>CM069241.1:16651958-17251958 GCA_035582765.1 Acer negundo | reverse complement strand
TGATCGAAGATTATCTGACACCATGCCAACCACCCACTAATTTTTTCCTTACAGACAAGGAAACTCCAAGAGGGGAGGATTGATACGTGCATGTCTTGGCCAAGTCAGAGTATGATTAGGCTAAACAAGGACTTGGTCAATTAATGATTAGAATTAACTAAATAAATAATGGTCTTGTTTTGTTGCTAGTGGCCAAACGTGCATGGGATACTGCACATGTAGTTATTTTCAATTTATGTCAGTTTGCTTCACTTTCTTATTTATAGCATTGTTCTTATTTTTATGTATTGTAAGTGCATAATTCAGTTTATGTAAGGCTATAAGTAGCCAAGGATCAATTAATTGAAGGCATCGAATTAAACACCAAAGACTCTTACTCTCATAATTTGCTTCTTTTCCTCTGCTCCTCTTCCTCTGCTCCTAAATTGTACTTATCAGTGGTATCAGAGCCGTTTGATTCATGGATGTCGAGTTTCGTAACAAAGTTTACGAAATCTTGACTCGACACGAGTCACACTTTGATCAAATTAATGCGACCTTGCAAACAATTATGACCAACTTGCAAGCTTTGCGAGCCACTCAATTTCAAAAACAAGCAGACAAAGACATCAATCCCTTCGCTCCAATCGAATCCTCGCACCAACCAAATCTCATGCACAGATAAAGCACTCCTTGTTCATATTCCAGACTTCTCTCAACCTTCGCTCTGCCACACTCCTCGTCACAAGGCTTCAATTAGGGATTCCAAATCTCCTGGAATTGGAATTCTCTCTTCTCCTTTAGAGCCACAGATCACTGTTAAGTCAACCAAGCGAGCCTCCAATCTTTGTATGACTTTTGATTGTTATTATAAACACATTTCTCATTTGCCCACTTGGTCTAAGCTTGAATTTTGTAAATCTACAGTTGTCTGGGCTGGTTAGGATTGTTATTGTGAAAGCAAATTGGATTTTGTGATATTGTTGACATTGATGATTTTGTAGATAAAGTGGGTGACAGAATTGTCAAAAATTTGGGACCTCATGCCAATCTATCTGTATTTTATCCTTGCAGACAAGGATAATTTGAGGAGGAGTGAATGATATGTGCAAGAGTGAGTTGTTAGACTAAGTTTAAATAAGTTAGAGTCGGTTGTTAATAAGTTAAAGTCAATTGTTAGGTTCAATTAATGGGTGCCTTATTGTGTGTTCCACTACTGTATCACTTTCCTTTCTAATTGCATTAATGCTTATATTTTCTAGCATTAGTGGTTGTAGTGGTTTTATGATTTGTTGTCAATGTTAGGCTTATATATAGTCAGACAATTGTTGAATGAGAGATATTGAAATATATGACAATTATCTTCTCTGTTTCTCTTATTTTCTATTTTCTAACTATATCTCTCTCAGACTTCTCCTTCTCCTTCTCCTTCTTCTTCTTCTTCTTCTACAATTATATTCTCTATCAAAATTATCCATCTCTCTCTCTCTCCCTCTCTCTCTCTCTTTGTTAACACTTAAAACCCAAATTTATGGTCTTAATTAGGGTTTCCAATCGTCATCCTAACCATGCAACTAATTATCAATCAAAATTGAAAAGAAAACAATGTCAATCAATAGAATAAACCGAAGAATAAGAAAAGACCCTAATCCAACCGCACCTAGTCCAACCTCTTTTACCTCATCAACACCTTCTGTGACCAACCGTCTCTAATACAAGGCTTCGTTGGAGCCGTAACTGTTCATAATTCTTGCTCGTTGAGTTGTGCTATCTTGAAAGAGATTTCAGGTTTCGTTAAGTGCACTGATGAAATCCTTTTTGCGAATCCCATTTCTAGAAATAGCACAACAACTTTTAGTGGTGATGAAGTGGTGTATTGGAGATCAAGTGTGGTTGTGTGGTTATGATGAAATGGTGGTGGCTAGAAATCAAGTTGATCGGTGGTGGTGCGAGATCGAGTTGATAGTGGCCAAATTAGCTCTGGGTTCTTGGTTTGGTGGTTGTGGTGGTTTGATGGATTTTTGGTGGATTTGTTCTGGGTCTAGTTTTGGGTTTGATGGTGGTGGTGGTGGTTTGGTTTCAGTGTTAGGAGGTGGGTTTGGTTTGAGGGTGTTGGTGGCTACGCTTTGGTGTGAGTTTGGCATGTGGTGTGTTGGTGATGATTTTTTTTGGGTTTGGAGGTATGTTGATGATTCTCTAGGTTTGGATGATGATGGTGATGAGGATGTTGAATTTGCTTTTTCTTTTTCTTTTCTTATTTTCCCTTTTTGTTTTCTTATTTTTTTTCTTTTGTACTTTTGTAAATATCTTTTAATCTCGAGATGGATGGTGAAATTATATTTTGTTTTATTAATTTTCTTTTCAAATCCATTTATTGAAGGGGGAAAAATTACTTTTTAATGTGAAAATTAATTTGTTAGGTGGAAAATCTAACTAAAAGGAGGAATATGATGAATACTTTCAATTTCAGAGAGTATAGGGGCCATTAATGGAAAATTGTAACTATAGAGAAGAAATTTACTAATAGATCAAAATAAAGGGACAAAATGATAATTTCCTTTAATCGATACTCCATGGTGATTTTTGGCCAGTATTGTAAACTATAAGGTGATTTTATTTATTTATTATTATTATTTTTTTTTACTATTATTGCAAACTAGATAGCAGTTTTAGGGTGTGTATAAATTTCAATGCCTTTTGTAAACTTTTGAGTGTATCTTTTTTTTTTTTTTTTTTAAGTAAAACATAATTACAGCCTACAAAAGGCACAAGATGAAACACAAACACAGCCCATAAGAGGCACAAAGAAAACAACACAAGGAAAACAACCATACAACCATTATCTAGGCTTCTCAGTCTCTATAGTACGCCTTATGCAAGCCAAATACTCTTCCATCCAAAATCTATCTTATAAGCTACGAAGAGCGTATTTTGCTAGACTCAAAGCAGCATTGTTGGCCTGAGTAGCAATGTGACAAAAACTCAATCCACCATTAGTATTACTCATCATATCGATATCTGACAATATGGCTCTAAATTTCGAGTCTGGTAAAAGCCCATGATTAATCCATTTAACAACCATAGCTTCGTTCGACCCAATCGTGGTAGGATTTAGACCGCAATCGATACCGAATTGAATACACCTAAGGATGGCCAACACATAGACTGCCATATTGTTCTTGGGCACAACCAATTTCTATGAGCTACAAGCCATAACCTCTCCATTCAAATTTATGATAATAATCCCCACACTAGCAAATCCACTTCTTTTATCAATTATTGTCCCACAGTTAGTCTTGTACTCATAATTAAGAGGCGGAGACCAACCCATCAACATATCATTATCAATCTGCACTCTTTCTTGTGTTCGACCTTGATTGCTAATGCAACATGATTGATAATCAGCCACAAAATTCTCATTCCAGCCAATAACATCCGACATGTCATTAGTAATAGTATTATTAGCATAAGAATTTCGAATGAACTAGATTCTCCATAGGATAGTGTAAAATATTTCTTTCTTTACCACAGAAAGCTTATAAAGATAATTAAAGAAGAAATAGAAGAAGTTACCAGAATTACTGTCATTGGCCGGGTTTGCTGACAACCATTCAGTACGAATATGCTTCAGTTTATTCCAACTCCACAGGGCATGTAAAGTTGTTTCCATAGAGGACTTGCACATACCACACCAACCTTTTGACTGAACTCCTCTTCTAGCAATGTTGAACTTAGTTGGTATCCAATTGTGACAAGCTCTCCATATGAATATCTTTATCTTGGCAGGAATGTTAAGCTTCCAAAAATTCTTCCACCAATGAATTAAAGCACCAGGAGTAGACGTACCAGCATTTACCTCAAGCCCACGCCTAACCCAATATCCATTTCTAATAGTATAGTCACCATTATTATCATAATGTCAAATAAGGGTATCCTTCTGGTATCCAGAGCCAATTGGGATTTTTAAAATACACTTCGCATCATAAGGAAGGAAGCAATTCTTGATTACTTGACTATTCCATCCACTAGAAGGTTGAATTAGGCTGTGCACAGTTGTGTCCTAACTCAACAACCGCAATTGACTGTTTTTTTAGTTGAAAGACTTTCACTTCTAAAATCCATTAAAACAAGACTTCAATATAATCATCTTTTCGGGGGGCAACTAACCCTGCTCGCCTTTAGCTACTTCTATCCTTGATCAAAAGTACAATTCATCAACCCCGAAAACTCAAAACTTTCAAAAGCAAATCAAACGAAGCAAAACCCACCAAAAAATAGTGGAATAAGTAGACTCAGGAAGAATATCGAGATAAACCCGCTACGGAGGATCCTCTCTCTTCTTCTTCTTCTCTCTAATCAAGAATAGAGTCATAGATTATTAGGAAATAAAATATGATTCCTCCATTTTCTCACATCATTGACTAATCTTCTATGGTTATGGTGATCTTTCACTTTAGCATATTTTCTATACCACCAAAACAACCTACTTATGCACTCATGTTGGGCAATTTTTAGCATTTCGAAATTGAAATGGTGCCCAAACTCTTGAGAGTTTCACAAGGTAAAGCTTATGATTGTGTAAGAGCGGAACAGGACCACAGTTATATCGTAATAGTTGTAAGTTTGTAACTTGTATTAATATTTAAAAAATAATAATTTTTTATTATTATAGGCCTTCACACACTCTCTATAGGTCCACCTTCCACTACCATTTTCCACTACCATTAAAAGGTCATTTACTCATGCGAGAAAATCTTCGGTGCACAACATACGCTTGTCTTACCACTTGTCTCATATTTAGTGGTTGGGTGCAACTATCAATGGTGCACTCGATGCTACCTACTTATGCAATTTTTTTTTTTGAAATATTATATAAATTCGGGGGCTCGGGGAATCGAACCTACAACCTGATGGTATAAGTGTGAAGAGAATATCACTAGACCAACTTCATCTTGTCTCTTTCGTGCATTCATATTGGGAATTTTTTGTTATTTCGAAATTGAAATAAGGGTTTCACTAGGTAAAGCTTATAATTTGTACAAGAGCTTCTCATTTTGGGCAGAGGGGTTTGGGATAATTTTATACGAGTAAAAATTGTAAATATCAAGTGCGTGTAACAACTTTAAGGAAAGTATTTAATTATTAATCAAATTTATATAATCTGTATTTTATGAAATTTAAAAGGAAATTCCCTTGCAACACATTTTTATTTATAATTTATTTCGAAATTGAAATAAGGGTTTCACTAGGTAAAGCTTATAATTTGTACAAGAGCTTCTCATTTTGGGCAGAGGGGTTTGGGATAATTTTATACGAGTAAAAATTGTAAATATCAAGTGCGTGTAACAACTTTAAGGAAAGTATTTAATTATTAATCAAATTTATATAATCTGTATTTTATGAAATTTAAAAGGAAATTCCCTTGCAACACATTTTTATTTATAATTTAGTGATTTTTTTTTATATTTTGTGTTGTTCTAAGTTACTTCAAATTGTCTTGTTCTGATAGCCTATATGTTTTACATTCAGATTTCATTTTGACTAAAAATGAATGAAAGTCTAACAATATTTATGAAAGTGTTTTAAAATGAACGTTTTCCATAATTATGTAAAATCTAACTCTATAAATGTATCTAAACAAAGTTTATAATATTTTTAAAAGTGTAAATTGAATACATCCTTTAAAATATAATAAGAATATAAAAGTATTATTCATGTAAGACAAATTCTAAAGGGTCTATAATTCACGCAGCAGCGTACAATTGGACACAAGTGTACAAGGGGTTGACACATGTGACGGTGAGGGGAGCAGGGCACGAGGTTCCCTTGACTTAACCCCGATTAGATTTGGCAAGGTTTCGGTTCGAACCGTAGAACCGGAACCGATTTTCCGGTTTTAGTTTCAATTTTTCCAAAACCGGATTGGAACCGACGATTCCGGTTCCGGTTTGAATCGGCTGTTCCTTTATTTTTTTTAATTTTTTAATTTTTTTTAATTTTTATTTTTTTACATTAGAAAATATTACATTTTATTTATATAAAAAAAATAAAATGTTAGAAAGGACATTGTAGAGTATTGAGTCATGGCCCATAACCCTCGTCCTAGTAATTATGTTTTCCATTCCCTTCTCCTCCTTTTTATATAAGTTAGGTATCTCATTCACTTAACTATTTTTTCAATGTGGGATGTGGGATAAGGGATAAGAAGTCTTATTATACATTTTTAACAAATATTTCAATTATTTCTTTTAGTGAGAGTGTGATAGATTTGAATCATACCACAATATGGAATATTGTTCTAGCAAAACGGAAATTGTGTTTAGGTACACTAAATGAGCTGCTAATCTAATTGTTTTGGAAAGCAACAAATAAGTTAATCTGTGCAGAATTCGTAATTTTCCTGTATTAATGTTTTATGCTGCTATATCAAAAATTACGATGGGTCATATTCAGTATTTTGTGTACAAGTCTCCTTTAAGAACTCTTCAAATTTTGGACGCTAACCTTGTTAACTGGGATTATAGGTTTCTTGCAAGGAACTTAGAATTTAGAAATAGCCGACTATTCCACAAGCTTCTAGAAGCTGTTTCCAAAACTGGCAATCGCATGAATGATGGCAGAGGGCACTTTCTGCGGTGGTAATTAAAAAAAGGACATAATATTTATTAAAAATGTATAATATAAATTTTTATCTTTTATCCCACATTGAAACAATTGAAAAGTGAATGAGATGTATAATTTATATAAAACCGAGAGGAAGGGATTGGAAAACATAATTATTTGGATAAGGGTTATGAGTCATGACTCAATACTCTACAATGTCCTTTCTAATATATTTTTTTTTTATATAAATAAAATGTAATATTTTTTAATGTAAAAAAAAAAAAAAAAAAACCATAAAAACGAAAAAACAAAACGGTTCAGAACCACTAGTTCCACCAAAACTGAAATTGCCGGTTCGGAACCGAAACCAAACCTAAACCGTGCCAGGTCTAATCCCGACTTGCTCTTTTATTGTTTAAGTTCTTTTTGAAGAACCAATCCTTGCCTCAATCACTCTTCGATTAGAATTCATTATTTGTTATAATTTTAATTTTAATTTTTAATCCCTTTGGGAGGTTAATTAAGTAGGTTGATTTTAATTTAATGGTTCAGTAATTGTTTTTTTTTTTTTTGAGATGTTAATTGCTGTGTTATATAGTATTGTAAAAAAAAAAATGGTGATTATTTATATATGATTTATGCTCCATTATTCTTTTCCTCTCTTTTGTGCCTTCATTGTAGCATATTTTTTTTTTCAAGCTATTCTTTATCATAGGGTTTTTATTTTACTATATGTTACGGTATATTAATTAAAGGGACAAAAAGGGACAATTACCCTAATGACCTTCAATTTGATGATACACTATCAAAATGATTATTAGATTGAGAATTGGTTCCAAAAGACCATTTTTGGCAAAATATGTGACATGAATGACTATTCCATCTAATTCCATCAAATGAGTGACATTTTGGTAAATAAGAGGATGACATTAATTTAATTTAGATGTTTTTTGGATATCCATTTTTTTCTTTTATTTTTTGAAACGAATAATTATATTTAGTGTGTGTATATATGTATAGCATATCTCATATATATATATATATATATATATAGATATTTATATAGGATAATGATAGACATCCAACACTTTTGTCCATCATTTATATCCAACTTGATGTGGTAGCGGATATACCACTTCCAAGTCAGTTGCCACATCACCGCATCATCTCACTTTAATTTTATTTTTATTTTTTATATCAAAGTACTAGATTTGAGGAATACAAATTATTATTATTTTTAATTCAACTTATTTGGTGTGATAATGTGGCAGCTAATAAGGAAGTATCATATTAACTGCCACATCAAGTTGGATAAAAATGATGAACAATAGTGTTGGATGTCTTCCATTATCCATATATATATATATATAAGACTAATGCTACAAAATTTAAAAAATCTAACAAATGGAGAAGAGACACACATGTATTGATCTAAACCATTTCTTTTGTTTTTTGAAACGGATAATTATTTTTAATGTGTGTATATACGTATAACATATATCAAATATATATATATATATATATATACGGAAATTTTCATATGAGATGTCCTAATAGAATTATAAAAGGACATTAGATGTGAGCTACTCGTTTTACATACTTTGACTTGGTATGTATGTACTTGTCAAATCACTTTTATAAATGAGTGGCTCACATCCAATATCCTGATAAAGTTATATAAGGATGCTCTGATAGGAACGGGATCGATATATATATATATATATATATTTATACGCTAAATATAATTATTCATTTCAAAAAAAGAAAAAATCGATTTCTAAAAAACATCTAAAATAAATTAATGTCACCCCTTATTTACCAAAATATCACTCACTGAAAAAATTGATTTCCAAAAAAATCTAAAATAAATTAATGTCATTCATTTATTTACTAAAATACCACTTATTTGATAGAATTATATGGAATTGGATGGAATGACCATTAATGTCACGTATACTTTTCACCAAAAATAGCCATTTTGAAATCAATTCCTAATCTATTGGCTATTTTGATAGTGTGTTATCAAATTGATAGCCACCGGGGTAATTATCCCTTAATAAAATTATAATAAAATAAGAAAATAAGATCATATTTTTTATTCACATGAGAAGTTGAAGTGGTCTAATGGCAAGCCTCTTATATTTTTTATTTTTATTTTAAATATTATATAAATTCATGATTTTTTTAAGGAAAGGACTCGAACCTACAATTTTATGACATATGTGTGAGGCGGTCTAATGGCAAGCCTCTTACATTCATATCAATGAAATTGTGAATTCTCGTTAGAGTGCATTTTTGCTCGCCCACATTTTTGTGGGTAATCATTACCTCCCTCCTCAACACTTAACATGTGCTTTTGTTAATGTGTTTTAACAAAAACAACCCTCCCTAGACCCATGTCAAATTTTAGGGAGGAAGGTAATGCTTACCCACAAAAAGTGTGGGTGAGCAAATTCATTCTCATTCTTTTTATATGTCTCCCAAATTCCCTAATTTCTAATAGTTTCCTTTTATTATAAAAATTTGTAGTATATGCAACGAGATATAATACCATTTAATCATTATTTTTATCTAATTAAACTTTTTTTTTAGGGAAAACACAACCAATTACAAACAAGCGCGTAAATTGAGGTAGGATTTTATTGACTTTTATATCAAATATAATTCAAAAACTTAATTGAATTTTTTTTTTTTTTTTTTTTTTAAATTGAAATCTTAAAAAAGGGCACTTCAATTCCCCTTCACCTTATTGATATGGGTTCAATTTCTATCTTTATCTATAAAATGGTACTGTGTAGGGGAGATCTCTTCCAAATAGTGTGAGTTGTATTTTAAATCGTGTTGTAACAGTTGATTTTAACGGGTCTCGACAGACTCTTGATTCGATTGGTGTTATATTATGAAAAAAAAAAAAAAAAAATCTTAAGAGGAATAACGTAATTAAAAAAATAAAAAAAGAACAAAAGAAACTTTTAGCAGTTGGTTATTTAGAAAGCTATTCTATCCTTGATGCATTTATAAGGCCATGTTTTTTAAAAAATATATTTTAATTTAAAAAAAAATAAAATTTCACTCATAATTTTTTTTAAAAAAAAATTAACTAAAAAAAAAAAATCAAGATCTGGAAACTCATAAAGTTATTATCATTTTATTATATTATAATCATTATTAACATCAATCAAAGAAAAAAAAACTTCATTTTTAAAGATCTGGAAACTCAGATCTTCATCTTCTTATTTTGGCGAGCTGTGGAAGGCCTGGATCGGACCGAGCGGAACCCGGCGGCTTTGACTGATCGAGAACAAGAAGCAATAGATCTGCTCCTCCACGAGGAGTTGTTTTACCAAATACCACTTATTCGATTTACCTCACCGTCGGTTGCAAAGCATATGTGGAAGCTTTTCAATGAGAGGAAAAGCAAGAATCAAAAGGAAAAAAAAAAAATTTGGTTTTGTTATATAGTCCAAATCAAACCCAGAAAAAAAAGCTAAGAGAAACTAGTGATGAAAGGTTGGCGTGGGTTGGTGGAATGGTGGGATGAATTGAACAAGTGGGGCTAGGTAAAAATAGTTCCAGGACAACTAAAGTTGGGGTGGTGTTTGGTTTAATTAGTCCCACAATCATGAGATTAAATTTACTGTTGGGATTAATAATCCCATTTCCAAAACAAGACCAAACACCGGACTAGGATTAATAATATATTATTTATTTTTAATATATTTTATCTTCTTAATTTTTTTGTTTTTGTTTTTGTTTTTTGAGTTTCCAGATCTGCATAGTGGAGAACTTTATTATTTCATTGTTTTTCTTTGATTTTTTCTCCTATAAGAAAGAAGGGGTTCCCAAATCTCTTGAAAAAATATATTTATTTTACTTTAATTTTTCATTGTTTTTCTTAATTGATGATGATGATTGAGAAAGAAGAATTTGAATATATGAGTTTCCAGATCTTGAGTTTCCATATATATGAATATATGAAGAATATATGAAATTATGAATATATAAGTTTCTAGATTTTCTTAATTTTTTTCCTTTAAAAATTGATGTTAATAATGATCGAAGAATTTTACTATTTTATTTTCTTCTTTGATTTTTGATTTTTTTCTCTTCAGAAGGAAGAAGACGAAGATCTTGGTTCCTACTTCCCAGATCTCTAGAAATTTTTTTTTCATGTTTATTATTCAATTTTAAAATATTATTAAATTAAAAATATTATTATATTTAGTCTAATCTCATGTTTCACCAAACAAAAAGCAATATTAATTCGGTCAAGTCCTATATTTTTTTAAACACAGTATAGTATTCGTTTAGTCCAATCTAGTCAAGATCAATCCCATCTAATCTCATTCTTATTTTAATTCAATCCAATTTCATGAAATAGTGCAATCTAATCCCGCACACCAAATCGGTTAAGTGGGACAAATTTTTGTTAATAAATAAGAGAAATAATGGTATGTAGTGGTCCTAGTGGAGCCGTAAAGTGAATCAAAGAAAATAATTAAACAAAAAAATTTGACAAGATAAGGAAGAACAAGAAGCATCAAATATCATATCGTATAATAATAATTGTAAATATTAATATTCTAAACCAACCACCACCATCACCACCATCAACAGCACAACGTATCAAATTCTCACGCTTTATATTTAAGCTAATAAATTTGAGGTTTATTTTAAAATGCAATTTCACTGACCACAAAAACTTGAAATTTAATTACCATAATGCCATTATAAGTTTTATTCTTTTCTTACCTGGGACAATATTGCATTCTGAATTCTGAATCAGAATTTATGCCTCTTTATAGTTAACAAGTTTCTCTGATGATAGCTAGTTTGGTTGTTTGGGATTGGAGCAAGGCAATTCCAATTCTAGACCTAGAATATTATTCTCATTAATGATAACGAGGGATCTTATTCTCAGTGCCGGCCCTGAGGTGGGTCGCCCGCCCAAGGCCCAGAAAAAAAAAAGGCTTTAAAATGGTACATTTTTTATTTTTATTTTCTATGTTTGGTGTTTACATCTTTTAACTTTAATAAATAAATTGTCCAAAAAGAGTCTAAATTTGTTGTTATTTTTCAAACTTCATATAATTATATCAAATTTGGACCCCAAATAAGAAAAAGGATGTTGAAATCAACTTCTTATATAAAGATTGAGCTCAAATAGACTTTCATCATAATTATTAAAAACAAATGAGTAGCTATATTTGTACCCCTAAAAATTTGTATATGCATCCATTTTTACATATACACCTCATTAAAAGTTTTTAAAAAATTATATTTTGTAAGCACGCCTCAAACATTACCAAATATACCTTTTCTTTTATTTATTTTTTAAATTCTAAAAAAATTAAAATAAAATAAAGGGATACTATAAAAAAAAAACCCCTTTAATTTGAGTTATTGATCAAAAACCATCATTTGGTTTTATTATTAGCCAAAATTCACCCTTCATGGTTTAAATTTTAGTATTTTGTTATTTGTTTTTGTATTCCGATGAAGAAATATATCTCCACCGGAATACAAATATATATATATATATATATATATATAACAAAATACAAAAAATTAAACCATGAAGAGTGGTTTTTGGCCAATAATAAAACTAGAGAGTGATTTTTGACCAATAACCTAAACTAGAGGGTTTTTATTTTTTTTATTTTTTTTATTTTTTTTTATTTATTTTTTTTATAGTATCCCTAAAATAAAATAAAAAAGAAGGAGGTCATCTCATCCCTTTTCATTTTCTAAGCAAGTTCGTCTCTTCTTATTTACTTACGTTATTTCTTTGAGTGGAAATTGTCATGCATATCTATTTGATCATAACTTTTTTATTTTTTTTTTTTCAGTTTTTTATTTTTTTATTTATTTTTATTTTTTATTTTTATGTATTGCGATATAAACTTGATGAAAATTACTTTGATTAAGTTTTTGTAAATTTTCTCAAAAAATATAATATATTATTATTATTATTATTATTATTATTATTATTATTATTATTATTATTATTAAGTACGAGATTTCACAAGATTCAACTACGAGATTAAACAAATGGCCCCATTTTATATATTCGCCCTAGGGCCTCCAAAACCTCAGGACCGACACTGCTTATTCTTACATTTTTATGGTATACCATAATGGGTCATTAAAATTTCTAGCATTTTTTACAAGACCATTTGTGAAAAAGTCACCAAGTTAATAAGTTTTGTGAAAATAGCACCAAAGTATGTGTGCTGACCGAAATACCCTCACTTTTCTTCTTTTTCAATCTCTCTCTCTTCTTCTTACCTTTTCAATTTCCCTATCTTTCTTCCTCTCCCCTTTTTTTCTTTTCTTTTCTTTTCAAAGACCTCCATTGATCCATCAATGGAGGTCGAATAAACCACTAATGGAGGTCGTCCAAACAGTCAACTCCATTAGAGGTCGTTTCGACGACTGAAACGACCTCCAACAGTTAAAAAAAATTCTGGAAATAAGTCTCGGATATTTAGAAATAAGTCTTGGGTATCTTGAAATAAGTCTCGGCTAGTATGGAATAAGTCTCGGCTGACTAGCCGAGACTTATTCCATATTAGCCGAGACTTAATTTCTAGATTTTTTTTTTCCGATTTTTGATCTTCTTCTTCATCGACCACCAATGGAGGTTGAGGTCATTTCGACCTCCAATGAAGGTCTTTTTGACTCCATTTGAGGTCTATTCGACATCCATTGATGGATCAATGGAGGTCTTTAAACAAAAAAGAGGTGAGAGGAAGAAAGAGAGGGAATAGAGGGAAATAGCACCAAATAACACCAAAGTTATATATGGATGCCCTGATAGGAACGAAACCGTATATATAAATATATATATATATTTATATATATATAATTTTTCTATTGTCGGTTCATCCTGATATAAAATATATTAGAACGAAGAATATAGACCATTAAATTTACATACTTTGACTCAAAATGTATGTACTCGTCAAAACTTCTCCATAATTTATGGTCCACATTCTTCGTTCTGATATAAAATATATTAAGACGAACTGATAGTATAAAATATATATATATATATATAGAGAGAGAGAGAGAATGAGAAAGCTTCAAATTCAATAATCTTGTAGCTAGAACGACAAAATTTTGATACAACTGTATATAATTATAATGAAAATAAAAAAAAGTATATAATAGATGTTTTGTGTACCATCAAATGGCTGGTTTCCAATCAAAACAAAATTAGTGTTCAAAGCATGTAGCTTCATTCAACTCACCAACTTGCCTTAATAAGAGTCAAACATATTGTAATATTAAAATAGGAGATAGAAGCATACATTAAATTTCTGTGCAGTGGCACGGTTGTTATTTATAATGCATGTAAGAGATCAATTGATTTACAAAAATATGACGACGGTGAGAGAAGTGGAAGAGAGTAGTGACCAGGAGAAGATAAGATGGGCAATAAAATGGGGTGGATTTGTGGAGGAGCTGAGAAAGGCAGGCTGTATCGCGGGGCCGATGGTGGCGGTTTCGATGTTTCAGTACCTTCTGCAAGTTGTATCTGTGGTGATGGTGGGACATTTAGGCCAACTTGCTCTTTCTAGTGTCGCCATAGCTACCTCTCTCACTAATGTTACTGGTTTTAGTCTTTTTGTAAGTGCTCTTTCCGTCTTTCCTCTTCTTTAATTTTCAGTTTAAATTAATATAAACTTCTTCTGATCGAGTTTAAGTAGCTAGATAAATTAATTCCCTATTTAAAATCTGATTATGTTAACATGCTTATAAAAGAATAAAAGTTCTATCATCTATATTTATGTTTCTTTTAAAGTGCTAAATATTTCATTAAAGGATATCCATTTTTTATATGTTTTTGAGCAAGAGAACCAACATATGAATTCATTAAGAGGATGAGATGATTACCATTTTGAAAAGATGAAAAGTAGAGATAGAGAAATGATATTAGTGGATGACAAAACTCAATGCATTACTTTTTTTCGATAACAAGGACCATGGAGATCCACCAACATATAGGCCCCTTTTTTTTATTATTATTTTTTTAAAATGTGAGGTTTTTTTTGGGAGAGGGAAGACTCAAACCCACAACCTCGTCGTGTAGTTGTGATGAGTTTACCACCAAACCAATCTCATCTCGTCCATATAGGCCACCTCTTATTTGCATAAAAAAAAGTATAACAATATGCAAAATAAATATTTCGAATGAATTAAAACTGTTATTATTATTTGTTGTAGAATTAGCTATGAAGGCAAATATGTTTATAGAACCCCAAAATATTATAACTTAATTTGGATTTTTTTAATATTTAAAAAAAAAAAAAAAAAACTTTAATCCAAACTCTTAAAATTTTTGTTATATATCTATCAATATTGATAATCGGTACTTAAGATCAATTTTTCTCTTATAAACATACAATTTAGTTATATTTATAGTATTTTAATAAACATAGCCACACTTTTACTATGTAACTTTTGTCATGTAAACAACATAACTTCAATCATAATAATACATGGTAAAAGTATGGTGATGTGTATTAATATGATATAAATATACCTAAATTGTGTGTCTATTTGATAAAAGTAATTAAGATTTAGTTATTTAAATTGTATTCATAATTGCCCCCAGGAGCATAGCTTAGTTGGTAGATAGACGAAATTGAGGGTTTGGACAAATGACTCATAAATCAACGGTTCGAATCCTACTAATGACAAAGTTTCAAAAAATACATGGTCTAGAATAGATAGATACTTATAACATACTAATAAACATCGCCATACTTTTGCTATGCAACTTTTGTTATGTAAACAACATAACTTCAATTATAATAATACACATGGTAAAAGTATGGTGATATGTATTAATATGCTATAAATATACCTAAATTGTGTGTCTATTTGATAAAAATAATTAAGTAGTTATTTAAATTGTATTCATAATTGCCCCTAGGAGCATAGCTCAGCTGGTAGATAGACGAAATTGAGGGTTTGGACAAATGACTCCTAAATGAGCGGTTCGAATCCTACCAATGATAAAGCTTCAAAAAAATACATGGTCTAGGATGGATAGATACTTTATCTAAAATAAATAAATAAATAAATAAATAAATAAATAAATAAATAAAAAAAAACTGCATTCATAATATTTCTAGTACATGCAGTATGCACATACAGTACTAGTGCATCACCTGGATTTAGGGGTCAATGTTTGTCTAATTGTCTTTACTTGTCCACTTGCTCATTAGTCATTAATAACTTAAGGGTTTCAATTTCTATTTTGACCTTTAATTTAGCGATTAATAAATTAATTAATTAGTATATATAAGTTTAGTTTTTTAGGCATACTAAATTACTAATTGCTCGAAACAAATTAAAACAAACCACTTGTAGTTTGATAAACAAAAGTATCGTGACTATAGTCTATATGACACTAGCCATTAATCTTATTAAAAATTGTGTTTTAAGTTGCTGACGTCATATTTTTTATAATTAATTACACTCATCGCATCAAATACAAATAGAGCTTAAGCCCAGCCAAAGTAATAATTAAAGGATCATGATCCTATGCTATGCTGATATTTTTTCTGATCTAAAACACTTGAGAATAGAACTTTGTATTTAAATAAAATAGATAAAATAAGTAAATAACAACAATTGATTACACATATCAACAAATCTATTTAGGATATGACAAAAATCAGTTCAGCAGAGGATCTAAATTCATAATTAAATGGTATGTTGAAGCCCTTGATTGAAGTTTCCTTTATTAAAGTTTCGAACGTCTTGATGAGTTTTCATCATATCACAATTGGATAAGGATCCTCTGCTGTTAGGGGCGTATCCAGGATTTTTGTTATAAGGTGTGTTAAAACAAAAGTGTCTATATATAATTAATTAATTATAATAAAACTTTAGTAGTACTATAAAATTTAATTAATCGAAAAACAAAAACAATGTGAAAGAGGTAATTAGGCTCAATTCAGTAATGTTTTTTGTTTTCGTTTTCTGTTTTATATATCTTCATTTGGATACAAGTGATTGATTTTCAAGTTTTCAGAAGCCGAAAAACTTTGAAAACCTGTCGGATAGAAATAATTGAAAGCAATATTCTAGAAAATAAATAAATATGTATTTAATGAAATTGTTTTAAAAATACCTTTTTAATATATTATAAGAGTAAAATTAATATTTTTTGCAGTTATATTATATTACACTAATGATAGACCATCCAAAATTTTAGTCCAAATTTTAATCAAAATGATGTAGCAAGTGGTTTTTTCATTAACCACATCATCACATGTTGTATGTAGTGATGACAATTCACTTGCCACATCATTTGGGTTGAAATTGAAGTTAAATTTTTGGATGGTCTAACATTACTCATTGTATTATATTATATTATATTATATATATTATTAAAAACAATTAATTAAGATAAACTTATATTTTTTTATATATTATTATTAAAGTAATATAAACTTTTTAATTCAACTTTGAACTTTGAAGGCAGTGTACGTGCAAAACAAAACAATGAATTGGGAAGAGAGAGAGAATTGGTAAGGTGAGAGAAAAAGAAATAGACACAGAGAGAGAGAGAATTTGAGATGATGTTAGCGTGACCTTGTCTCTATAGATACTCTAACAATATTGTTAATTAAATAATATTAAATAAATTATAATTTTTTAAAATTTTACAAAAAGCTGAGCCTGGGCAGCTTCTCTACTCCCGTCTATGTTTTTCTTGATCTAAAACAAATATAAATAAGATTATATATTTAAAAATATTGAAAGTGTAATAAATAAAAAAAATAAATTATAATAATTGATTATATATGTCATACAGTAAATCTATATAAGTCGGAATAAATATAAGCTTAATAAAGGATTCAAATTCATTACAACTTTATCAAGACTTTTAAAAATTAAATCAGAATTAAAACAAAATGTTAGAATAGTTTTTTAAAATACTTTAATTAACTTGTACACAATTTTATAAAAACACCTGAAGCATATTTACCGATTGAGAATGAAAATAGATGGAAAGAAAAGAATCAAATTCTATCGAAAAGACATCAAGGAATATGTGATTCCTTAAGTTGGGGAGGGGAATTATTAATTTCTCTTTCATGCGGGAATTCAATTTCCAATTTTTATATGGAGCCCACAAAACTTGATTATTGACAACTGATTTTAGTAAATAATTTATCGAAAATCAGAAATTAAGTTAATTTTTCCTCTCTTAATGGTAATTGATGTACTACACAAGAAGTTTAATGAGTTTAACGTCTTGCAACTAATTGAATTTTGATATGTGGCAATTGGACAGTCAGGAATGGCTGGTGGATTGGAAACTCTATGCGGACAAGCATACGGAGCACAACAATACAAAAAGCTTGGAATCCACACTCACAGTGCTATCATCTCTCTCATTCTCGCTTGTCTACCAATCTGCATTCTATGGTTTTTCATGGACAAACTATTGCCTCTCATAGGCCAAGACCCCATCATCTCACACGAAGCTCGCAATTACTCAATCTGCCTTATCCCTGCATTGTTTGCAAGTGCAATTCTCAAACCACTCACTCGTTACTTGCAGACTCAGAGTCTCACTCTTCCAATGCTTTTTAGCTCCTTGTTTGTTCTATGCTTTCACATACCTGTTTGTTGGACTCTTGTTTATAAACTCCAACTGGGAAATTCTGGTGCGGCTGTAGCCTTCAGTTTATCGACTTGGTTGAACGTCATATTGCTTGGACTTTACGTTATGTACTCTTCGGCTTGTGAAAGAACTCGTTCACCATTGTCGAAAGAAGCATTTCTTGCCATTGGACTCTTCTTTCGCCTAGCTGTACCTTCTGCTGTCATGGTTTGGTAAATTTTGTTCTTTTATTCTCTCATCATCAAGTCTTGATTCAATTTATTTATATATATGGTACTGGTGGTTAATTAATTGCAGTCTTAAGTGGTGGTCAATGGAGTTGATAATTTTGTTATCTGGCCTTTTACCAAATCCCAAGCTGGAGACATCAGTGCTTTCAATATGGTTAGAATCTCAACCTTTGTGCATTTGGTTTTAAAGGTACAAATTTCATCGACATCTTTTGATATAAGGAGAGGTTGGTTCAGTGGTATACTTCTCACACTTACATTATGAGGTTATGGGTTTGAGTCCTTCTCCTCCTCAAAATCCCCCAAAAAAAGAGATATATCTGAAAATGTACGGCAAATTGAAGTGGTACGGTTTTTGAAATTCATCAGAAATTGTTCCCAAAATTTGTCAAATAATTCCCTTACTCACGCGAAATCTCTGAGCTAGTTCCTGGAATTTTTAATTTTGATTGATTAATTGTTCTTATTTTGAACTCACGCTTCTGATTTGTTTTTATTTATTTTTATTTGTTTTGTGTGTTTTTTGCAACCAGCCTTACAATCTCTACATTGCACTTCACCATACCTTATGGGTTTGGAGCTGCTGCAAGGTCTTTCTCCTTACTAACTCCTAATTTTTTATTTTAATCTTTTTGGTATATTCGATATGTTATACAAGTAAATTGAAAACTAAAATGTTTTCTGGATTTATCATGAACTTTATTAGCTATATAAAGATACATATGTGATATGTATAAGAAATAGTATACATGAACTTAATTATATATGGTTACAATAAATAGGTTCATCCTTGAATCCCTATAAAAAGAATTTGTAGTGCTATTTTGTATATAGAGAGAACAAAATTAAGTTATTGTATAATCTTTTTTTTTTTTTTAAAGAAAAAAGTTAACGTATAATCAATTGTGTGAAGTAATCTAATATTTGATCACCAATCTATATAATCATCTAATTAAATCTATATTTCTATTCTCATATATAGCCTTCAATTTTTATTTATTTAAAAAAAATTAACAAATTTCTTTCTAAATTTTTAACATGTCTATAATATATATTTTGAGATGCTGCAAATCAACAGACTTTATTATTATTTTCTTAAAACATTAATAGGATTGATATTAGATCATTAATATTACACTTTAAATAACTAAGAATATTTAAAAAGTTCTACTATAATTTGTGTAAAAAATGATTGATATTGATCCTAGGCTACCAAAAAAATGACTTTTTATGGGGAAGAAATGTGTTGCAATTCGCAGTAAAAAGTTTTGTCGCAGGTTACAACTGTTGTAAAAACCTTTATCTGGCAGATTTTCTGCCAAAATTTTATCAAAATTTTTAATATATATCACAAATTTGTATCCGAGGGGATATAACATTTTGTTGTAGACTTGTAGTATAACCCTTTTGAGGATATATATATATATATATATATATATATATGTTGTTCTTCTCTATATTACAATTTACGAAGCACATTAATTTTGACTATTTATACAGTACTCGGGTTTCAAACGAAATGGGAGCTGGGAATCCACATGTAGCAAGAGTGGCTGTCTGGGCTGCAACGTTTCTTGCAGCCATAGAGGCTGTTATAGTGAGCACCACTCTCTTCTGCGTCCGACATGTTTTGGGATATGCTTACAGCAATGACAAGCAAGTTGTGCATTATATTTCTGTGATGGTCCCTCTCATTTGCCTCTCAGTCACTATGGACAGTTTCCAAGCAGTCTTTTCTGGTTAGTTCTAATTTTCTTGCGTGCTCCCGCCCTTTTTTTTTCTTTTCAAATACCACCATGTACAGTGGCAGCGATTAATATGATATATTACCAGATTGAATATTATCATTAAACAATATTGGGCTGTGGTTGTTAATTTGTTATTTAAATACATGCATAAACATCCTGTACTTGTTGCATACATATATCAGGGGTTGCGAGAGGGTGTGGATGGCAGCATATAGGGGCATACATCAATCTTGGAGCATTTTATTTGGTTGGACTTCCTTTGGGAGCACTACTTGGTTTTGAATCAAATTTAAGAGGGAAGGGCCTTTGGATTGGAATAGTAGCTGGTTCATTTGTCCAATCTACTCTTCTTTTCCTTTTTACCACTTTCACAAATTGGAAAAAGCAGGTTCGTTCTTGATTGCTATCTCTTCTTCAAATAATATTTGCTTTAATTTCATTTGTTGTTAAATTTCAACTTCTTATTGCAGGCACTGAGGCCAGGGAGAAGATATTAGACAGGAGTTCTTCTGTATTGAACAACTGAATATATATGTAGCCAAAGAAAGAACAAAGATCAAGGACAAATAGTAGTTCTATAGTTATATTAAAATCTCAACAGGTTGTGTTATATAATTACTTCTTGAGCTGAATTTGGTTGGGATTCCAGATGTATGATTGTATATAGATTCTGAGTGTGCATGTTTAATGAGGCAGAATTATAATTAACACATCATCCATTATGTATTATTTGGGTATGAATTGGACAATCTAACATTACTAATCATCCGGTATGTAATTATGACGAACCGATAGGAGAAAAATTATACCAAATTTTCTTGGTTCCTTTTTGATGTTTGTTCTCAAATTACATGTTAATTCTTTATAGGAAAACTTTTTGAGCAAAGAATTCTTTATCTGTCGTGGGTTTATCCCGTGATCTTCGGAATATGGATGACCTCACTGTCCTAGTCAGCGAATGTATCCATTTAGGTTGTTTGGGATATTTAACAAAGATTGGCTCGTGATGGACTTTAAGAGCCTGGTTGAGTATTGGGCCTGATTGTCTCCCGCAATAAGTCGAACAAGCCCTCAATAAGCATTGGGCATACAAAAATGGGTTTGAAGCCAATTTTTAACCTATAAGATATATAAATGTATATCTACTTTCTGACTGCATTTATGTTAAACTTCAAGGGATCTCCTTGTTAAAATAAAATGTACACCTATGTGGAAAAATTGACAAATTGATAGCAAATCTCTTAAAAACATCTCAAATTCAACTATTTACTTTAAAATCTAAAGTTGACAAATAAAACTTGAAAAATTATGAAATTGCAGCACTTGGAGAGGAGAACTAGGTCCCATTAAGGTCTACTATTATAATCTTCTTGAAAATACACAGAGTAAAACCCAAATCAATCAACAATATAATCAAATAAGGTGTGAAAATTAAAAGACATTTGATTTTTACTTGAGAAACCCTTAACAGAGAAAAACCCACGGGATTAGCATCGTTATCTACTTAGTCACATAACTCCACTATTTGAATATATGCTTACAACCTAAGTTGACAACCTAGTCACACTTCAAGGTTCGTAACATAATTTATCATACCCGCAGACCTTTAATAATGAGCTTTGATAAATGCTCGTCAACCGACCCTTGGTTACAAGACTTTACTTATGCAACTACCATATGTAGCAACAAGACTTTGACTCATTGAAGTGAATTAAAGTCTAAGTAAATATATGAAAATTCTAAATGCAATAAAGTGCAAGACCAAACACTATATGTTTAATTAGATGTTAAGATGTAAATCTAACAACCTAATTATCAAACAAGCCTACATGCACATACATGAAGTCTCAATTAGATGTAGAATGATTCTAGCAACCTAATTGTCAAATAACATGCACATAAACATTCATGAACTTGACTATATGAACAAAGCAACCTAATCATCAACTAAGTATACATGAACATATATGGATTAGATATTTAGGCATAAATGACCTAATAATGTAAGCTATCACAAACAAACTCAATAATGTAATTAAGACTCATAAATATATGCAATAAAAGGAGTCATAGTATTTAACCATGCAATAAATACTAAATCTAGAGTAAAAAGAACAATAAATGAGATTTAATGAAGTTCTAACTTACCTAGTCATGAAACTAAGAAGACTTATGCTCAAATGATGACTGATGATGTTAGATACACATGAATTTTGAGTTTGGAGAGTCAATTAATAAGACTTGAAGCTTTCTCTTTCTAGAACCACTCAATCTCACTCTCTAGGGTTTCAATTTCGTTCTCAATGAAGAAGATGAGAAAGAAGTGTTTAAATAGGAGCCCTAGATGAAACTACGTTGTTTTGACAAAATAAAAACTGATGTGTTCGCATGATGGGGTTGACATCAACATCCTCGACCACATTAATTCATTGTACAAAAAATTCTATCTCAACATGTGATCGACATCAACATGGTTGACCTCATGAAAATTGATGTGATCGTGTAATGGGGTTGACATCAACATTCTCAACCACATTAATTAACTGGACACAAAATGTTGTCCCAACATGTGGTCGACATCAACATGCTCGACCTCATGAAATCTCTGGACAAACAATGATGTCCCAACATGTGGTCGATATCAACATTCTCAACTAGACCTCGTGAACACCCTATTTTAGAGGTTTCTTTGGAGATATCAAAACCAATCTCTTCAAGATAAACAAAACATGCATGAATAGTGTGTGTGCACCTAATCTCTTTAAGAGTATAGGTCAAGTAAACTATCTCTTGAAGCTCATGAGTTGTCTGGAAGCTTGTCTTCGAGAATCCACACTTGGTGAACTTATGCTACCCATTACAAAAAAAACATCTCCAATTTGGTTTGTCATGAAATAAGCTAATCATAAAATAAAGATTCTTACACTTCTCATCTCATTAATTAAATATTTTAAAGAATAATATAAGTTTTCGATGTTTATGTGAGTCTAAAAGAAATTACATAAAAAATAGTCCTTTTTAATTTTTAATTCTAACAAAGATGAGCATGTGTTTTAATAGACTTTTAAGGTGTGTTTAGTGTGCAAGATTGGATAGCATAGGATTGGACTATTTTTATGAGGTTGGATTGAACTGGACTAAATTAGTACTGTGATGTGTTTTGTACAGTACAAATTAGACTAAAATAATACTATCTCTTGTTTGGTATAACATGAGATTGGATAAAAAATTATTGAAATTAATTGTTTTTTTAGAGGTGAGTTTAAAATTATATTAAATTAATTTTAAATAAATAAAATCATTTAAATCAATTTAAAGAAAATAACAATAAAATTATTTTAAATAAAATTTGGTTAAAAAAATTATTAAATTATTTTTTGAATAAAATAATTTTATTTTAAAAAATAAATAAAATTAATTTGAAATAAAATAAAATTTAATTTTTAATTGAAATTTAAAATATTTTTTTAAACATTTGAATAAAATAACATATATTAAATTACATTTTAAATAAAATTAAATAAATTTAATGTTTTAAATATAAATAATAAAATTTTAAATTTAAAAAAAAAATGATCAAAAGGTAAATAGTGCCAGACAAAAAAGTAAAAAAAAAAATAAAAGGACAAAAGACTAGTCCCAGCCAAATTTTTTTTTTTTTTTTTCAAAAATAGTCCCCGCGTTTGGGACTAAAATAGTCCCGCCACAACATGATTATTTATCTAAACAGGATTGGAGAAATCCATTCCTATATAGACCACAGTTATGGGATTGGATTGAGATTCCAATCTCATGCAATAAACATACCCTTAGACACTGTTTGGTACGCGAGATTGGATTGGATTGAGATGAGATTGAGATAAGATGAGATTGGATTGGACTGGATTGAATTAAATAAATAACGTTTTTAATTTGATAATATTTTGAAATTGAATAATAAATTATTGAAATATGTATTTAATAATATCCAAAAATATTTTTAAAATATAGATTTATATTATTTTTAAATAAATTTAAATATGTTTCAATTTTGTAATTTGTTTATTTAATAAAATATTTTTTAAATATATATATATATATTTATATATATGTATATATACATATACATGTGGGATTACAGTGTACTCAACGAATTTTGATTCTTCAATCCCATTGAGAGAAATTATGATTGAAATAATCTCCGTCCTTAATAATCAAATGAAAATTGATAACAAATTAGTATTTGTCATATGTTTGGTACAATTTGTGGTTGGATTAAAATAATTATGTATCATATAAAAAGTAAAGTTATATTATATAGTATATTAAAATTATTTTAATTGTAGAAACTATACCCACCCTATCGTCCAACTCATCAACCGAAACCTCTAAAGAAACAATAGGTTGAGCAAAAGAAACCAACGAAGAAACAGAATCTTTACCAACCTTCGACCCCTGCCCGACTATCAAAATCGCTGAAGAGATCGAGACAACGACACTAGTTGAAATATCAAGAATCGAAGAGGGGCCCTATAAAGAAACAAGCTCTACTCCCACTCTAGAGGAATGAACATGGACATCAATAAGAGAATCATCACTTTGCCCCACCTGCTGAGACCGATAGGTTTGAGCAGCAACTACCAAAGTAGTAGAAGCTATCAAAGAAGTTAAACCTGGTAAATGAACTAGACTAGCAAAAGAAACCATACCCAAAACCGGATCTGAACCTGTCGAAGAATGAACCACAGTTGAATCCAAAGACCTTAAATCCTATTGAATAACAGCAAAGACATTAGAAACCAGAATTTCCGCCTGAGGCATAGAAATAGGATGAAAAACTAGTTTAGAATCACGGTTGCAGGGAACCTGAAACTAGGGATGGCAATGTGGCGGGTCAAGGCTGTCCTAAACTTGAAACCCGGTTTTTAACGACTGTCCCAAACCCGACCCGTGACCCGAATAGGTTTTCAATTCCACCACAAACCCGATCCGTTTAGGTCAAGGGTGCCCCAAACCTGACTTGAATGACCTGTTACAAATATATATATATATATATATATATATTGAAAAGACAACAAGATTTATTAAGGCAAAAGTCAAGCTAGAACAATAGACGAAGAGCTATAGAGAGGCAAAACAACAAACGAAGAGCTGCAGTGAGGCAAAACAGAGCGGCCCAAAAAACACCACCTAGAAATAGACAAAAACATAGACAAGGCCAACACAAGCCAAACAAACAAAGACCACAGAAACAAAGATAGCAAAAACCAACAACATCAAACACAACAAACAGACATAACAGAACCAAGACAACAACAACCAGAAGGGAATATATATTATTTTGCCTTTTATATTTAAAATATTTAAAATATATTATATATTACGGGTCAAATGGGGTGGGTTGGGGCTAAAGGGACCGCCCCATACCCGATCCGATAACCTGATCGGGTCAAAAACTTTGCCCCAAACTCGCCCCATTACCCGTTTTTACTGCCCCAAACCTGCTCCAAACGGACTGGGGCCCTGAGGGTTTGGGGTGGGTCTGGGATTTTAGCCGTCTCTACCTGAAACCCCCTCATCAGCAACAACCATGGCGGGACCATCTCTTGTCGAATTAGGCTTACTATAACTAGCAGGAATCCCCTTGTCAGACTTGTTCACTACAAAAAAGGGCTATTGGGACGTTTTTTTTTTCTCGTCCCAATAGCCCAAAAAACCTCCCAATAGATCTATTGGGACGAATAAAAAACGTCCCAAATTTTGTCGCCTCAGTTGGGTCGCAATAGGTTCTTTGGGACGAAAATTGAAATTCATCCCTTAAAACTACCTATATGGACGAATTTCAATTTCGTCCCAATTGATAATGTATACGGACAAAATTACTAGTCCCTATAGACAACTTGTAGGGACGAATTCTATTTTCGGTCCCTTTGATAACCTTTAGGGACGAAATAGTTAGTCCCTTTAAATAGTTTTTCGTCCCCATAGGACGAAAAAATAATAATAAAATAAAAAATAAAAAAATAATTTGTTGCCTGACCAGGCCAACCACACATGCATACACCCACCACCCCACCTGTGGACAACTGCAGGCAACCCACACCCACCTGCACACACTATCAGATAACATTATATTGGGTGTGTCTCATGGAGTGTAGAACCCTACAAATACGCCCACCTTATCCACTGTGCTACTCCAATGTAGGTGATAATAAAAACATGATTTTTTATATAATCTCTACTTGTTATTAAATTTTTATTGATTATTTTTCAATCAAAATTTTATTTGTAGATCGATTCCTTTAATTTAAATTTTATTTTTATATAATAAACAAATTGATATTAAAAAAAATTATTATAATATTTAATTAAACTATTTTTTTAAAATAATATATTGTCAGATCAAAGAGTCAATCGTTAGTCGTACTAGGAATTAGACATGACACCGGTTCCGGTTCTCAATTCGAAATCATCGGTTTCGATTTTAGATTTGGAACCAACGGTTTTGGTTTTCAATTTAGAACCAACGATTTCAATTTTCTATTCGGAACCAAAGGTTTCGATTCCAGTTCTGATGGTTCGGTTCTTTTTTTTTTAAAATAATAGAAAACCTCTCATGACTAATATTTATTGATCCTTATAAATAACTTATAAGGAAGAAACAAAATTTATCTCGATAGAGAACCACTTTAGACGAACAAAATGATCCATATTGCATCATTTTCTAATTTATATGGTAATTTAATTATTAATCTATCTTTAGGAAAAAACTTCAAAAAAATATCAAGAATTTTCAACTAAATTAATTAATTATTATAATTTTAAATAAAAAGAAAATCTATTGGGACAAAATAAATTCATCCCAATAGGCAGTCTATTGGGACGAATTTTGTATTTCATCCCAATAGGATGTCTATTGGGACGAAAACAATTCGTCCATAAATGTCAACAAAATTAATTAATTATTATAATTTTAAATAAAAAGAAAACTTATGGAGACGAAATAAATTCGTCCCAATAGACAGTCTATTGGGACGAATTATGTATTTCGTCCCAATAGACATCCTATTGGGACAAAAACCAATTCGTCTCTAAAGGTCAACAAAATTAATTAATTATTATAATTTTAAATAAAAAGAAAACCTATTAGGACGAAATAAATTCGTCCCAATAGGTAGTCTATTAGGACGAATTATGTATTTCGTCCCAATAAACCTCCTATTGGGACAAAAGTAATTCGTCCCTAAAAGTCAATAAAATTAATTAATTTTTATAATTTTAATTATAAACAAAACCTATTGGGACGAAATAAATTCATCCCAACAGACAGTCTATTGAGACGAATTTTGTATTTCGTCCCAATATGAGGTATATTGGGACAAAATAAAAAATTCATCCCAATAGACTGCTTATTGGGACGAAAAAAAAAAGTGTCTCAATAGAGTTTTGTCCCAATAGGCCATTTTTCTTGTAGTGGTTCCAACGACAAATATTGGGAAAATGACCAATGGAGGAACAAGTAGAATAGAAAGCTAGGAGATTCTCATATTCCATCCAAATGAAAGAACTATGAAAATCATCCTTTTCAAGAAGCAAAGAAGACAGAGGCACAGTAGACACATCAATCCACTAGAACATGCGCAAAATGTCTAAAATCACCCTCCACAGTAGCCCTGTCTAGTCGTAAAGGCACTCTAATCCCTATAACTAAATCAAAAATAATCTTTGGATGCCTGTGTTCCTATGACAGATCATAAAAACGAACCAAAACCTGAGCATTTGAAGACTTTTAGGCTATGCTTGGTAGGAGGGAGGGAGAGTATGAGGGATGGTTGAATTAAGAGGGAGAGAGAGTACGAGGGATGGACAAGATAACATCAATCCTCCATGTTGTTTGGTATTGAAATAAGGGTTGGATGAATGAATTGGTATTGAATTTATAAAATTACAATATTACCCTTTAAAAAATTGAAGGGTAGTATAAAAAGGGAGGGTATTTTTGTCTTTGCCTCCATCACTCTCCTTCCTTTCTCTCATCCACCCAAATTGGGGGGATTGAATTTTCTGGGCGTAGAGGGAGAAGCTCTCCCTCCTCTCCTCTTCTCCCTTCACTTCTCCCTCCAGCCAAACAAGAGATTTGCTATCCCTCCATTCTCTTCTCCCTCCAACCCTCTCCCTCCTTCCATCTTTCCCTCTTACCAAACAAAGGGTTATAATGCCGGGTTGAAATCTGGAATCTAAGGCTGAAGCTGTAAAACACCTGGTTTGAGACTAAGAGACCCCAAACTCTAAACCATATTTTTATGAGCATCTGAATTCAACATAATTTAAAAGTACCCCTTACCTAAAGAAATCAGCCTCCAAACAGAATTCAGCTTCCAAACAGAGTGCAACTTGGCTTTAAGATCAACCAACTTCCAAGGCTTCTCACAACTAGAAAGGACAACCCGACCAATGAGGAAAAACTTACAAACCTCCAATCTAGACTTATGAGGAGAGGGATCCACATAACCACTATTTTTCAAAGAATCGAAGGACCGAAAATATTAACCACCTAAATCGGGGCAGCCTTAAAAAGATCCTCATAAGAAAATCCCTTAATAGATGACAGAGGCAAGGAACTACCCACAAGTGGATCCACCCCGCCGCCAATAGCCTTACCTTTAGGCAAAGAACCCCTAACGGATAGTGAGGAACTTCTCACCAGCGGATCAGCTTAGCCATCAACTACCTTGCCACTATAAGGTAGCTAAGAGACCAAAGAATGTGGCCTTGAAGGAACATCACGTGATCCCGCTGAAGAAGGAACATACATAGAAGCCTCCATGCTCATCGGATCCATGAAGTTAGAAACCATTTATAACCACAACCGGAAAACCTAAACCCTAACTGTCATGCACATGCAAAACCTTAAACCTAGCAAAGCCAACAACTACAATACAGATGAAACATATTTTTTTTTCGTGAATAGTGCCGCTACATTACTGTGAATAGTGCCGCCGTGTCAAATAAAATTAGTTTGGTCTCACCATTATGACTATAGAAAGGTTTTACTATAATATTTTTATTAATTTCAAATTAATTGTAACAATATATTTAAGTGATTTTCTCATTACAATTCAATTTTATCTTTCCGCACTCTTTTTCTAAATACAATTATTCTTAAATATTTAAAATTATATAGTTATTAAGTGTAATAATATATATATATATATTCTAAAGAGATGTAGAGTTGCATTAACTGTAATAATTTTTATTTTTTAAACCAATTGTAATAATATTCTTATTAATTAGTAATAGGGTCAGGATATATCAACTCAAATTTGACCATGACCCTTAATTAATAATATATTTAATTAATAATATATTTAATCTATTCGTCACCCCATTTTTTCAGGTTCTATTTTTCTATTATATATTTATATGTGCATATTGAAGATGGATAAAAACAATCCTTATAACGTTTCATTTGTAGCATCTTGCTTTTAGAATTAGATCTGTAATTTGTCAAATTTTTGCTTTAATTGTAGCATTTCATATTTAACTCACATTATGGAAAATTAGAAACCGGTCAATGATGAGAAACAAAGATGCAACGAGTTCAATAAGTTTTCTATCCAAGAATTCTCTTATAATATAAAACAGGTTCAACAAGTTTTCAATTTGATACTTTTTTCTTTATCCTTTGAATAATTGATGGTAATTAAAGTAAAAAATACATGATTTTATGTCTATACCTGGCTTCTGAACTTGGATGTTGATTTTTTTATGGATGTAAAATTCAATGAAAGAAGTTTGAGAATTATTTTATCTATAATTCTATAAACCCTTTATATATATATATATTATTATAATTGAAATAATAATTTGACAAAAGAATCATATCCCAAATAATCTACAATCAAATATTATTTTAAAACCTCAAATCGTCATACGGCTCAAACATGAGAATAGTGCATTTAAATCTAATTTAGTCAAAGAATCCTTAGCTTGCATGTGTTATGCCACACCGATTTGTAATAAAATGGATTGATATTTAATTCAGAAGACTTTGATCATATAGAGGTAAGTGTTATTTACACTTTTTATCTTTCTTTTATGTCTAGTTATGAATTTTATTAATAAACAAAAAATATATATATATTTTTTAAAATAGTATGAATGAGTTTTTTTTAAACATGAAATGCCGTAAATAAACTTTAATATTTGTTGGTATATTTAGTTCAAATGAAATGCCATCATAATAAACAATCTAACTCTGTAATTGAATTGCTTAAAGTTGAACAACCGTAAAGAACAATTCAAAAACATTCATCGGCCACCAAATGGAAACCTAGTGGTCTCTGCTCCATTGTCGTCAAACAATTTAAGAGTTTGTATTGCCTCTCTTCCATACTCTAGCTAAAGCTTCCATACTCTAGCTAAACAGCTTTACAACTTTGAATTCAAAATCAGCTCCCTACACAGTCTCAAAATTTCAGTTCAAATGTTGAGACCTTAACCATCGTAAAAATATCGGTAATGATCAACTAAACCAATATACTAAAAAATTCAATATATCCAAAATCAACTTTAAATAAAGTTCAATAGATTAAAGAAAATCATTGTATAACCGCATTGAAATTTCAATGTTTAAGAAATCTCATTTCTAACTGAAATTAGTTGGCAGTTCATCTAGATCCCATCACTGAAAATGAAAATAAAAGTAAGCCTACTTCAAGCAGAGTATTAACAAGAACTGAAGAAAGGATGTAACAAAATTAATCCAATAAATATAAATTTATAACAATTCTATTTACTCTCCAAAATTTTCCATCAGTTAATTTGGTGGCGAGATAAATTCCAACAGTAAATCACTACAAAACCAAACTACCATCCATTCGCACTACCATTGCCTTACTTATAAGGTGCTAATACAATCATTTGTGGCTGGACTTATAAGTTACGATATATTATTATACTAGCTAAAAAGAGGAGCAAAAGGTAACTTTTTGACTATAAGATAAGAGATTACCATTTTGAGTACAAGATATGAGAGAGAGAGAGAGAGAGGTATGGGGAATGTAAAAGTAATGTGGTTGCTAGAAACACGAAAAGGGAAAAAAGGGATAATCGAAGGAGCGATATTTGAATTTTTTTTTAAGAAATCTATCGCTTCCAATTTTTTCTTCCAACTTGCTCTTGTTTTTTCTAACCAAACAAACAAAACGATCACATTGAATCATTGATCTAATTATCCTCATTATAAATATAAACTTTAAAAAAAAAAGTCTAGAAATCAAAGCAAACCTAGAAAAACACAAAAGACAAAAAATCAAACCAAACCCATAAAACACAAAAACAGAAAAGAAAACCAAACCAAACCCACAAAAACAAAGTTAGAACACCATAACAAACCTATAAAAGAAAAGAAAAGAAAACCAAACAAAATTCAGAAAAAAAAAAAAAAAAAAAAAAAAAAAAAAACCTCTACACTATTACAAACATCATAAAGTAAACCCAGAAAAACAAATTACGCAATTACAAACATTACATAGCAAACCCACAAGAAAACAAACATTACAACATTCCAAACATTACAAACAAAACCTATAAAAAAAGAAATCAATAGCTTTGGACTGCTGAATTCCAGAATGATGAATTCCAAAAAGCAATTTCAGTAAACGTTTCTAAGAAAATACAAAACCTCAAACCCCGCCGGTGGTGGCTCTTCCTACGAGAGTTGGAAGGTCTCCTCCAGTCAAAGGAGATCGACAATATCAGCATGGAACTCCTTCGCCAATAGAGAAGTTCGACTCTTGTCTAGTCGATTTCCTACATTGGTGGAGGAAATCGATGTTGATCTCCTTTGATTGGAGTAGATCTGACTCCTTCGTGTTGGATCTCCACATCTATCTCTTCTAACTGGCTGGAGATCTGACATCTCTGACCAAAAACGGAGGCAGCAGAGACCGATCTCTAGAAATCAAGTTTGAGGTTCAAATAATTCCAACTTCGAGACCCAATCCAGCGCAAACCTTCGAAGGTTGGGATTTGAGGTTAGTAATAGGGTTTTGATTTTTGTTTGAAATGGAGGAGGTAAAAAGAAGTGAGAGACATAGCAAAAGGGGAATCAAACCAAAATCTAGTTTTGATTTTAGACGAATTGATTAATTGAATTAGAAAGAAAATGGTGAGAGTGAACATCGAGGTTTTTTCAAGTAACCGGTTGCATGTTAATTGTTTATCTTTTTTCCACCGTTAGATTGACATTTTTTTATTAATCCAATGATTGTGTGTAATTATCAGAAGGCTTGGTATCGTACCAAGGACTTTCCCTGCATACAATAACTGGACCCCTTTATTAATGGATACTTGAGTGAAACTGAAAAGGCAACTTTTCCCTGTTTTTAGTATATTTTACTGTACAACATCAGGGAACACCTTTTCCATTTATTTTTTTTATACTAAAAAAATGAAAAAGAAGAAGCACCAAACACACACTCATGTCCGGATTTATTGAACATTAATTGTTTGTTTTGTATGGCTTTTCTAACTGTTTATGGGCTTGAATGCTAAGGTCTAGACGTTAATCAAGCCTTCTTGTGGTTGGGATATTGAGCTGATTCGTAGTTACTTTAATTCGGATGATGCCTCTCGGATTCTAAGTCATCCTCTTTCTCTTTCTGCCTTGAGTGACAGTCTGCTATGGCACTATGAAAAAATGGGGGCCTACCCAGTCCGAAGTGGATGTAGGGTTGGCTGCTCTTTGTTACGGGATTTAGGGCCTTTTGGTCTTAATCCTTCGGATGTGTGGTGGAAGTTCTTTTGGCCTATTAAAATCCCTATGAAAGTGAAGATGCTATGGAAAGCTTGCCAGAACTGGATTCCTACTAATGCAAATTTAGCCAAGAGAGGAATAAATGTGGATTTCATGTGTCCACTATGTTTTTCTAGAGTAGAGTTTACGTCCCAGCCGTTTACGGGGGGGGGGGGGGAGTGGAGTTTACGTCCCACGCCTTGGGGGGGGGGGGGCCTTCAATGTAGAAAATTCGCTTTGTGTGTTCTTTTTTGAGTGGGACAAAAGTCACAGATGATATGCCTTTCTTGGATTTCATTTTGGCTTACAAAAATCGGTTAAGGGCTAATGAGTTTGAGGTCTTTTGCATTGCATCATCCTTTGGCTCATTTGGAATCATAGAAATGAGAGGGAGCACAAGTTTGGTTCCCTTCTTGATGAGGATATTGTTGCATAGGCTTCTTCTTTTATATCTGATTTTCATCTTACGAATCTCAATGATGCTAATGCTAATAGAGTGGTCCGTAGGGATGTGTTCCGTTGGATCCCGCCTTCTTCAAGTGTCTTTAAAATAAATAAGGATGCGACCATTGATAGAAATGCGAAAGTGGGTTTGAGCATCATTGCTATAAATGATATAGGTGAGGTTCTGGCTTCGAGTGCCCAGCCAATCTTAGTTGGTTTCAGTGCTCAAATTGCTGAATCTATTGCTATCCTGAAAGGTCTGCAGCTCGGTATCTCAATGGGGTTGTCTCCATGTGTTGTGGAGTCCGATGCTTGGAGCATTGTTAATATTATCAATGATGGCCTTCTTCCTTATCCTGAGGTTGGTTTAATTATTCAGGATGTGATTCAGCTACTTAGTTCTTATCCTAATTGTGGTGTTATTTTTGCTCATAGAGAAGCTAATATGGCTACCCCCTATCTTGCTAAGGTGGGGTTAGGTTTCATGGCTGATTTTATTTGGAAGAAGGAATATCCTCCTAGTATTTCGACTTTTGTTTTGGGCAATCGCCCTGGCCTGATGTAGCATTTTCTTTGATGAATTGTTTTTCTTCAAAAGAAAAAAAAAGTGTTTTTTTTAATACTAAAAACTATTTTGATTGTTTTTTTTTTTTTTTTTTTTAAACCATTTGACAAATTGAAGTAAGTTTTTTTTTTTATTTTTTTTATTTTTTTTTTATTTTTAATATTACAAAAGCTATTTAATATCTTTTAGAAGTCGGTTAAAATTTGAACTTCTCCTAAAATGCTCTCTTTGGTTTTTTTTTATTTATTTTTTTTAAAGAGATTAACTCTGGCTAAAAGAGCTTTTTTATAATTAAAAAAGTTGTTTTTAAATTATTTTATGTCGTTTAGTTGTCATTTAGTAGAATTTTTAGATGATTAAAAAAGCTGTTTTACATCTACTTGAAAAAACTCAAATTTTAGACTTTTTTTTAAGTAGATCTTTTTGAACCATTTTAATAACATTAAAATGTCAAATATAACCCTATCATCTAAAACAGTTTTTGAATATTTTGGTAATCCTACCATTTAAAAAAGTTTTTTCTAATTGATAATCAAATGACCAACATCTTCCCATTAAAAGCTCTACTCATAGTTAGTATACTTTAAAAGATCTAGTCCTAAAATATCTACTTGAAGAAGCTCTTCTAAACATACTCTAATAGTCTTAATTCCCACACAAACTTTATATATTTCACCATATACTGTTCTATTACAAACAGCGGTGGAGCCCTTAAGGGGCTTGGGTGGGCTGTAGCCCACCCAAGGTTTTTTGAAATTTTTTTCTAAGTTCTACTTAATTTTTTTTTTTTAAAAAAATAGTTATAGCCCAAATGAAACCCAATAGTCCAATTAGCCCAAGCAGGCCAAATAAGTTGTTATAAAATAAAAAATATATATATTTTTCACTTTCCGGTTTCCAAGATTCCTTTCTCTATACCCCCCCTTCTCCTTTTTTTTTTTTTTTTTTTTTTTCTGTTGTTATTTTCCCAAATCTTAGATTCTAAGCCCTAACTTGTCTTTTTCTCTTGAATCTCTCAAGTCAAAGTCAATAAGGTAATTTCTTTTGCTTTAATCTTTTTTTTTTTATTTACTTATAATGAATGTAATTTTAGGTTTTATATTTTATGATTAATATTTAATTAAGCCTTGTATTTCATGATTAAGATTTAGGTTTTGTACACTAATGTAGCCTCTAATAAGCCTCTTTATGAGACAAAAAAAAGTTAGAAAAGAGAGAAAAATTTTAGGAAAATAAATATTTATTTTAATTTGTGGATTTGAAATTTTTTTTTTTGTGTGGACCACTAGCGATCCTCACCACTTTCTCTTATTATTATTATTATTTTTTTTTTGTATTGTTCTTAAAATATTATATGTATTGTTTTTTTTATCATTAAATATTATATGTATATATATATACCTTAGTTGACCATTGACATACATTTATTTTTTATATTCTATGTTAAAATAAGTATATAATAAACAGATTATTGTTTTGAGGATTTACTTTTTAGACAACTTGTGGTTGTTTGCAGTAGGAGAAAATTGTAAGTTTATATTTTATATTGAATTTATTAATTAATTGTGATAGTAATTATTTTTAATTTTAATTTTGTAATAGTATGTCAAAGCTTATTGATTGTGAATTTCTGAGAATTTTTTTATTGGACTTGGAGTCAAAAATTAATAATAAATTTTGAAGCATTGTCCTTGTTTTCAAATGTTTATTTATGTCATTTTTTTTTGTCATAGGTTATAATGCCAAACCTTTATCATACTTCTAAATCAAGTAAACAATAAATTATACAACCTTTTTTTTTTTAATAAAAGTGGGAACCAATCAACAACTGATGCTCCTACTAGTAGTAGAGGTTTTGATGAGTCACGTTCCCTTAAATGTCAAAGGCTTGAATCTGAAAAAGTTGATGCTTCTTTTGATCGAGACCCGGGATCACGAAAACTAATTTGGATGTATGTTGTTAATCAACAAGAAGAGGTTCGAAGAGCATACATAGACATGGGACCATTCCAACCAAAGTTAGAATCCTATAAGCCGACACATGATGGAAACCAAAATCGGCGGTTTCAATATTCATGGTTTACTAGATTCCCATGGCTAGAGTATTCTATTGCAAATGATAAAGTGTTTTGTTTCCCATGCTTCCTTTTTGATTGTAACCCTCCAAGGTTCCATGTGTTTACCGTTAATGGGTTTAGTAGTTGGAAACGGGTCAATTGTCGAGACCAATGTGTTTTTGTACATCATGAAGGGAAAAAAGAATTGTATTCACTACATGGTGCTAATATGATGAAATGAGAAAACTTGAAAGATCCATCTCGACATATTGACAATGTGATGAAAGTTAGAAGTTCACAACAAGTTTTGGAGAACCGTTTTTACGACTCAAAACTTCAGTAGAGACCATCGGATGGCTTGCAAAGCAAGCATGTGCATTTCGAGGTCATGATGAATCAAATACCTCCTCTAATCGTGGAAATTTCCTTGAAATGATTGAATTTTTGGCAAGAATGAATGACGACATCGCAAAAGTTTGCTTAGACAATGCTCTAGGAAATTCCAAGTATACATCTCATGATATTCAAAAGGAGATCCCAAAAATTCTTTATAATGAAGTGAGAAAAAATATTCGAAAAAAAATTGGAAGTGCTAAATTTTGTATTCTTATTGATGAAGCACTTGATGAATCTAATCAAGAGCAAATGGCTATTATTATAAGGTTTGTTGATTGCAATGGAATCATTCGAGAGCGTTTATTTGAAGTTGTTGGAGTTGATGTTACTACAGCTTTAACTCTTAAGAAAAAAATAACTGTTGTTCTTACTCAATATGGTCTCCAGATTGCAGTTATGAAAGGTCAGGGGTATGATGGTGCTAGTAATATGTGTAGTGTTTGGAATGGATTACAAGCATTATTTCTCAATGATTGTCCATATGCTTATTATGCACATTGTTTTGCACATCGATTACAATTAGCATTGGTTACGGCGTCAAAAGATGTGTGGCTTTTTTTCTCAAAGTTGAGCTCAATAATCAATCTTGTTGGTGCTTCACCAAAGTGTCATTCTGAATTAAAATTTAATTTGTTTGAAAAATAGAAATTGCGGTGATGATAAATTCTGGAGAACTTGAGACCTGTACAGGGGGTAATCAAATCCGTACCTTAACTTGAGTTGGGGTAATAAGATGGAGCTCTCATTATTCTTCAGTCAATAGGTTGATTGATATGTTTTGTTAAACATGTACAGTTATTGAAAACACAATGAATAATGGGTTTAATAACAGTATAAGAGAAGAAGCAAAAGGGGCATTGCAAGCTATGAGAAGTTTTGAATTTGTGTTCATTTTGCAATTGATAAATGAAGTCTTAGGAATCACTCATATGCTATGTCAAGCATTGCAATCGAAGTCTCAAGACATCTTGAAGGCCATGCATTTAGTAAGAAGTAATGAGACATCTTGAATGTCAAGCATTGCAATTTCAGAATATGTCTTCACTTTCTGAATTATGCCGAGGGCTCGTAGAAACAAGAAAGTCTCACTTGTTTTTCTTGATTGACAGACTGATTCATTTAGTTTTAACTCTTCTTGTTTCCACAGTTAGTATCGAACATGCATTTTTAGCCATGAAACTTGTCAAAACATCACTTCGAAACAAGATAGATGACGACTTTCTTGCGAATTATTTGGTCATCTACATTGAGAGGGAACTTGCTGATACTACTGATTCTGAATCAATAATTGATATATTTTATGCTTTGAAACTTCGTAGTGCACCACTTCAAAAGTATCTTGTTATATATGTAATGCATATTTTTGCATTTGTTTTTGTCTTTTTCTTGCATATTGTATGTATTTGAGGGTAAGGCTCACTATGCCCCCCCATAAATAGGTATATAATTGATGTTTCTTTTATGAAATTTCTCGCGTGTCGTTTTGATATGATTATTTCAAAGAAAAAATTTGTTTGGTAGTTAGTTCAAAGTTTTAGAACTTTTAAATAAGAAAATATAATTTAGATTAGCCCACCCCCATTTGTTTTCTAGCAACTCCCCTGATTTACAAATACTTCGTTATTGTCAATTTTTATACTTTTTAACAACAAAATCTCTTTTAAATATATTTTGCCAAACAATCTGCTAACTTAAAAGTATTTACATACTACTTTTTATTAAAAACTCCACTCAATAAAAGTTTTACTTATAAAAGATATGCTCTAAGGCTTTATTTGGTAGGAAGAAGAGATGGAGGGAGGGAGAAGACAAGGAGGAGAGCTCCACTCCATTGCTTGGTTAGAGAGATAAGAGAAAAGAGAGGAGAAGATGAGGGATCTCAACTCCCTTAGGGCCCACCAAAATGAATCATTCTCTCATGGGACATATGAGAAGAGGAGGGATCTCATTGGCGAGAAAGGACAACATTACCCTCCAATTTTTTATTACCCTCCAATTTATGAAAGGGTAGTATAGTAAATTTACAAATTATATATGGGGTGGTTTCACTAAAGTCCCCACTTTTTGATGAAATGTCACTTATTTAAACGTCTTTGTTATATTAGCAACTTAAGTCCTTTGTTTTTTTTTTTCAAAATACATCACTTTAGTCCATTTGACCAAAATATTGATGGTCAACTCTACCTATATATATATATATATATATATGAGTACAATTTTACTTTTGTCAAAATGATTTATTGAATTTCAAAAATAAATAATATTAAAATGGTTTATAAAAATAAATAAGCAACAAAAAATTATTTTCTAAAAAAAGAAAAAAAAATAAAAAAGAAAAAAACTAATGGATTATGGAAAATATAAAGTTAAAATAAATAATAAATTGAAATTATTTTCATAAATTAAAAAAAAAATAGAAAGTATTTCAAAAATTAAAATAAAGGTTTTTTTTTTTTTTTTTTTTTTTGATCTCCACCATTGAATCGATCCAAATCCAACGGTGGAGATCCATTTACTTAAAAATACTTTCTTTTTATTTTTTGAAATAATTTAAATTTTTTTTAAATACTTTCAATTTATTATTTACTATAACTTTATATTTTCCATAATCCATTAGGTTTTTTTTTAATTATTATTTTTTTTTTTTTTTAAATAAATTTTTGTTGTTTATTTATTTTTATAAACCATTTTAATATTATTTAATTTTGAAACTCAATAAATCATTTTGACAAGGCTAAAATTGTAATTTTATATATATAGTGAGTTGACCATTAATATTTTGGTCAAATGGACTAAAGTTATGTGTATTTGAAAAAGAAGAGACTTAAGTTGCAAATATAACAAAGATGTTTAAATAAGTGACATTTCACAGAAAAGTAGGGATTTTAGTGAAATTACCTCATTATATATCAATCAATCCATTTAACTCTCTTTTCAAAACCAAACAACATAAAGAATATATGTTATCATCCACATCTCTCCTACTCTCTCTCTCTCCTTAATTCTTCTATCCCTCTTACTCTCTCAGTCTTTCTCCTTCCTACCAAATCATCCCAAACACACTCTAAGCCTCAATAGAAAAACACGGTTATATTATGTTAGAGCAATCCCAAAATCCTCTTCTAATTTTACTCTTCAAATATCAATTTACTTACCTATGTGGTAATTTGAATAGTGAAAAAAGAAGGCTCATTCTAAAAGACTCTTCATTCCAAAAAACTCTTCAAATAGAAATGGTCTTATATTATTTTAATTAAAGCATTTAATGAGTTGTTTAAAATTGTTTGAAATTAGAAAGTATTATTAAATTTAAGATCAGATAAAGTTTTTAAGATACAATAAAAATTAATAAAATAAAATATGAAGATTGAGAAATCATTCGGCAATATTGAAGAGTGAGAAAAAATTTATCGATTGAAGAATAATATTTAACGAGTCTATTGGAGCCACATCTGCTGATGTGGCTCATCTAACTTTTCCAACAATCTCAATTAACGAGTCCATTTTTGCTCACCCTTCATCAAGAGGGTAAGCATTACCACAACCCCCCCCCCCCCCCCAAACACAAGACATGTGTCCATGGAGGGGTAAAATTGTCTAAAATAATAGGGTTTGGACAAATTTACCCCTTCTATAGATACATGTCATGTTTTTAGAAGGGGGTAAGGGGTGAGCAAATTAAAGTAAACTCTCAATTAACTAGTGTGTTGGAGTTGCTTTTATTGTAATTAACCATATAATTTTATTAAATCAAAACATGATAGTTGATATGAAAATATAATATAAGTGAATGTCCATCTCACAATGTAACTTGTGATCCCTCACCTTCCCTAATTTATTCTCAAGTTTATGGTACCATTTATTCTCAAGTTTAAGACTCCATTTATTCTCAAGTTTATGACTAGTGTCTTTTCAAGTTTGTAACTACTATATTGTGAGCCTATAAAAAGAAGGTCTCACCAAGTTGTAAACACCATTGAGAAGTATGAAGGAATAAAAAAATCTCTTTTCTTAGGCTACTATTTTCTCCTTTCTCTTACTTTATATTTATGCTATTGTATTCTTATTTATTTTATTTATTTCATAACACGTTATTAGCACGAATCTCTAACCATTGTGTGTTTAAAGTTTCAAATTCGAAAGTTTCTTATATGAAGATCAATTGTCATATGATCCAAGTTTAATACATGATAAGAAAACATTGTCTTGGGGCAACCGAGAGTTCTGATAACAGTAAAGTATTTCTTTCTCTAATTTTGGGCTAAGAAAAAAAAATGGTTTATATTATTTCTTTTTAGAATTCTGCTCTTAATATTCGTTGGGTTGCCAATAAAAGAAAATAAAGATGAAATGATTGTATTGCAACCAGAAGATTGCAAAAATGAAATTAATTATATTGCAACCCAAAGATCACAAAATCAAAGAGCCTGAAGCTCGATTTGATATATATATTTGATAATTGTTAAATCAAAAAACCAGAAGCTTGATCTGATGTCCAAAGATTGTAAAATCAAAAAGCTTGAAGCTCAATTTATTGTTTGGAGATTGCAAAATCAAAAGCTTGAAGCTTAACATAATCTCATTAGAAAATATGGGTTGCAATCAAACCAAAATATGAAAATTTTGAATTATCGAATAAGAACCCGAAGTTCTGAATTTCGACAGATGTGATTAATTTTGAAGCCGGAAGTTCTCAATTCATAGTTTACAATTATAAACAAGAAGTTTATATATGAACTTGAAGTTCCGATGGAATTCAATATTTTCATCAAATATGAATTTTATTTGGAACCTAGAATTGCAAATCATAACTATAAGGTTATGATTTAATAGAACATTAAGTTTCGATATTAGTGGGACCAGAAAGTGCAAAAGTAATTTGCCTTTTGTTTTCAAACATTTTTTTTATCTATCTACATTTAATTGGTTGTTTATATTTCACATGATTATGAATCTGACATTTTTGATCTATTATTTTTATTGGTTATTTATATTTCACATTAAGAGACCCAACTGCTATGAATAAAATATTATTTCTTCCTCTTTATCAAGGTATGTAAGGTGTGAAATTTTATATTTCCATATACTGGAAAAATATAAATTTTTATATTTCACGCATCTATTAACCACGAAATGTCTCTATTGTTTCTTTAATGACATTTGAATTTATTCACCATGTTATATGTAGTTTTATAGTCCATTGAATTTTGTAACATTTAAAATTGTTAGTTTTACTTTGAGTTGATTTACATTTATGTCTTCTTAGTAATATAATATTTCTATATCATTATTCTTTCAAAGACAAGATTTTCAATATTGCTTTGATTTATATTAGCATTAATCTTGTAATTGTAAGTTGCAACAAATCATGAAAACAACTTCATGTCATGCTAGATATTTGTTGTTGTTTTTAGTAAATTGTATAATTTATCATGAAATATTTGTCCTTAAATATATTTTGTTTAAAAAAATAAAAAAGAAGCTTTGATTACCAAGTAGATGAAGACATGATTAATAAAACATATTGAGTCTATATTGTTTCAAGTATTGTTCCAGAAGTTGCAATATATGTTTCAATATTTTATGCTTTAAATTTGCTTCAGAAGTGGCAATATTAATAACATATATATTTGAGCATACTATTAGTTTATATCATGTTTTTCATGGTTGAACAAAATAATTAGTTTTGATTATAAAATCATTGACATCACCCAATTTGATCAATATCATTCCTTGAAGTGAATGTTACATATAGTCATTGTGATGATTGCGGGTATTGTTATAATCAAATAATTATTGATGTTAATGTGGTCACTATAAAGGAATTTAAATTGTTCCACCATAAGTGGAATAACACCAAAACAAAGCAAGAAAATTGAAAGGATGTAAAATACACATTCTAATAATTATAAAAGTTTGTTTGCTATATGTTGTATATCTAAAATATTTTGTTGATTTTTAGCAAGAACAATGAACGCTCCAGAAGAGCTAATAAATGACACAAAGTGAAATCAAATTACATAAAAATTGACACTTTGTAATTTGGTTAGATCTGAAAGATCTACAATATAAGAATTGTCCCTAGACATTTAAGAATATCATCTCCGGCCAAGTAAGTATTTCAATATAATTTATCCATTGTTATTATGATTTAATTTATTCTATACAACTAATTTTATGAGTATGTTCTGTGGTTGCCACTACGTTTGATCTTCCATATCAAAAAATAAATTTAGTTTTATTTTTCTATTCCATGGTTCTTAATGTTATTGAAGTTGATCGATATATATAGAACAAGAAGTTTCAAAATCAAATTCAATTGAGAACCTGCAGTTTTAAATTTGAATATAAATTGTTGAATATGAACCTAAAGTTCTAAAATTTAAACCTGAAGTTTTGAATCAAAAGAGAATCTAAATTTCTATTGTAAGATGAATATTTAGCTACACAAATATTTGAAAAGGAAAATACAAAGGCTTAAAGCTCTTAATATTAATACAAATCAGAACCTGAAGTTCTAAATATTTATCTTATTAGAATCTGATGTTGTCAATTCCAAACTAATTAGACTTATAGTTTTGTATTTAATTGTTGATATCAAATTTAATTAGAACTAGAAGTTCTAAATTTGATCAAATAACAATTATTTTCATTTGAAAAGTAAAATTGTGATTTTATTTTAAGAACCCGAAGCTTTAAACATGTGATTTTTCATTTATGAACCAGTAGTTCCAACACGAACCAAGTTCCCAAAAAAATATGTGAGTTTTTAAGAACTTGATATAAGAACATGAAAATTGAGGAATTTAAGTTCTTATTATATTCTTTTATTTAAGAATATTCTATCTCATTCATTTTGTCTCGTGCTTAATCATATTTCTTATATTATATGATTACATGTTAGTGAATATCCTTGAAGGACAATAAACTTTACTAAAAGTAAACAATGCATCAAAATATTGAAATATTTTATATGAATATTCATTTCATAACTAATTTTTTTTTTTTTTTTACTAGTGAATGTCCCAGAAGGACAATAAAACCATGTAAATTAGTCCTTAAAGGACAACATGACAAAATAAATGATTTTATATGACGCATATAATTCTTTGAAGTAAATTTTATCGTCGTTAGGGGGAGAATTATCATCAGTTGATAACCAACGTAAAATTACAAGGTATGCATCATCTTGTGAAAGGCATGATATGCAAATAAAATTATATTCTGCCAATATATAAACCCGGGTGGTTGTTCCTGTAGAACAATTTATAAAATGACAGCAAAAATCATCTGTTAGACACTAAAGTCGTAAAAGACGATTTTGGTTCAAAAGATATGGTTCCTAGAACTTGAATTTAAAAGACATGATCACATTTAAAATATTATTTGAGTGATAGATAAATCATCATCATATAAGGCTCTTGAAGAGCTAGTCTCATAAGTGAAAACAAAATCTCAAAGAGTCATATAAAAATGTTAATCTCCCCTATGAGACCGTTGAAGAAAATAAAAGAATCTCAATTGTCCTAGTAGAGGCATGTGTACTAAATTTAATGTAATTATACTTCTCCTGTAGAGATATTTATATAGAAAGACATGTATAGCGCATATTTAACATTAAAGTTAATAGAATAAGCCCTTGAAGAGGCATATGAATTACATAATCATAATGAAATATATTGGTATAGAAATTGAGATCATATATTATTTGCTTTACATATTATGAAAAATGATGAGGGACTTGTATTATAAATTATAGAAATGTCGACACAAATTATTAGCAAATAAAAGGCAAAGCTATATTCATATAAAACTTGAAAGCTTTGGACCTGCAGTCCACACGTTTGATGACATCAAACTTATTGAATATTTTTTCATATGAATTAAGATAAAAGGTTTATTGCAGAAATCTAGTTTGACAATGAATAAAAATCCTCGAAGGATTTAAATGCTCGAAGCAAGTTATTCAAAGCTATATGAAGTTTTGTATAGTGAAATTTAAACAATCAGAATACATGTAGTGTATTCGTCATGGTGAATATTTATTAAAAGAATTATATGTTGATTATGTAAAGATTATTGAAAATAATGCTGAATTTATAAATTATATATATCAGAGGAATAATTTCTAAAGATAAAAAGTTTTGGAAAATAATATTTAGTCTTGGCTAAAGAGTTTGACATTAAACATGAGTCAACATATATAAGGAAAATGTCATGAAGTACTTTTCCATGGATAAAACACATCGAATGGATTCCTCAATGTTTATTCAATAATTTAAAGTGATGTATGATCTCCTCCTGTTATTAAAAAACTTTAGGTCATAAAGTACCAAATATAAGTTCAACTAGTGTTTTTATAATAAAACAATATGATGTCGTATATAACAAGTTCGACTAATTCAAAAATCAATTTTATTAAAGTTCTTTACATATGATCTTCAAAAAGGCGGTGATAAAAAAAATACACTCAAGTTTCAATCCTGCAGATTTATTTATAAATACAGTACCAATTGCAACAAACTAAATCGTGGTACATAATATCGGGATGTAATATCTTTACAAAATATTGAAACATCCAAGTTAGAATGAGGGAGAGCGTATTTATCACTTTATCAACAAGAGTCATTGATTTTGGAGAAAATATTACATACTGTATTCTTTTTCCTTCACTAGGTTTTTATCCCATAGGGTTTTTCCTAGTAAGGTTTTAACGAGGCAAATTTGTGCCCCAAATACCTTCAAATGTTAATTTCATATGTAAATGAATATTGTACTCTTTTTCCTCTGCTATTGGGATTTTACTAACAAAGGTTTTATCGAGTCTATTGTCATTTTCGAATTACCTGCTTGACCTTGACTACATGAAAATGCCATGCAATTTATTTATTATCTGCCCCTGCAATAATTATTATGAGATCCCTACATATCTTTGATGTCGGTTCAACATTATATATAAAATTGAGATCATCACCCACCTTAACCGGAGTAAACATTACCCCCACCTTAAATAATGACATATATCCTAAAATTAATCCAAAATTAATAAATATTGTTTTACCAATTTTATCCTTTCTCTGAAAAAAAAAAAAAAAAAAAAAAAGAAGCCTGCACCCAAAAATCTTTATTTTTCATCATCCTTTTGTTCATTATTAAGAAAAAAAAAAAAAAAAAAAATTTGTTATCATCAACTCACCATCATCGATTATCTTTTTATTTTACAACTGCAAACTGCAGCAGTGAGCAACATGGGACACAACAACAAAAGAACAGAGCAAGACAACACTCCACAAGGGAATCAAAAAAGCATCAGAAAAGCTGGAAAAATTAAGTTGGCAATTTGGGACATCTTCCAAGTGGTGTTCTCCAAATTTACCAAGGCGTAATTAGCAAGGCTCTGAGCAACATGATTAGTAAAACTGGGGATAGTAACATGATTAGTGGTGTTTGAATTTTTTTGTTTGTTGTAGAATCTGTGATTGAAGTTGTGTTTGAAAAAGATGAGTTTGAATTTGTTTGTTGTAGAATTTGTGTTTGATTTTTTTTTTTTTAGAATCTGTGATGAAGATGAGTTTGAATTTTTGTTGTGGAATCTGTGATTTTTTTGTTTGTTGAAGAAAATGTGTTTGAAACAAAAAAATAAAAAATAAAAATAAAAAAAAAAAAAAAATTTGAAATCTTTCATCACCATCAACACCCAGTTCATCATCTCTAAAAATCATCACCCACATCATCAATTGATCATCTCTAGAAATCATCACTCACACCATCTCAAGAAATCAACACCCACACTAGAAAATCAAACCCACTCTAACGCCGACACCCACACCCACACCCACATGATCACCACAACCCCACCATCAAGGCATCAACAACCCTACCATAAATCAAATCCGCACCAGAAGCCACCAAACCAAACCTCTGGCCGCCGAAGAGATCGGCGCTACAGGAGATAAGATCGCTACAACCAAAGAAGAAGACTGTGGTGTAACGACAAAAGATCGCCGGAGGATACCACAGGAGTTTGTGCCATTGGAAGAAAATCACCGGAGGGAGAAGACGATGAAAATGGTTTCTAATTTTTGTTATTGTTTTTTTATTTTTTTAATATTACTTTTTTAATTACAATATTTATTAAACATTATTAGTTTTTTTTATATTTACCTATTTATCCTTATTTATTTAATGTAATTTTTAATTGATTGAATATTTACTAACTCTGGGTTAAGCTTATGACAGATGTCATTATTTGAGGTAGGGGGTAATGCTCACCCCAGCACAAATGAACTCTATAAAATGTTTGATGTATTTCCAAGTCACTGCTGCAGCCAGCTGAAAAGAAATGGGTGGTCACACGGCTAGGTTTTGTGGAAGAGCTTCAGAAGTTGAGCTTCATGGCGGCTCCCATGGTGGCGGTCTCGGTTTCTAATTACCTTTTGCAGGTTGTGTCGATGATGATGGTGGGACACCTTGGAGAACTCTCTCTCTCTGGTGTCGCCATTGCCACTTCTTTCACTAATGTCACCGGATTCATTCCACTGGTAACTACAATTCTAATTTCTTTCTCCTTCAATTCAAGTCTGGTCATGCATTTTATCTAACATAATATGAAAGTTCAAATTTTTTGAAATCTAGATAGGAAATATCGAAAATATCACAAGTATCTTCAAAATTATCCTTAAAATCAGAAAAATATAAAAGATATATAGAGAATATTATTGATATTTCCTCTCTTAATTATTATTATATGATTATTATTAATTTATCATCAAGGTGGATAAGGTTGTCTAATATTATTGTCAACAAATTCAGCTGAGTCATTTGGGTGTTAGAACAATCTTGAATTAGTCAATCCAAATTTGTTTTAGTTTATTTTTATTTTTATTTTTATTTTTATTTTTTTTCTGGTTAGAGATCCAAATTTTATTTTTGTTATTGGGATCTTGAGGCTGGAGGCAAGGGAGGAGATAGGCAAGGGCCGACAAGGGCCATGACCCCCCTAACCAAAATATTTTCAACAAATTTTCTATGTATAAAATTGTCATAATATGTTATATAGACAAAGATATCTCTAAACCATCACTTTATTTTTTTAATTATAAACATAGTTGTTACTTTTTAAAGTATTGTCCAACCAATATATCTAAGAAAGTTTGATGTGATGCAGCATCAGCAACTATGAACATGTTATTATAACCGTTTTAAGAAGAAATTATTCATATGTTCCTATTTAATAATGTATCTAAGGAATAGATATCGTGAAGATTATTAACCATGATCATTAAAAAACACCGGATATGATAGAATATTTACTAAAGTAGTAAGTTCATTTTGTAAGACATGCAACATAGGTTTTTCAGATATTAATATTTGTTACATTGCAATACAAGGTCGAATTCAACATCAATGAAATAATTTTAAAATTAAACAGTTCTATTGGGTATTTATATATTTTATGTTGAAATTGATTCTTAATTACAATAATTAAATATGAGTATATGTTCGATTATAAATGATTTTTTAGATTTTACAAAACGGTATTTTGATTCATAAAACTTATGTTTATTTTATTTATTAATTTATAAGACTAAATGATATTACATGTATTTTTTTTTGTATTTTTTTTAATAATTTAATTTTTAAATATTAATATATTTGTCATGCACAAACTTAAATTTCTTTTTATCTCGGCCCCCTCAAAGCTAAAATCATGACTTTACCCCTGACTGGAGGTCATATATTGGAAATGATTCAACAGGTCATTCTTACCTTCATAATTAATCCGAATAGGAAATCATGGTTTTTGTGAGAAAAACTTGCATGGAAAGGTGGTGAGACCGGTGGAAACTTGCATGGACGATCTATCCAATTTTATTTACCTTTGTATAATATAATTGGATGGTCTCACTATATTGATAAGGTGAGACCTACCCACATAAGTTTTTCTCGATTTTAATTTGAATTGGATGCCCGGAGTTGAAAAGATTTAATGGGTGAACCCCTTATATTTGGATAAGTAGAAAAAAATAAAATTCATTTAAATAAAGGTTTGAATCGCAGGTGATAATATATATATATATATATGTTAAAAAAATTTCTAGAATAATGGTTAGTGTCAATTTTTTTTGGAGCAATTTGTGTAATTTCATATAATTAGTCATCACCATTGTCAGGGGCGAAACCAGAAATTTGGGCTGTAGACAATTTCATATAGATAAAAAATTATGCTATATAATAAAAATAATCATTTTGATAACGAATCTCGATGGTACGAGAGAATTTTTATTAGTTAAAATAGGAAAGTATACCTAGTTAGGTGACATAACAAGTCTTATCCTTAAATATATATTCTAACCAAGAAAAAACATAAGAAAACAAAAAAGGTAATATGCATGAAATGTAAATACAATAAGATCCTACTTAAATTTTAACTTTTGAGGCTTCAAAGAAACAAAAGCATCTATTACCGAATCTGAATCAATTGTAAAAACAAGTTCTCTTTCAATATAAACAACCATACAATTCTCAAGAAACTTGCCATCCATCTCGTTGTGCAAAAACGTCTTCTCATCTCGACGTCTATATACCTCCACAAATCCAAAAGCTATGAAAACTTATAAAATTGAAATTCTTAAAGACTTAGAGATTAATTTATATGGTAAATCTACTACTTTTGGTGTGTTGTTAAGGGGTTAAAATTTCCACATTTGATTTTTGAGTCAGTAAAGGGTTAACATTTATCAATTTAATCGTTCACTTGGTTAAGAACATCCAATAGACTTTAATGAGTTTGATACATGTTTTCAAGTTATTGAGTTGTTATTAAAATAAAGAAAAATATCGTAAATTAAGTCATAATCAAAATTAGACTGTGATATACTTAGAATTAATTGGGATGTATTTAAAACTATTAAAAAAACTTAATTTTTTTTTTTTCAAAAAGCTAGGGTGGGCTACAGCCCACCCTAGCCAGCCCTCATTCCGCCACTGACCATTGCTAATCGATCATTTGGTGTACCTAAAATTAATGTGTGTATATATATATACAATTTTTCTTTTTTTCTACAGCCCACCCTAGCCAGCCCTCATTCCGCCACTGACCATTGCTAATCGATCATTTGGTGTACCTAAAATTAATGTGTGTATATATATATACAATTTTTCTTTTTTTCTACTATCAGTTCGTCATGATATAAAATACAAAGAACGTAAACCATTACATTTACATATTTTGACTTAAAGTGTATGCACTTATCAAAACTTTTCTATAATCTGTGGTCCGCACTCTTCGTCATGATATATTTTAAGTGAGGACGAACTGACATTAGAAAAACTATATATATATAAAGTAATGTTTTTAATGATTTAGTATATATCGGCCGGCTTGAGATGTAATCCATTTTGAAACTTTACATTAGAGTAACTCAGAAGGTTCTTCTATTGTAACTCTTCAAATGTTTATTTATTTATCTAGGTGGTAATTTGAAGAGTGAAAAAAGAAGAGTCATTCTAAAACACTTTTCGATTAGAAATAAGTTTATATTATTTTAATCTTGAAGTCAAATAGTGCTGTTTGAAATTTTTTAGTTAGACGTGTTTGAAATACTTTTTAAATACAGTTGATAATAATAATGATATGTGCCTATAATGGCATAACTCAGCTGATAGATGGAAGAGCTTGTGACTTGGAAAAATAACTTCTAAGTCAGCGACTCGAATCCTACCAGTGATGAAAGTTGATGTGAAGCCACATGTACTGATGTGGCTCATTTGATTTTTACACAAAACTCATTTAACGAATCCGTTGGATAAAAGAAGCAGTGCGAGTTGGTAGATGTGAAAATTAATAAAGTTGGAGTTAATAAATGTTGATGATAGTAGAGCAACGGATTCGTTCTTAGTGGCTCAAAAAGAAGTAGTGCAATTCGGTAGATGTTAAAATTAATAAAGTTGGAGTAAATAAGTATTGATGATAGTAGGGCCATCCTTTAATGTTGTTAATTACCATCACTTTCAAAAAATATAGGGGGAGTTACAGTTTAGTCCTTATTTTTTAAGGAAACGTCATTTTTTTATCCGACTTACGTGTATTAGGGTCTTTAATCCTCATCATTTTTGAAATGCATCAAAAAAGTCCCTCCCTCAATTAATAGTTAGTCAAAGTTAACTGGTCTAGGGGTAAAACTGTGCCTTTAATAATAGAAGTCTCAAAAAGACAGTTTTACCCCTAAGTATACAAAAAGACTGAAATGACCCTCTAACAATCACTCTTAAACCCCAATTAATATTGGGAAATTAAAAACGCCTCCTTCAGGAACAGAACTTTCGACCTTGTGGTTAAAAGCATCATGCTCTAACCATTGGAGCTACTCCAACTTATTGCTGGAGGTTTGTTGATTTAAATGTATACATAGTTATATAATTTGTTTAAATTTTTTTTAAATATGTTTATATAATTTAAAATAAACTAATATATATAATTTGAAATAAACTCATATTTAATAATAATATATCAAAACAGATTTATGAAAAAGAAAAAGGAAAAAAGAAAAAAAAAGGAAAAAAATGATGTGAAAATTAATAAAGTTGGAATTTATAAGTATCGATGATAGTAGGGCAACTGATTCATTCTTAGTGGCTCAAAAAGAAGTAGTGCAATTAGGTAGATGTTAAAATTAATAAAGTAGGAGTAAATAAGTATTGATGATAGTAGGGCCATCCTTTAATGTTGTTAATTACCATCACTTTCAAAAAATATAGGGGGAATTACAGTTTAGTCCTTATCTTTTAAGGAAACATCACTTTTTTATCTGACTTACGTGTATTAGGGTCTTTAGTCCTCATCCTTTTGGAAATGCATCAAAAAGGTCCCTCCGTCAGTTAATAGTTAGTCAAAGTTAACTGGTCCAAGGGTAAAACGGTACCTTTAGTAATGGAAGTGTCAAAAAAACAGTTTTACCCCTAAGGATACAAAAAGACTGAAATGACTCTTTAACAATCACTCTTAAACCCCATTTAATATTGGGAAATTAAAACACCTCCATCAGGAATAGAACTTTCGACCTTGTGGTTAAAAACATCATGTTCTAACCATTGGAGCTACTCCAACTTATTGTTGGAGGTTTATTGATTAAATGTATACATAATTATATAATTTGTTTAATTTTTTTTAAATATGTTTATATAATTCAAAATAAACTAATATATATATTTATATAATTTGAAATAAACTCTTTTTTTTTTTTTGAAACAGCAGATATATTGCAACGCCTGAGAGACAGGCAAGAACAAAACGACCAAACGGGCACAAGCACAAACCCACCCAACAATAGCAAAACAAGAAAACAAGAAGAGCTAGCCACAAGCTGGGAAAACAAAAACACAAAGCCTACACAGAGGCAGGAAAAGCAGAAAAAACAGAACAACACCCCACAAAACAAAGACAGCAAACGACTATAGACAAAACCAACAGCTAAACCTTAGCCGACAGAACCGACAGCAAGCCACACAAAGCTAAACCTCAGCCCACTCCATTCTGTCGCCCATCTTACTTGAACCCAACTTCTCCAAACCATTCGCATAAGAATTTGAACCTCTACACATAAACTTGATAGAAAGCCAATCCCAGGAATGTAAAAACAAATGGATGTCATAAACCATATCCACCAATGTGATGTTGCCGAAATCCTTACCATTCCACTAGGAAACAACATATTTAGAATCGCTGACAATAGTCACATTGCAATTAGAAAGATGCGTAACTGCAGCCAACAACATGCAAGCATGGTGAATCGCATATATTTCAGCCGAATTAGAGTCCAGACACCCTACAAAGATCGAGAAAGAACAAAACTTTGCCATTGGGATCGTACAAGACCCCTCCAATGCCTGCTGCTCCTAGACTGCCTCTTGCGGAACCGTCTACGTTGAACAAAAATGAATTTGCAGGAGGAGGAACCCAACACTCAGGCCTTTGATTCTTTAAACCAATACTGTCAACACATCTATTCAGAATATCCTCCAGCAGTAAAGTAACAGGGTCAGTACTCCTCTTTCCCAGATTTTTATACCACCAAACAACATGAAACTTAACCAAATCAATCGACGGAAGCATTTTTGCTTCCATGTTATTGAAAATAGGTTGGTTCCTAGTCTCTCAAATGGTCTAAATAACAGCAAAAAATAGGGTATTCCACACCCTTTTCCGGTTCCCAGTTGGACACAAACCCATCCAACCATTTAACCAAGCATTCACAGACTCATTTTGACAGGAGTTCACGTCCCACCACTTCATACAGCTTGTCCACAAGCTCCACGATCAGGGGCACAAAAGGAACAGGTGATTTACCGATTCCTCACACACATTACACAAGGGACATACTGTACACAAAATCTGGGCACAACCAAACCTCTTCAAAACCTATCTAACTGGAATACACCCCATTTGCAGCTGCCAAACAAATATTCTACCTTAGGAGGACATAATCCTTGCCAGTTGAACTTCACATTAACACAATCTGTCACCGTCTCGGCTTCCAAACATCTCTTAAACGAGGCAACTTTAAAAAGGCCATTTGGGCAAAATTTCCAAGCCAAAGCATCCTTAATGGATTTTCTAAACACAGTGCAGTCCAAGGATAGAAGGAAGCCATTCCATTGATCAACCTCCCAATCAAATAAATGTCTTCTTAGCTTCACGTCCCACTCCCATTTTAAATTAACCCAATTTCCAAACTCACTAGTCACTCCCGACTTACAAGAAGCTAAAACAAAAATTCTCGGAAAAGCCCTCTTAAGGGTAATGTTATCCCATTTAATATCCTCCCAAAACTTTGCTCTCTCCCCATTCCTTACAACCACTTTGAACCCCTAATCTATAATCTTCCTAGAGATTGACCCTTCGCCAAAAAGCTTTCCAACAGACTGAACAAAAATAGAACTGGATTAAGAATGGTGCCAATTCCAAAAAACATCTTTTTCTTTTTGATCCACACCATATTTAGCACAAATAATAGCTTTCCAAAGTGAATTCTCTTCTCTCCCAAACCTTCAAATCCATTTTTCCATAAGACTAATCCCTTTATCCGACACCCTCCCAATCCTAAGCCCACCATTCGCTTACTTTTACATAGAGTATCCCAATCCACCGTATATATTTTTCTTTTTACCAAACCATCATCCCAAAAAAAGCCCCGAAGAAGCCTTTCAATATTCCTCACCACCGAATTGGGAATACTAAAAACAGTCATAAAATAAGTAGGCAAATAAGACAGTACAGCCTTTATTAACACCAGTCTATCACCTCTTGAAATTAAACCCCTCTTCCAAGGGGCCACTCTTTGCTGAATTCTATTAATAACCACCTCCAAAGTAGCCACTTTCCTAGGATTTCCTCCGAGAGGGAAGCCAAGATAATTAATCGGAAGCGATGACCTATTACAACAAAACGCAGCAGCCCAACTGTCATCATTAGAGTCTCTTTTACCCACTTTTACCAAACAGGACTTATGAAAATTGATCTTCAATTTTGACGCCAACTCAAAACAACTCAGGATTCTCTTAACATTTAAAAGATAGACCATCCTAGGTTCAAAGAATAATAGAGTATCATCCGCAAATTGTAAATGAGAGATATGGACATCATTCTCACCAAAGACTGCCCCTTTTATAAGATTCATGCTCGCAGCTCTAATCAACAATCTGCTAAGACCCTCCACCACCGTATTAAATAAAAATGGAGATAACAGGTCTCTCTGCATTAGCCCTCTCTCAACAACGAATTTCTTAATGGGACTTCCGTTAACTAACACAGACAGAGAGAGCGACGCAACACACCAACCCATCCAACTCCGCCACTTCAAACTAAAACCCAAATTTTCCATCATCTCATCCAAAAAAGAATGGTCGACGGTGTCATACGCCTTCTCAAAATCAAGCTTCAATAAAAGGCCCCCTTTTCTATCCTTCTTCCAGAAATGAATGACTTCCTCCATAATGACAAAACTATCCACAATTTGACGCTCCTTGACAAAGGCCATCTGCGTTGGACCAATTATTGAATTCATAACTTTCTTAAGCCTATTTGCTAGAACTTTAGCCAATAATTTGTACATAACACCTACTAAACTAATAGGTCTATAATTGTTGATAGACTCCGGCTTACTAATCTTAGGAATTAGAGCCAAGAAAGTGTTGTTTAAATCTTTGACAACTGAACCATCCTTGTGAAACTCCTGCATAAAGCACATCACATCCTCCCCGATTACATCCCACTTTGCTTTCACAAAATTTAAGTTGATACCATCCGGACTCGGAGCTTTGTTCCCATCACAATCAACCAAAGCCACCCAAACTTCCTCTGCACTAAAAACTGACTCAAGAGCAACACTTTATTCCTTTGAAATCCGTGAACTTGGCAAATCCCTAATGCAAGGTCTATTCCAGTCCTCCTCTCTAAAATGATTTTGAAAAAAACGAGAAAATACCATCTTTCACATTGCTAGGACCCGAGCACACTTTGTCTCCTATAACCAAATCCCCAATAAAATTTGTTTTTCTCCTGACATTAGATAAGAGATGAAAGTAACGTGAATTCCTATCACCCCCTTTTAACCAATTTACTCTAGAAATGTGTCTCCATTTTTGCTCATCAATTCTGATATGCTTCCATAAAATAGACAGACAATCTAACCTTTCTTTACGAAGATCCTTAGTCCACCCTTGCATTTCCGCCTTGCTTTCCACCAACGCCAAGTCAGCTTTCAAAGATTTCAATACACCACCACTCGGTTGACACTTCTTCAACCAAGCCTTCATGCAACTCTTCACTGCTTTAGTCTTGAAATGAAGCCTTCTGCCAGCTGTACCACTATTATTGCATCTCCTCTAAGACACTAATACCTCCTCCATAAGCTTATTATCCTCCAACGACCCATTGAGAAAACGGAAGGGTTTCGGCCCCCAATCTTCTGACGGTTCCCCAATCGAAATAGGATTGTGATCGGACACACTTTTATTGTGGCCTTTCTGCAAAAGAGACGGAAACCAAGACAAGATAACAGGAGAACAAAGAAATATGTCAAGCCTAGCCCAAGCTTCCATCTCCCTATTATTAGACCAGGTGTACTTGATGCCATGTAGAGGAATATCCACCACTCTAGCCAAAAAAATAAACTCGTATTTAATAATAATATATCAAAATAGATTTATGAAAAAGAAAAAGGAAATAAGAAAAAAAAAGGAAAAAAAAGGAAAAAAAAGATGTGAAAATTAATAAAGTTGGAGTTAATAAGTATTGATGATAGTAGGGCAACGGGTTTGTTCTTAGTGGCTCAAAAAGAAGTAGTGCAATTCGGTAGATGTTAAAATTAATAAAGTTCGGTAGATGTTAAAATTAATAAAGTTGGAGTAAATAAGTATTGATGATAGTAGGGCCATCATTTAATGTTGTTAATTACCATCACTTTCAAAAAATATAGGGGGAAATACAGCTTAGTCCTTATCTTTTAAGGAAACGTCATTTATTTATCCGACTTATGTGCATTAGGGTCTTTAGTCTTCATCCTTTTGGAAATGCATCAAAAACGTCCCTCCGTCAGTCAATGGTTAGTCAAAGTTAACTGGTCCAGGAGTAAAACGGTACCTTTAGTAATGGAAGTGTCAAAAAGGCAGTTTTACCCCTAAGGATGCAAAAAGACTGAAATGACCCTCTAACAATCACTCTTAAACCCCATTTAATATTGGGAAATTAAAAACACCTCCATCAGGAACAGAGCTTTTGACCTTGTGGTTAAAAGCATACTGCTCTAACCATTGGAGCTACTCCAACTTATTGTTGGAGGTTTGTTGATTTAAATGTATACATAATTATATAATTTGTTTAAATTTTTTTAAATATGTTTATATAATTTAAAATAAACTAATATATATATAATTTGAAATAAACTCATAATTAATAATAATATATCAAAATATATTTATGAAAAAGAAAAAGGAAATATGAAAACAAAAGGAAAAAATAATTCAAAAAAAGGGAGATATTTTTCTTTCTTTTTCTTTTTCTTTTTGAATTTTTTTCCCCTTTTCAATTTATGAGCTTTGATTTTCTGGGTTTTTTATTTTTATTTATTTATATTATTATTATTATTATTATTATTATTATTATTATTATTATTATTTTATCAAATGGAAATAAGAAAACAAAACGAAACCTATAAAATCAAAGCTCGTATTTTTTTCTTTTCTTTTTTTTTTTTTAATTTTTTTTCCTTTTCAAAAAATATTTTATTTCAATTTGATAAAAAAAAAAAAAAATCCAGAAAATCAAAGCCCATAAATTGAAAAGGGAAAAAATTCGAAAAAGAAAAAATTTCTTTTTTTAAAAATTATTTTCCTTTTGTTTTTTTATTTTCTTCTCTTTTTCATAAGTCTGTTTTGATATATTGTTATTAAATATGAGTTTATTTTAAATTATATAAATATATTTAAATTATTTTAAACAAATTATATAACTATATACATTTAAATCATCAAACCTCTGATAATGAGTTGGAGTAGCTCAACTGGTTAGAGCTTGTTGATTTTAACCACAAGGTTGAAGGTTTAATCTCCAATGAAGGTGTTTTTAATTTCCCAATATTAAATGGTTTTAAGAGTAATTGTTAGAGCGACATTTCAGTCTTTTCACATTGCTTAGGGGTAAAACCGGTCTTTTGATACTTCTATTAACGTTAACCGTCAAATTTTTGGTCAAGGGGACTATTTTGATGTATTTCCATTAATACGTATAATTCGGGTAAAAAAGTGACGTTTCCTTAAAAGATAAGGACCACCCCCTACCCACCCCCCCCAAAAAAAAAATAATAATAATAATAAAGAAAAGTAAATTTGAACACTTGTCTTCCATCAGTTAATATATAGAGAAACACTTTGTACAACCGGGGTCATAGCACCACCATGGCTTCGTAGTGTAAAAATGAATAATAAAAAAAACACATGGGTCCTATGTATTTATTATACGGGTCTCACATGTTTTTTCATTTTTTTGTACTATAAGACTATGACGGTACCGCAACCTTAGTTGTACGTAGCATTCCTTTGATATATATATATATATATATATATATTCGCTTTAGACATGGCATATCTTTCTTCTCTCATGTGATGTACCCATGAAAAGGTTGTACTAGCTAAACTAGTGCACACTGCTAGTTTGGCAGTTTGCACATCCTAAATCTGATCTAATAATATATAATACATACTTAATTGTTTACAGATTTGGTTTTGCTTGACCATTATTTTAATGAGTTTTGTCTTATAATAAAGTCATTATCTATTGAGTTAGGTGTTATTTATTTTTATTTTTTTCCAAGTCTGAAATCTTAACAATACTTATTTTAATTAATTACTTAATAGCACATTAGCACTTTATGTTTAAGATACTTGAATACTTGATGTTAGTCGTCATTTGTTAATCCACCAAGCTTCCCCGATCGTCATTTGTTACGTGCATAATTGGATCACATAAAAAATAAAACTAGTTTGTTTCGAAAGAAACCAAAATCTTCAAATGTCAGGATAAACTAACACTTAATTTATGTAATAAGCTATGATGATTTTCATTAATTGAGAGTAGCTATTTATACAATAAAAATAAAAGATAATAACCTCCTAACTTTTTTTGTTGTTGAAATGTTACAAATTAAGTAATGATACATATCACAACTAAAATCACAACACATGTGGCACATGAGGTGTCAATTGATGAGTGAATACATAGATATGTGAGATAAATCATTATTAATGTGTATCCACTCACCAATTGATACCTCATATGCCATATTATCCACTCACCAATTGATACCTCATATGCCATATTTGTTGTGTTGGAAGTGTTGTGATTTTAGTTGTGATATATAACATTACTCTTTCAAATTTAGGGAAGAGGTATGACTCGAATCTACAACATCGGATTTAGCACTAAGCCAACTTCATAGAAACTAACAAGTGATTAGATTGGATTAACTTCAATCCGATCTTATTCAAAATCGCAATTATCTACTTATTCAAATCTAAAAATATAAAACACTTCTATTTATTTATTATTTATTTTTTTGAACGCAACACCACTCTAGTTATGTGACGTCACATATCCTGCATTCTCTAGATAGCATTTCTTGACAAATCATCTCATCCCTGACAAATCCACAGCTTGGCAGTGGTGCATGTCTTGATACCAATTGATATGAATCTATTGAGTAGACAAACCAACTTTTAAGGAAAAAAATTTCCCAATGAAGTACTTAAATTCCTATGATAATCTCATATTTAGCAAACTGGGAATTCATAATCAACTAATCTCATACTTAGTTAATGTAGGTTCAAATAGTTACAAACATTTTTTAATTCCAACTGTGTGGTTTTTTAGAGTATCTGAATCAGTTTTGAGCTTGTCAAGTTTATATGATTGATACTATATTTTATTATGGAGCAGCTTGGATTGGCCTGTGCATTGGATACTCTGTGTGGACAAGCTTATGGAGCACAAGAATATCAAAAGCTTGGATACTCTGTGTGGACAAACTTACTCTGCTATGGTCTTTCTCATTCTGATTTGTGTCCCCATATCTATTCTTTTGATATTTATGGATAAAATATTAGTATTAGCAGGTCAAGACCCTCAAATTGCAGATGTAGCTTGCAAGTACTCAATTTGGCTCATACCTGCACTTTTGGCCTCTGCTATTCTTCGACCATTGATTCAGTACCTACAATCTCAGAGCTTCGTTCTTCAATGTTCTTGAGCTCATGTGCGACTCTATGTTTCCATGTACCAATTTGTTATGTTCTAATATATAAAGTGGACTTAGGAAATACAGGTGCAGCATTGGCCATTAACCTATCTTACTGTTTCAACGTGATCGTCCTTGTGCTTTACGTGAGATACTCTGTCTTGTGTGAAAACCAGAACTCTCTTTGTGAAAGACATTAATTTCTCTTGCATTAAGGAGTTTTTCCGCTTTACTCTCCCTTCGGCTCTGATGCTCTAGTAATTTCTCAATTTTAATTTGCAAAAAGAAGAAGTGTTGATATTCTTCTTGTCTTTATTGAGTGTCTGCTTTAATTACTAATAATGTGTTTTGGTTGTTAGGGTGCTTAAATACTATTATTGGACCAGCTTAAGCTTTTAGGTCCGATGGTTACTAACAGTTGTTTACTTATTTCCAAATGATTAGTCTTGAATGGTGGTCATTTGAGGTTCTTATATTGCTATCTGGGCTTTTACCGGATTCAAAACTCGAAACTTCAATTCTTTCCATATGGTATGCTTCTATACTTTTGATTTCATGTTTGTTGATTTATTTTGGTGGGGTTTGTTGATTAACTATCTTTAATCTTAACGTACAGCCTTACAATTTCATCATTGCACTATTCTGTGCCATTCGGAATTGGAGCAGCTGCAAGGTTTGATCTAGACATTTTGTTTACGAAGAGCATATTCAATGTCTTAAATATATGAATTAATTGTCGATCATTTTGTAGCATTTGAGTTTCTAATGAATTGGGGGCAGGACATCCACAGGTAGGTCGGTTGTCTGTCTATGCTGTGATGGTTCTTGCAATAGCAGAGGCAGTCATAGTGGCCACAGCTCTCTACTGCTACCGCTATCTTTTGGGAAATGGTTTTAGCAATGAAAAGGGTGTTGTAAATTATGTCGCGGAATTAGTTCCCCTGCTTAGCATCTCCGTCACTATGGACAGCTTGCATGCTGTGCTTTCCGGTGAGATTCCTATTGTTCAATCACAAACTGTTTGTTTTTTGCACCAACTCTGTGCTGGCTGTTGAATTAGACTTGTTTGTTCTGAAACTTAGAAGACATTCTTTCTTGGTCTTGCTAAGAATCATGCCTTGTAATACAAGTTTCTCAAATTCTTGTCATCAGGGGTGGCTAGAGGAAGTGGTTGGCAACATATAGGGGCATATGTCAATCTTGGGGCATATTATCTCGTCAGAATTCCATTAGCCGTGGTACTTGTTTCGCTCTAAATTTACGAGGAAAAGGCCTTTGGATTGGAATAATGCTTGGGACAACCATTCAAGTAATTGCGTTTGCTGTCTTAACCTATTTCATGAACTGGAAAAAACAGGTTCTAGTCCATTATACTGTTATATTCTTCTCAAAAAGCCTTTTTTTGAATGAAATCTTTATCAGTAAAACCACTTAAAAATGCCTTTTTGTATTGAATTTTCAGGCAATGACGGTGAGGGAGCGAATATTTGACACAACATCTTCTGCTGATAATTGATCCATTTTATGTAAAAAGATCAAACACACAAGTTTATCATGTATGATATCAAGAGCTTGAGATGATAGATGTGGGCAAAAACCTGATTTTTCTTTCCTTCGTTTTTTTTTGAAAGGTAAATTTAGTCAAACAAGTTTGGTTTGAGCCAGACTCATATTTATTTTGCTGCATTTGTGATGAAAGGCAATTATTTGGATTAGAATCAATAAGCAAGCAAATTATCCGCATCAGGATTTGATTCCACGACATTATGAAACGTATTGCATAACGTTGTGGAATCGATCCAAGGTTTCTTCATGTAGGATTCAATTCTAATGCAGACGAAAGCTTGAGAAAGACAATCTCACGAAAAAGACCAACTTGTGTCTTCTAAAACCTGTTGATTCTACTGAATACTAGAAGAAAGGAAAATAAATTGGGTAAAACTCAAAGAATTTTATTCATCAAAAACTAACCTGGCAAAGCTGAAAGCAAACACCATAAAAAGGAAAGCAATAAGTTGAGTTCCATAGGGAATCAACTTCTAAAGTATCCTAAACTAAACACAAAAGAAAACCTTACTAGAAAAGGAAAACAAAACCTAAACAAACAAAGACTCTAAACTAATTGTGCACGCCAACTTCTCATTATGTCATACTTGTGCACGCCAACTAGAAGACTGCCAGCTAGGCTCGTTTTGGGTGCGCCAAGCATCCCAAATATGAGTCTACAATTCTATCCGTATCAGCCTCCCCAAGTTGAAGAGAATTCGGCCTCGAATTCAACTCCTCTTTGTCCCTAGACAATGAATCACCCCGAAAAGGAACCAAATGCTTAACATTGAACACATCAGCTGTCTTAATATGGCTTGGCAGCTTGAGACGATAGGCATTGGAGTTTATCTTCTCGATGATCTCCACTAGGCTATTTTTCCTTACTGAAAGCTTGTTGTACTCACCCACAGAGAAGCAATCCTTTGTCAAAACTGCCCAAACGAAATCCCCCACACTAAATTCCACTTTGCGACGCTTCTGATCAGTAGCAATCTTATACTTGGCCGTGGCTTCCATCAAGTTCTTATGGGTCTATTCGCGTACATTTTGCAATTGAGTCACAAATTCCTCTGCTTTGCGATGCACCATGGAGTTGGATGGCAAGAATGCAAGACCGAGAGGGCAACGAGGGAGAAAGCCATACACCACCTCAAAAGGATTGAGTTGAGTGCTGCGGTTAGCAGCTTGATTGTGTGCGAACTCGGCTTGGCTAAGTTTCTGGTCCCACGTCCTCAATTGTTCTCCTACCAGACCTCGCAAAAGGTTCCCCAAAGATCTGTTAACCACCTTCATTTGGCCATCGAATTGGGGGTGGTAAGCACTAATAAAATTCAGCTTAGTGCTCATCATTTTCCACAAGCTGCGCCAAAAATGGCTAAGGAAGCGAGTATCCCGATCCGAGACAATTGATTTTGGCAGCCCATAAAGACTATACACTTCTCGAAAGAATAACTGAGCAACATTGATGGTGTTTGTAGTCTTCTTGCAGGGAATGAAGTGCGCCATTTTCGAGAATCGATCCACCACCACGAAGATAGAATCGAATCCACGTTGTGTCCGCGACAGACCTAATATGAAGTCCATGTTAATATCTGCCCATGGCTGCTCCGAAATTGGGAGTGGCATATACAACCCCGCATTCGATGCTCTACCTTTGAAGACTTGGCAGATGCAACACCTCTCTACAAATCGACCCACCTTCTTCCTCATGGTAGGCTAAAAGTAGGACACAACCACCAGCTGAAATGTTCGATCATGCTCCACATGGCCTTCATCGTGCAGTTCTTGAATTATTTTAGCTCGAAAACTACAATCGGGGACACAACTGTTTCCCTTGAAAATAAAACCTTCTTGCAGCACAAAATCGGACAGATGATTGTCTTCGATTCTCTTGAGCACAACAACAAAGAAACTATCCGAAGAATATAAATGTTGAAATGAATCAAATCCTAATACCTTCACTCTCATGTCAACCAACAGATTTCGCCGCTGGCTAAGCGTGTCCGCCACTCTGTTCAACACACCTGATTTGTGTTTGATAACGAACATGAATTGCTGAAGATAAGCTGTCCACGAAGCATGGCGTGAAGAAACTTTGTGCTGACTGTTCATATGCTTCAAAGCGTCATGGTCCGTGTAGAGGAAAAATTCTTGAAGGAAGAGATAGTGCCGCCAATGTCTGATAGCTTGCACAATAGCATAGAACTCGACATTGTACGTGCTGTATCACAGCTTTGCTCTTAACAGTTTTTCACTAAAATAGGCCACCGGCCTCCCATTCTAACTCAACACTGCCCCTACACCCAATTTCGATGTGTCACAATGAAGTTCGAAAGGAATCGAAAAGTCGAGAAGCACAAGAACAGGGGCTATCATGAGCCTCCTCTTAATCTCACAGAATACCTGGTCCGCTGCAGCTGTCCATAAGAATTTGTTGGCTGACTTCATACAATCCATCACTGGAACCATGATGTTGCTAAAATTTGAGATAAGATGATGGTAGAAAAATGTCAAGCCATGGAAGCTCCACACATCAGTTACTGTAGGCGGCTGTGGCCACTGTTGGATCACCTCAACCTTTTCTTTATCAACCGATTATCCAGCAGAAGACACTATGTATCCCAAGAAGAACACGCTATCAGTTAGGAATGTACACTTCTTCACAGCTGCGACAAATTTTTCCCTACGCAAAATAAAAAAAATTCCGAAGATATTGCAAATGCAACTCTTGGTTAACACTGTAAATTAGGATGTCATCAAAATACACCATTACTCATTTGCCAATGTAAGGTCGCAAGCCTTGATTCATCACTCTCATGAACGTGCTTAGTGCAATTGACAACCCAAACAGCATCACTAGCCACTCAAAAAGGCCCTCTCGAGTTTTAAATGATGTCTTCCACTCGTCCCCCAGACATCCCCCGGACGGATACGGATTTGGTGATATCCGCTCTTTAAATCTAGCTTAGAAAAAATCATAGAGCCACTCAACTGATCCAACAAGTCGTCTATTCTCAGAATAGGGAACCTACAGCAGACTGTGATTTTATTGATTGTCCGACTGTCAACACACATTCTCCAGGACCCGTCCTTTTTTGGCGTTAGGAGAGCTGGAACATCACAGGGGCTAAGACTTTATCTGATATGTCTCTTTGCCAATAAATCTTCTATCTGGCGCCTCAACTCTTCGTGCTCTTTGGGGATCATCTGGTAGTGTGGCCTATTTGTCAAAGTAGCACCTAACACAAGATCAATTTGATGTTGGATATTGCGCAGCGATGGTAAGTTGTCCGGTAGTTCGGCTGGAAACATATCCCGAAACTCATCCAAAATTGGCCTCACCTTACTAGGTGTAATACTCGGGCTAACCTCTTCTCTGCCTAGCAGCACATACATAATCCCAGATTCCTTCACTTCAGCTTCAAACTTGGCCATGGATAATAAGTTGGTATTCTCACTTGTTGGAGTGTTTCCGATTGCTTCTTTCCTTGGCAAAAGTGTGATCTTCATTGAGTTGAATGAGAAAGTACAAGCGTTGAGAAATCCATCATATATTACCTTTCGACCATATAACCACGGTCTTCCTAGTAGAAAGTGACAGACATCCATGGCAACCACATCGCACCATGATTTGTCTTTGTAAGTCATCCCAATTGAGAAGGAAATGTTGCAACGATGAACCACTGTGACGTCGTTCCGTTTGTCTAGCCATGTAAGTTTGTATGGCCGTAGATGAGCCTCGGTTGCAAGTTACAGTTTTTGAACCGCTTCCTTTGAAATTACGTTCTCACAACTTTCTGAGTTGATGATGAACCTGTATATTTCCCCTCCTATAGTGCATGTCGACTGAAACATATTGGTACGCACCTAATCATCATCATTGCTATGAGGAGCAAGACAGCTTCACCGGACTACCAGTAGTGGTTCGCTATCTTCTTCTAAGTGTTCTTCCTCTGTCTCTATGGTATCATCAAAAGTTGGGTTGGTGCAAACATCCACTGGATCCTCTGGCATGTCTTTCGAATCAAAAAACATCCCCTTCTTTGGACCCCTCTTGCAATCCGTAAATCTGTGACCTATTTCTCCACAGTTTAAACAACGCGCTCGTGAAGATAAACCTGATGGTGGAGGTGTCGTGTCTGGTTTCATGGCACTGGATGTTGGTGTGACCTCTAAGTGTCCACCATTACTACCCTGTCTCGAATTCGCCATGCCCATGCCTCTCTGATCGGACTATTTTATGCCTATTTGAGGTCCCCCAATTCCGATCATTTGTCTCATTTTCAAGCATATTTTTGTATATATTGTTTTGTTTTTAGCCATGTGTAGGTACATATTCCCTACAATAAGGTTTTGAGCTTAAAGATTAGTTTGGGAGGCAAAATGAGCCAAAAAAAGCTGAAATTGTACATGCTTGTGTAGAACACTCAACTTTGGAAGGTCATATCTTCCTCCTCATATCGAACCACGATGATATCTTTATATATTCGTAAAGCCCCAGAAGTCTAGTTTCTAGAACATTTTACATTGCGATTCAGAGCTTTCTACAGTAAATTATGCCTATTTTCAAAACGGTGTGCGATGCTGAAATACTGAAATGTTGTCAGGTCAAATCGGCTACTTCAATCGGCGGCTAGGACGCTGATTGAAACCGTCGATTACCTTCAGAGATTCATTTTTTGCCCAAAAATTGAAGGGCAATCTTGTCCTTTCACACAGCTTTCAGCCCTAACCTCCCAACATTATATAAATAGCATTTTGCCTCTTCTCTCCACAGACTTTTTCTTCCCCAAATTTCTTCTTCTTCATTTTCTTCATTTCCAGAGAGAGAGAAGCTTTCTTGGGCATCCATGGAGGTTTTTCCTCTATGGATGCCTTCCATTTCATCTTCTACCCATCATCTACCCATTTAGGAGTAGATTAAAGGGAAAAATGAGAGTCTTTAGACCAATTTCGAGCTAGGGTTTCATGGAGGACTCGGAGGAGGTTTTCTTCAAAGGTTGTCTCATTTAACTCATCTATTTGTATTTCTTGTTTTCTTAAATGTATAATCCCCACTTGGGAATATTTGTAAACCTATTTTGTGCTCAATATATGTGATGGTTGTTTTTATATCTAATTTGTGTTTTGACTCATTCTTGCTTTTATTGAATATATCTCTATCTTGAAATGCTTATGTATGGAGATTGGAAATTAATATGTATTCATGGATGGGATTAGGGGTAGATTAATGTAAATTAGGAGTAGTTGTAATCAAATATCCCATTTTGTGTTTGTATGTTGATGGAAGGTCGAAATTAACTTGTATGGATGGGTTTAAGTGACTTAGAGTTAGGATTGTGCTTTTGGAGGGGATCTCCGGGCATAATCTTGGCTAACTAGCTAGGAAGAATAGATGAACCTACTAATTGCCATATTAGATGAGGTTTGGTTCTATGTTTTTGTTAACAATTGGACTTTAGCTATTTCTCACACTAGGGACTCTAGGTGAGTTATGGTTGGAGTTACAATTATTGGTCTTAGGCTATTTCTCACGTTAAGGACTCTAGGTGAGTTATGGTTAGAGATACAATCACTCTTTTTACATTCATTGTACCTAACGTTGTCATTTTATATTATCGTGTTAATATTAGGACTCAATTTAGCATCGGTTTGTAGAATGTATTCACAAATGTTGGTTACGGTTTCGTGTTTGAGAGGCTCTCAACACACTCTTCAACTGTTAGCTTTATGAATGAGTATAAATTGGATTGAGGCAAGAACGAACCCTTAACTAAAATTTGATGTGTTTAATGCCTAACAACCAACTATTTGTGCACTTATGTATGGTGAACTTGTTGAACCTTGTGTGACCATTTTCATGCATCTCTTCTATCCACCGTTTTGTTTATCACTTTAAACGTCATTCTCACCCTTCCATATTCTCTTTGTTTTTATTTGTTTTCAGTTACATTTTCTTACATGCTCTCTCTCTCTCACACACACACCCACACACACACACACACCGCATTGTACATACATTTCACACGCACCATTTTCACCTTTCCGCATTCTATTTACGTGCTTACAATAATCACTAGAACTTGAAACGGTTGACGAATCACACCTCCCTGTAGAATGATACCCTCACTTGCCGCTTTACTAGTCTTTTGATATTTTAGAGCACATTGCGTAGGAAACCCTTTTTTTTTCATAGAAACAATCTTTTGATCCTCACGATTTCTTAACGACGAAAAAAGTGAGTATCACTCTCCTTGCGAATTGTTTTTCCAATTGTATAGCCCTCTAGTAAGCTCCGGATACGGTTACTAAGTCGAACAAGTTGAGAACATCTTGGAATTGAATCCTTGTTCCTTCAATGTAGCATGAAACTCGTATGTCATCTGACTCTATGATTGCATTCCTTGATATCAACTGATAAAATTCTGCTATGTAGTCATCAATAGATCGATTTCCTTGTTTCAGGTTTTGTAGTCACTGAAACATGAGACGTTTGTAATTGTGCGGCAAAAAGGCTGCTCTCATATATTTCTTCATCTTTTCCCACGCCACAATCTTGGATTTCCCTTGCATAGTCCTAGTTAGCTTCAATTGTTGCCACCAAGCCCCTGCACGTCCTCTAAGTCTTGTTGTAGCCAGTGAAACACGTCTATTTTCTGGCACTTTTTTGAATTCCAACACCTCTTCAACTGCAGCAATCCAGTCGAAATATTCCTCTGGTTGAAACCCTTCATGAAATTGGGGAATGTCCACTTTGAATCCTAACTCCCATCACCGTGAATCATCAACCACAAGTCTTCTCTGCATTTGCTGAAGTGGGGCAAACGGGTTATCTTCATCAGTAGATTCCTCCTCCAAAGATTGAGAGTTTAGAGCCTCCTAATGTTGTCGCACCATGGCAGCCATCTGCTGCGTCAACGCTTCCACATGTTGTCGTAATTGTGCGATCTCGTCACGTTCATAGACTTCGTCAACTGGAGCCTCACAAGCGTTTGGAAAATTAACGTGTCTCATTGGCGGCATGACGGCGAAATTTTAACTTAGCTTTGATACCAAACTGATGCAGACGAAAGCTTGAGAAAGACAATCTCACAGAAAAGACCAACCTGTGTCTTTTAAAACCTGTTGATTCTACTGAATACCAGGAGAAAGGAAAATAAATTGAGTAAAACTCAAAGAATATTATTCATCAAAAACTAACCTGACAAAGCTGAAAGCAAACACCATAAAAATGAAAGCAATAAGTCGAGTTCCATAGGGAATCGACTTCTAATGTATCCTAAACTAAACTGAAAAGAAAACCTAACTAGAAAAGGAAAACAAAACCTAAACAAACAAAGACTTTAAACTAATTGTGAATGCCAACTTCTCATTCTGTCATACTTATGCATGCCAACTAGAAGGCTTCTAGCTAGGCTCATTTTGGGTGCGCCAAGCGTCCCAAATCCGCAATTCTATCCACATCAAATTCCATAACATTATGTTCCAAGGTATGCTGGATTCAACACGTGATTAGCTCCCAATTAATGAATTGATTTTGAGACCTTTTTTTTTTTTTTTTGGCAACATGTTATTTGCAGCACCAGTAGTAGAATTCAAGAACACATCTACTCTGCTCAGAATCAGATCATAACAAAACTTGTTTGAGTCCATAGAATATCAATTATTTTGGATGTTGTAGTACCTTAACAAGCTTACATATATATATATATATATATATATCAATCAATAAACAAATAGAGCTGTAATATCATAGGAAACTAATTGTTTTCCACTGATCACACTGCAAGAGTTTTAGCCTTTCCAGACAAAACTTTAGGAGACAAAGCAAGATTCGTCTGGAAAGGCAACTTTTCCCCACAAAACAAGTTTCGTCTAGAAAGGCAACATTTCCCCACAAAACTCAAAATTCGTCGGCTAAGGGTATAAAATTTTTTCCAACCTTTCCACACAAACGAGTTTCGTCGGAAAAGATAACCTTTCCTCCACAAAACTCAAAATTCGTCGGCTAAGGGTATAAAATTTTTCCCGACCTTTCCATACAGACAAGTTCCGTTGGAAAAGGTAACTTTTCCCCACAAAACTCAAAATTCATTGACTAAGGGTATAAAATACTCAAATATGACCTATGTCCACATTCAAGTGCGTATCTTTAAAAATACTCAACGTTATTTGTTCAAATTTTACACAAGAAAGTAGACATGTAAAAAAAAAAAACACTTTTCATTCAGAAAATATTCTAAATATCGATTTGGAAAAGTGTGAAAATAAGCGATGAAAAAAGCTCACTCGCGGATTCGCTTTGCTTCTGACCTTTGACTTAATAATTGATCATAACTTTCAAAATACCGTCAAGAATTTTACGTTTTTTATACCGTTGGATTCGTATCGAGAAAAAAAAAAAAAAAAAGAACCTAGAATGGACGAAAAAATTTATTTCCTTGCCAAAATATGTAGTTTTAAGGAAAAAGTTTGCACAAAATTTTCGTTTCTGACTTTTGACTGAATAATATATCATAACTTTCAAAATACCGTCCATAATTTTACTTTCTTTATACCGTTGGATTCATATCAAAAAATCAAAGAACCCAACATGGATGAAAAAATTTATTTCCTTGCTAAAAGATACAGTTTTATGGAAAACGTTTGCACAAAATATTCGCTTCGCTTCTAACCTTTGACTGAATAATTGATCATAACTTTCAAAATATCTCCCAGAATTTTACGTTCTTTATACCGTTGTATACTTATCGAATAATCAAAGAACCCAGAATGGATGAAAAAATTTATTTCCTTACCAAAAGATACAGTTTTAAGGAAAAATTTTGCATGAAAGTTTCACTTCGCTTTTGACCTTTGACTGAATAATTGATCATAACTTTCAAAATACCGCTCAAAATTTTACATTCTTCATACCGTTGGATTCGTATCGAAAAATTGAAGAGCCCACGTGGATAAAAAAATTTATTTCCTTGCCAAAAGATATAGTTTTAAGGAAAAATTTTGCACAAAAATATCTACTGCAGAACACAAAACCACACAAAAAATGAAATGAAAAATAAACCCACCCCCAAACCTAATCTTACATTTACTCATTAAATTGTAAGATACATGTAGAGAAATATCTCCACTGTAGTGAGAGTTATATTCCAAACATGCTTATTACAATTGATGTCACTAGTCTCCTATAGAGTATAGACCCATAACTCGACTATATACGTTTTAAAAAAATATAATTTTATTAAATGTTCCAATAAATATATTTTAATATATGTTTGTCGTAGAAATTAGAATTTTGATTAGTGGGGTGGAATGAATTTAAATTTATCTAACAAGTTTTGTTTTGTTTTTTTTTTTTTTTTAAATTTCTAACAAGTCATATAGGTTATATATAAATATAATGCAAATGTTAACAGATAAAGTGTTGTAGTCCAGCGATAAAGGCTTACCACTTTGATATGAGGTTGCAAGTTCGATTCCTCATAATGACAATTAATTGTCAATATTATCAAGAGTGGTCGACGATCGGTTGGGCCAGCAACGGTCGACGGTGGGGTGGCCGAACGGCTAATTAATTATAAAGTTTCAAAATCTTTCCAGATGAATATATAGCCTTAGTCGACGAATATCAAAATTTCGTCGGGCAAAACCTTTCTCAACCATGATGTCCAGACGAATTGGGCGACGAAGCAATTTCGTTGGGCAAAACCTTTCCCTACAAATTTTGATCTTTCCAGATGAATATGGTTTGGCTGGAAAGACTAAAATTCTTGTAGTGTCAAACCCAAATTTATATAATCATGATGAGCTAAAAAAAATTGCATTTAAAATTTTTAATTTTACACTTCATTTTAGTTTATTATAAATGTTAATATCAATAATAATTAAATAAAAAATTATTAAATAATAAAAAGGACCAAATTAGAATAACTTTAATTGATCAAGGGTAAAACAGTGAATTAACAAAACCTTTAAATAATGGATATAATCATAATAGATTTTAATAAAAAGGGTTAAAATGTGATTTTATAAAAGTTGAGGGATCGAAAGAAAAAAGCAACAATGTATGCGCAAGATGAACAGTGTCATGCAATATATTGTGCGACCCTGTTCATCTTTAGATGGTTGCCACAAAGAATGGCAAAGCATTGGAAGGCTTTGCTACTGCAAATTGGAGATGCCGCAAGGAATGGTGCGGGGTTAGAGATGGTTTAATAGGGTTTTGATTTTTGTCTAAAATGGATGAGGTCGAAAGGAGTGAGAGACATAACAAAAGGGAAATCAAACCGAAATCTGGTTTTTATTTTAGGGCGAATTGATTAATTGAATGAGAAAGAAAATGGAGAGAGTGAACATCGAGGTTTTTTCAAGGAATCGGTGTAACTGGTTGCTTGTTAATTGTTTATCTTTTTCCACCATTAGATTGACATTTTTCTTAATCCAGTGATTGTGTGTAATTATCAAATGGCTTGGTATCGTACCAAGGACTTTCCCTGCATATAATAGCTGGAGCCCTTTATTGATACTTGAGCAAAACTGAAAAGGCAACTTTTCCATGTTTTTAGTTTATTTTACTTTACAACATCATGGAACACCTTTTGCATTCATTTTTTACTTAAAAAAAAAAAAAACGAAAAATAAGGAAAAAAAGAAGAAACACCAAACACACACTCATGTCGGGATTTGTTGGACATTAATTGTTTGTTTTGTATGGTTTTTCTAAGCGTTTTTTTTTATATATTAAAAACTATTTTTATTGGTTTTTTTAAGGAAGTGGTTTTTTATTTTTTTATTTTTTATATAATATTAAAAAAACAATTTTATATATTTTAGAAGTCAGTTAAGATTTGAACTTCTCCTAAAAAGCTCCTTTTTTTGTTATTATTATTATTATTTTTAAATAGATTAATTGTCTCAATTACTACATGAACTTTATAATGTTAGTGTCGATATTTATTCTTTTTAACAACAAAAGCTCTTTTAGAGATATTTTGCCAAACAATCTATTAACTTAAAATATTTACATACTGTTTTTTTGTTAAAAGCTCTATTCAATAAAAGCTGAACTGTTTTACTTATAAAAGATCTGCTTTAAGGCTCTTTATTTTTATTATTATTATTATTTTTTTTTGGGGGGGGGGTGGGGGGGGGCGGCGCTGGACTCCAATCCATTGTTTGGTTGGAGAGACAAGAGAGAAAAGATGATAAGAGGAGGGATCTCAACTCCCTTAGGGCCCACCAAAATAAATCCTTCCCTTATGGGACAGATGAGAAGGGGAGGGATCTCATTGGCGGGAATGGACAACATTACTCTCTGATTTTTTTATTACCCTCCAATTTTATAAAAGGGTAAAATAGTAAATTTACAAATTATATATGGGGTAGTTTCACTAAAGTCCCTTCTTTTTTGGTGAAATATCATATATTTAAACATTTTTGTTATATTAGCAACTTAAGTCCTTTGTTTTTTTCAAAATATTAATAGTCAACTCTAACTATATATATAAGTACAATTTTACTCTTGTCAAAATGATTTATTGAGTTTCACAAATAAATAATATTAAAATGGTTTATAAAAATAGATAAACAACAAAAAATTACTTTCTAAAAAAAGAAAATAATAATATTTTTTTTAAAAAAAAAACTAATGGATTATGGAAAATATAATGTTAAAATAAATAATAAATTGAAATTATTTTCATAAATTAAAAAAAAATAGAAAGTATTTCAAAAAATAAAAATAAAGTTTTTTTTTTTTTTTTTTTTCAAGTAAATGGATCTCCATCATTGGATCTAGGGGTGGGCGTTTAATGGATCGGTTCACTTTTCGAGTGAACCGATAAAAAACCGATAATATCCGGTTTTTGAAAAAGTGAACCGATCCGATAAAATTTAAAAGTGTGAACCGATCAAAAACCGATTGAACCGGTTCGGTTCGGTTCGGTTTTTTCGGTTTTGGGAACGAAACAAAGTAATAGACAATATTGTTGTATATGTGTATCAATTCAGTTTCTAAGATTGCTCATTTATTGGCCTTTTATTTTACTCTTTACATTTGCGTAGCCTGTATTTTTTAGACTGTGTAACATTTAACATGTGTATTTTTATTTATTTATATGCAGTTTTTTTTTTTTTTATAATGTGCTATTAATATTATACAACTGGTTCAATATTGTACAAAGAGATTTTTTATTATATACACCGGTTTTCGGTTCGATTCACCGATTTGAACCCTTGAACCGGAAACTGAACCGAAATATCCGGTTTTTTTAAAAACGAACCGAACCAAACCAGTTAACAATGAAAATCCGGAAAAAAAACTGATTGGACCGGTTCGATTCGGTTCACTGGTTTTTTGCCCACCCCTAATTCGATCTACCCAAATCTAATGGTGAAGTACTTAAAAAAAAAATAAAAATAAATAAAATAAATAAAAAAACTTTCTTTTTAATTTTTGAAATAATTTTAATTTTTTTAAAATACTTTCAATTTATTATTTATTATAACTTTATATTTTCCATAATCCATTATTTTATTTATTTATTTATTTTTTTTAGAAAATAAATTTTTGTTGTTTATTTATTTTTATAAACCATTTTAATATTATTTAATTTTGAAACTAATAAATCATTTTGACAAGGTTAAAAATGTACTTTTATATATATAGTGAGTTGAGCATTAGTATTTTGATCAAATGGACTAAAATGATGTATTTTTTTAAAACAAGTGACTTAAGTAGCTAATATAATAAAAATGTTTAAACATGTGACATTTCATCGAAAAATATGGACTTTAGTTAAATTACCACATTAAATATCAATTTATCCATTCAACTCTCTTATTAATACTAAACAACATCGAGCATAGCATAAAAGCTTCTTATCCTTTATATCTCTCCTACTATCTCCTTCTTAATTCATCCATCCCTCTTACTTTCTCTCCTTTCTACCAAACATAACATAAAAGCTCTACTAGAACATACTCTAAGCCTCAATAGAAAAACACAGTAATATTATGTTATTGTAATTAACCCTATAATTTTATTAAATAAAAACATGACAGTGTCATTGTCGAATTGCGTGTTTGACCTTGACTGCATGAAAATGCCATGCAATTTATTTATTATCTGCCGCTGCCCCCGCTATAATTATTATGATTCCTACATATCTTCGATGTCGGTTCAACATTATCTTCGATGCATTTCCAAGTGAGGAACAACACCACATAAACACAAAAACCGAGTTGATGGAAGAGTCACTGCTGCAGCCAGCTGAGAGGAAATGGGTGGTCACACGGCTAGGGTTTGTGGAAGAGCTGAAGAAGTTGAGCTTCATGGCGGCTCCCATGGTGGCGGTCTCGGTTTCTAATTACCTTTTGCAGGTTGTGTCGATGATGATGGTGGGCCACCTTGGAGAACTCTCTCTCTCTGGTGTCGCCATTGCCACTTCTTTCACTAATGTCACCGGCTTCATTCCACTGGTAACTACGATTCTAATTTCTTTCTCCTCCAATTCAAGTCTTAATTTTATCTGACGTAATATGAAAGTTCAAATTTTTTGAAATCTAGATAGGAAATATCGAAAATATCACAAGTATCTTCAAAATTATCCTCAAAATCAGAAAAATATAAAAGATATATTGAGAATATTATTGATATTTCCTCTCTTAATTCTTATTATATGATTATTATTAATTTATCATCAAGGTGGATAAGGTTCTAATATTATTGTCAACAAATTCGGCTTAGTCATTTGGGTGTTTGAACAATCTTGAATTAGTCAACCAAATTTTTTTTTTTTTTTTTTTTTTTTTTTTGGTTAGAGATCCAAATTTGATTTTCGTTATTGGGATCTTGAGGCTGGAGGTCATGTATTGGAAATGATTCAACAGGTCATTCTTACCGAATAGAAAACCATGGTTTTTGTGAGAAAAACTTGCATGGAAAGGTAGTGAGACCGGTGGAAACTTGCATGGACGATCTATCCAATTTTATTTTCCTTGGTATAATATAATTGGATGGTCTCACCATATTGATAAGGTGAGATCTACCCACATAAGTGATGTAGCGGAAGCTCTGTCGAGAAAAACCTGTGTAAAACGATTAGAAACAACCTACTAAAGTTCCGTTGATTTGCGCACAAATATCGGAAAGTTAGGCTTCAATTCGTTGATTCACGATGAATACCGAAATTGGAATAATTAGAGAAAACTCTAAAATTTTATAAATCAAAAGCTGAATGGCCAATTCGGCCTACATCATTATTTAAAGCAAAATAAATCCTAAACCTAATCGAATTCCTTGGAAAGCAAGAAAAACGACTTAAAAACGGAAATTTACCAAAAAAGGCAAAAACGAAATTAAAGCAAAAACTAATTCTACTGAGAATCCTAAACACTCCAGAATTGACGGAAGTCGATTCGGAATTGGGAAACTCAAATTATTGCGAAAAAGAAACTTTCCTAAAACGGCAAAAATTGCAACTTCAAGGCCTAAACGACGGAATTTGCCTAAAAAAGGACGTGCTTACACAGCAAAGCTGTGTAGTAGTTCCGGAAACGCCGAAACGCATCAGCTGTCAAAATTTCAAATCATTCTGATTCCGCCGCCCGGGTTTAGCCTTACTTGGTTTGTTTCAAATCCCACCCCTCTAAATAATCTAATGCCAGTTGATCCGCCGCATCATTCTCCCCAGGTTGGAGAAAATTCGTCCTCGAATTTATCGCGGTGTCATCATCAGAGGAGTCGCCATGGAAAGGAATCAAATGCTTGACATTGAAGACATTATGAGTTCTAATATGGCTGGGTAGTTTCAGGCGATACGCATTTGGATTAATTTTTTCCACAATTTCCAGCGGGCCTATCTTCTTAGCAGCAAGTTTGTTATACTCCCCCACAGCAAACCTGTCCTTTGTGAGGACTGCCCACACAAAATCGCCCACATCAAACTCCAAATGACGCCTTTTCTTGTCCGCGGCCAGCTTGTATTTCTCTACCGATTGCAACAAATTTTCTTACACCTGCTTATGAACCTCATGTAACCCTTGAACGAAATCTTCAGCTTTCCCATGAACTCTAGTCTTGCTAGGTAGAGGAATCAGGTCTATAGGGCTTCGAGGAACCAGTGAGTACACGACCTGAAAAGGACTGAAGCCGGTACTCCTATTGACAGCATGGTTGTGGGCAAATTCGGCTTGGCTCAACTTCAGATCCCATGACCGAACATTTTCTCCTACCAGACATCTCAGTAAATCTCCGAGCGCTCGGTTCACCACCTCCGTCTGCCCATCAGTTTGCGGGTGATATGCACTGCTAAAATCCAACCTTGTATTGACCATCTTCCAAAGGCTCCGCCAAAAGTGACTGAGGAATCGAGTGTCCCGGTCAGAAACAATTGACGAAGGTAAACCATGAAGGCGATAAATCTCTCGGAAGAACAATTGGGCGACCTTGACAGCATCAGTAGTTTTTTTGCACGGGATAAAATGAACCATCTTGGAAAATCGGTCAACCACTACATAGATAGAATCACATCCACGTTGGGTTCTTGGCAGTCCCAAAACAAAATCCATGCTCAAGTCCGTCCATGGTTGAGTAGGAATCGGTTATGGCCTGTACAAACCAGCATTAGTCGCTTTCTCTTTGGACACTTGACAAATCCGACAACGTTCCACATATCTCTCTACTTCCTTCCGAATTGTTGGCCAAAAGTACGATGCCTTAACTAACTGAAGCGTGCGATCTCTGCCCACGTGACCCTCCCCATGTATTTCCGTAATAATTTGCAGACGCAAACTACACTCGGGAATACAAAGTTGATTTCCCCGAAACAAGAACCCATCTACCAATACAAATTCCGAATTTTTTTTCCCTCGAACAGCAACCATTATCTCTGAAAAGTGTGGATCTGAATCATATAATTCACGAAAAGAGTTAAAACCTGGAACCTGGACAACCATTGTTGATAACAGATTGACTCTTCGACTCAGGGCATCAGCCACCCGGTTCGTAACACCTGCTTTGTGCTTCAGGACGAATGTAAATTGTTGAAGGTAAGCTGACCATGAAGCATGCCGGGAAGAAATTTTTTCTTGACTGTGGAGATGTCTCAATGAATCATGATCGGTGTATAGAATGAATTCTCGGTGGAATAAGTAATGCCGCCAATGTTTCACCGCTTGGACCACAGCATAGAATTCTATGTCATATGTGCTATAACGTACTCGAGATCCCGACAGTTTCTCACTGAAATATGCCACCGGTTTCCCACCTTGACTCAAAACAGCTCCGATGCCAACCTTGGAAGCATCGCTATGCAGCTCGAACGGTTGAGAAAAATCTGGTAGAACGAGTATAGGGGCTGTTGTCAATTTCTCTTTGATTTGCTGAAAACCTTCTTCAGCTTCGGTCGTCCACTGAAACTTGACTCCTTTCATACACTCAGTGACAGGTGCCATAATGCTACTAAAGTGCGGGATGAACCGGTGGTAGAATGATGCCAATCCATGGAAACTCCGTACCTCAGTAATTGTTTTCGGTTGCGGCCACTGCCTCACTGCCTCTATTTTGGACTCATCCACCTGTAGACCCTCTCCAGAAATAACATATCCCAAAAATAACACCTTTGGTGTCATAAAAACGCACTTCTTGGCTGCAGCAACAAATTTTTCTCTACGCAACACACATAACACTTCCCGAATGTGCTGAAGATGCAGCTCGGGGTTTGCACTGTAAATTAAGATATCATCGAAGTAAACAACAACAAACTTACCGATAAATGGTCGAAGGGCTTGGTTCATCACTCTCATGAAGGTGCTAGGCGCGTTTGACAACCCAAATGGCATGACTAGCCATTCATATAACCCCTCTCGCGTCTTGAACGCTGTCTTCCATTCATCCCCAGGTCGAATACGAATCTGATGATACCCACTCTTCAGGTCCAATTTGGTGAACTCATGTGCCCCGCTCAATTGATCTAACAAATCATCTAGTCTCGGAATTGGAAAGCGATACCTTACTGTGATCTTATTAATTGCGCGACTGTCGACACACATCCTCCATGTTCCATCTTTCTTGGGAATTAACAAGGCGGGAACAGCACATGGACTTAGACTCTCACGGATATGCCCCTTTGACTGAAGCTCCTCAACTTGCCTTCGTAACTCTTCGTGCTCAGTGGGACTCATTCTGTAATGTGGTTTGTTTGGCAACATAGCTCCTGGCTCTAGGTCGATATGATGTTGAATGTCACGTAGAGGTGGTAGTCCTTCAGGTAATTCTTCCGGAAACACATCAGCAAACTCCGAAATCAGAGGAGCTGCCGCACTAGGAACCTCCATATCAGCCTGTGTTTCTTTTCCCATTAACACATACACCGTTTCTACTTCCTTTATCTCCAACTCGAATTTTGCATATGATAACAGGTTAGTAGTATCGCTATGCGCCTTAATCTTCTCAGATGGTTTGCTCGGTAGTAGCACAATTTTTTTTTCATGGAAAACGAAAGAATAGGTATTCTTAAACCCATCATGATACACTTTTCTGTCATATTGCCACGGCCTCCCTAGCAGTAAGTGACATGCATCCATGTCCACCACATCACACCACATCTGATCCTTGTAGTTAGTTCCCATCGAAAACGAAATTAACGCCCGCTGTGATACAGTCACCTCACCCCCCTTTTGCAGCCAAGCTAGTCTATATGGTTTTGGATGTTTTTCTGTCGTCACCCCTAACTTTCGTACCGCTTCGACTGACACAATATTCTCACAACTCCCCCCGTCTATGACAAATCGACACACCTTACCAAGGATGGTACAAGTAGACTGAAATATGTTATTTCGCAGCCACTCTCCTTCTCCAGTTCTCGGTGCCAAGCAGGTACGTCGCACCATCAACATCGTTCCGGTGTCACCATCTACCAGTTCTTCACTCACTTCCTCCGCTCCTGATTGTGGTTCTTCAATTATTTCCGCATCTTCCTCATTAAATTCTGCCGGGTCAATAAATAATACCCTCTTTGCTGGTCTTGGACACTCAGACAGCCTGTGACCCGTTTCTCCACATCCAAAACACCGAAATCCGCCAGTGGTTGCCCTGGGAGTTTGAACGTTGTTTGTCGGGTTCCGTGGACCAGTATATGAACCACTGCTAGCACTAACACCTGGTCGACTTCCAGTATTTTCACTGGAACTACTTGCTCTGTTTCGACTGCTCATTCCTCCTCCGAAATTCAGCGTCTGTCCACTATTAGATTTTCGCGACAATGTCTTCTCCAATTGTAAAGCCCTCTGATGCGCCTCAGTTACTGTCACGGGATCGAAAAGATTAACCATATCAAGGATTTGTGTACGCAACCCACCACAGTAGCGCGACACCAACTGATCTTGTGTCTCCTCTATATCGTTTCGCACCAACAACTCATAGAACTCGGTTGTATATTCATCAACAGACCTCATACCTTGACGCAGATTCTGCAACCTCTGGTACATCAATCTCGTAAAATTGTGAGGTAGAAACTCTTTACGCAACTTTTGTTTAATCTTCTCCCAGTCAGAAAGTTTGGGTTTTCCAGCGCGATTCCTAGCGAGTTTAAATTGTTGCCACCAAGCCGCGGCTCTACCCCGAAACCTCGTGGGCACCAATGCCACCCTCTCATTCGCAGAAACTCTTTTGAATTCCAGAATCTCGTCAGCGATTCCAATCCATTCCAGAAACTCTTCTGGCTGCATAATTCCACGGAATTTCGGAACCTCAGTCCGCATCCCTGACTCCCATCGCCTGACATCTTCAGTTCTGTCATCAACCCTGTCATCAGTCACAGGCGCTCTCTGTCGACGTCGTGGTTGCGGATCCCCTTCCACTTCCTCACTACTTGTCTTAGGATGTAAGGCCTGAAACGGGTTTTGGTTGGCTCTTGACGCCGCAAGTTGCGTCGTTAATTGCTCCACTTGTCGCTCCAACTGTATCACACGGTCACGTTCGATGGCTAGGTCTACAGGAATCTGGTCTGGTCGTCTTCTCAGCGGCATGATGATGTCGTCCCGAACGAACACGGCTCTGATACCAACTGATGTAGCGGAAGCTCTGTCGAGAAAAACCTGCGTAAAACGATTAGAAACAACCTACTAAAGTTCCGTTGATTTGCACACAAATACCGGAAAGTTAGGCTTCAATTCGTTGATTCACGATGAATACCGAAATTGGAATAATTAGAGAAAACTCTAAAATTTTATAAATCAAAAGCTGAATGGCCAATTCGGCCTACATCATTATTTAAAGCAAAATAAATCCTAAACCTAATCGAATTCCTTGGAAAGCAAGAAAAACGACCTAAAAACGGAAATTTACCAAAAAAGGCAAAAACGAAATTAAAGCAAAAACTAATTCTACTGAGAATCCTAAATACTCCAGAATTGACGGAAGTCGATTCGGAATTGGGAAACTTAAATTATTGCGAAAAAGAAACTTTCCTAAAACGGCAAAAATTGCAACTTCAAGGCCTAAACGACGGAATTTGCCTAAAAAAGGACGTGCTTACGCAGCAAAGCTGCGTAGTAGTTCCGGAAACGCCGAAACGCATCAGCTGTCAAAATTTCAAATCATTCTGATTCCACCGCCCGGGTTTAGCCTTACTTGGTTTGTTTCAAATCCCACCCCTCTAAATAATCTAATGCCAGTTGATCCGCCGCATCAATAAGTCTTTCTCGATTTTAATTTGAATTGGATGCCCGGAGTTGAAAAGATTTAATGGGTGAACCCCTTATATTTGGATAAGCATAAAAAAAAAAAAAAAACTTTTCATATATATATATATATACTTGTATTATTAATTTTCGGTATACACCGAATGATCGATTGTGGTGATTGCTAATTAAATGAACTAAATATATTATAATATATTTAGTAATTATATATATATAGTAATTATTTTAATGAGTTAGTAAATATCGGCTTGAGATGCAATTAGTTCATTTAATTAGTTATCACCACATTGCCGATTGATCATTTGGTGTACCGAAAATTAATAATACATATTTATATATTATAATATATATATATATATATTTATATATATAAAGTAATTATTTTAATGAGTTAGTAAATATCGGTTTGAGATGCAATCCATTTTGAAACTTTACATTAGAGCAACTCAAAAGGTTCTTCTATTGTCACTCTTTAAATGTCTACTGCTTACCTAGGTGTTAATTTAAAGAGTGAAAAGAAAAAAGAGTTGTTCTAAAAGATTCTTCGATTAGAAATAAGTTTATATTATTTTAATCTTAAAATAAAATAGAGCTATTTGAAATTTTTCAGATAGATGTTTTTGAAATACTGTTTAATCACGGTTGATAATAATAATGATGTATGTCCACAAGAGCGTAGTTCAGTTGGTAGATGGATGAACTTGAGATTTAAAAAAATAACTTTTAGATCAACGGTTCGAATCCTACCAATGGCGAAAACTGATGTGGAACAACATATACTGATGTGGAACCACATATACTGATGTGGCTCATTCAACTTTCACACAAAACTCATTTAACGAATCCGCTGGATAAAAGAAGCGGTGCGAGTCGGTAGATGTGAAAATAAATAAAGTTAAGAGTAAATAAGTATCGATGATAGTAAGGCCATCCTTTCATGTTGTTAATTACCATTTAGCTATATTATGCACTTCGAAAGTTCCAGGTGAATTTCCAGCTTGATCCCAAAAATACTTTGGAGAAAAAGAATGGTAAGCATTATTTTAAAAGTTAGGTCATGCTATGGACAGGATATTGTGTTTTTCGATAAACAATAAACATACTTCCTAGGTTGTTACTGTTTTAGATGTTGTTTTGACTAAACAGGTGTCATTGCCTGCTTAGCTTTTTCTTTCGTTTCTAGGTATGCTTCCTTCCATCACTTTCAATAATAATAAAGAAAACGGTAAATTTTAACACCTGTCTTCCATCGGTTAATATATATATAAAGGGCTGCCTTGTTATAGGATAAAATATATATATAGACTATAATCATGTCTTTTCTAGTACAACCACATCAACTAATATGTAATTATATATTCTAATATAAGATTATAATAATTTAATTGTGTGATTACATACAATTAATATACAATAACATTATAAACATTTATGATAATCATATATGATCATATACTATATTTTAAAATTGTATTGTTTTATATTGCATTCAAGAATGGCATATATATATATATATATATATTTATTCGTTTTAGACATGGCATTTTCTTTCTTCTTTCATGTGATGTACCCATGAAAAAAAGTACATTGTACTTCCTGAATCTGGTCTAATAATACATACTTGTTTTCAGATTTGGTGTTGCTTAACCATTATTTTAATGAGTTTTGTCTTATAAAAAAGTCATTATCTATTGAGTTAGGTGCGAGATATATATATATATATATATACTTTCTGTGAAGTCTTAACAATACTTATTTTAATTAATTACTTAACAACACATTAACACTTTATGTTTAAGATACTTGAATACTTGATGTTAGTCGTCATTTGTTACGTTTAAAATTAGATCACATAAGAAATAAAACTAGTTTATTTCGAGAGAAACCAAAATCTTTAAATGTCATAATAAACTACTACTTAATTTATGAAATAAAGATTTTCATTAATTGAGAGTAGCTATTCATACAATAAAAACAAAAGTTAATAACCTCCTAACCTTTTTTGTTTTTAAAATGTTATAATATTCCAAATTTAGGGAAGGGGTATGACTTGAATCTACAACCTTGGATTTAGCACTAAGCCAACTTCTTCTTTATAGAAATAGAAACTAACAAGTGATTAGATTGGATTAACTTCAATCCAATCTTAATCAAAATCACAATTATCTACTTATTCAAATCTAAAAATATAAAACACTTCTATTTTTTTTTTATCTTTTATTTTTGAACGTTTCATCATTCTAGTTAGGTGATGTCACAAATCCTGCATTCTCTAGATAGCATTTCTTGACAAGTCTTCTCATCCGTGGCAAATCCCTGCTTGGCAGTGGTGCATTTCTTGATACCAATTGATATGAATCTATTGAGTAGAACTCATCGTTACAAACCGACTTGGAAAGAAAAATTTCCCAATGAGGTACTTATATTCCTATGATAATCTCATACTTAGCCAACTGGGGATTCATAATCAACTAATCTCATACTTGTCAAGTTTATATGATTGATACTATGTTTTATTATGGAGCAGTTTGGATTGGCCTGTGCGTTGGATACTCTGTGTGGACAAGCTTATGGAGCACAAGAATATCAAAAGCTTGGAACCTATACTTACTCTGCTATGGTCTTTCTCATTCCGATTTGTGTCCCCATATCTATTCTTTGGATATTTATGGATAAAATATTAGTATTAGCAGGTCAAGACCCTCAAATTGCAGATGTAGCTTGCAAGTACTCAATTTGGCTCATACCTGCACTTTTGGCCTCTGCTATTCTTCGACCATTGATTCACTACCTACAATCTCAGAGCTTCGTTCTTCCAATGTTCTTAAGTTCATGTGCAACTCTGTGTTTCCATGTACCAATTTGTTATGTTCTAATATATAAAGTGGACTTAGGAAATACAGGAGCAGCATTGGCCATTAACCTATCTTACTGTTTCAACGTGATCGTCCTTGTGCTTTACGTGAGATACTCTTCGTCTTGTGAGAAAACCAGAACTCTCTTCGTGAAAGAAATTAATTTCTATTGCATTAAGGAGTTTTTCAGCTTTGCTCTCCCTTCGGCTCTGATGGTCTGGTAATTTCTCAATTTGCAAAAAGAAGACGTGTTGATATTCTTCTTGTATTTATTGAGTGTCTACTCTAATTACTGATTAATAATGTGTTTTGGTTGTTACTTGTTAGGATGCTTAAATACTTTTATTGAACCCTTTTTCTATTAGCATAAGCTTTTAGGTTTGATAGTTACTAATAGTTATTTACTTATTTCAAAATGATTAGTCTTGAATGGTGGTCATTTGAGGTTCTTATATTGCTATCTGGGCTTTTACCGGATTCAAAACTCGAAACTTCAGTTCTTTCCATATGGTATGCTTCTATACTTTTGTTTTCATGTTTGTTGATTTAATTTGGTAGTTTGTTGATTAACTCTCTTTAATCTTAATGTACAGCCTTACAATTTCATCATTGCACTATTCCGTGCCATTCGGAATTGGAGCTGCTGCAAGGTTTGATCGATCTATACATTTTGTTTACGATTAACGTATTCAATGTCTTCAATATATGCATTAATTGTCGATCATTTTGTAGCATTCGAGTTTCTAATGAATTGGGGGCAGGACATCCACAGGCAGCTCAGATGTCTGCCTATGTTGTGATGGTTCTTGCAATAGCAGAGGCAGTCATAGTGGCCACTGCTCTCTACTGCTGCTGCTATCTCTTGGGATATGCTTTTAGCAATGAAAGGGGTGTTGTAAATTATGTCGCGGAATTAGTTCCCCTGCTTAGCATCTCCGTCACCATGGACAGCTTGCATGTTGTGCTTTCCGGTGAGATTCCTATTATTCAATCACAAACTGTTTATTTTTGGCACCAACTCTGTGCTGGCTTTTGAATTAGACTTGTTTGTTCTGAAACTTAAAAGCCATTATTTCTTGATCTTGCTAAGAATCATGCCTTTTAATACAAGTTTCTCAAATTCTTGTCATCAGGGGTGGCTGGAGGAAGTGGTTGGCAACATATAGCGGCATATGTCAATCTTGGGGCATATTATCTCGTCGGAATTCCATTAGCCGCGGTACTTTGTTTCGCTCTGAATTTACGAGGAAAAGGCCTTTGGATTGGAATAATGCTTGGGTCAACCGTTCAAGCAATTGCGCTTGCTGTCATAACATCTTTCACGAATTGGAAAAAACAGGTTCTAGTCCATTATACTTTTATATTCTTCTCAAAAAGCTTTTTTTTTTGAATGAAATCTTTATCAGTAAAACCGATTAAAAATGCTTTTTTGAATTGAATTTTCAGGCAATGACGGCGAGGGAGCGAATATTTGACACAACATCTTCTGCTGATAATTGATCGATTTTATGTAAAAAGATCAAACACACAAGTTTATCCTGTAGTAAAATTCAAGAACACATATACTATGCTCAGAATCAGATCATAACAAAACTTGTTTGAGTCCATAGAATATCAATTATTTTGGATGTTGTAGTAACTAAACAAGCTTTTTATATATATATATATATATATATATATAAACAAATAGAGCTGTAATTTCGGTCATAGGAAACTAATTGTGTTCCACTGATCAGACCCAAATTTATATAAACATGATGAGCTAAAAAAAAAATATTAATCGTTTAACTAGGATTAATTGCACTTTGATAAAATAGTACACCAAATTATAAATTATATAGCACTGGAACAACAAGTCAAAAAAGAGTACAATTCTAATTCTAAGAAGCAAACACAAAAAAGAAAACCAAAATACATGAAATTTTTGTCTTGCTCTTGGACATGCTTCACCTTTCTAGTAGTACCATGGATGACCCGTCACAAACACAAACGCTTCTTTTTTTTTTTTTTTTTTTTTGTTTTTTTTTTTTGGTTTAGTACTTATACCTTGCTCTCATAAGCTAGCTAGTAAGGGGGAGGTGGGTGATGCCAAGGTGGAGGTGGTCTATAAGGATCAAAATAGGGCGGTGGAGGACCGGTAGGTCCTGGTGGTGGTGGTGCAAATTGTGGAGGTGGTGGTGGAGGGCCAGGTGGAGGGTGGTGGATGTGGTGATGTGGTGGCGGAGGTGGAGGGTAGAATTCAGGGCCTGGCGGTGGAGGACCATGCAAGTGTGGTGGTGGAGGACCATGATGTAAGTGTGGTGGCGGAGGCGGTGGAGGACCAAAAGGGTCTGGCGGAGGCGGTGGTGGTGGTGGGTGGTGTCTATGGAAAGGCATCTTTATGAAAGTTAGTTGCAAATATGTAGATTGATTGGTGTTAGGGATATTGGGTGGGAGTAGTTTATATATATCAAAAGTTTGATGGATTTGAAAGAGGAGTTTCTAGATTTAATTCATATGAATGTTAGTTGGATTGGATGACCGATAGATATATGTTAAAACGTGTACATATTTCCTTAGCCAAGAAGAATCTAAGTATCTTTATTTTCAAAATCTATCTTTGAAGCCTTTTTAATTTTCTTTTCATGCATCTCCAATATTCTCAAACAATGCCACAGGCCCACAGTATCATATTTAGACCTATTCAACAGGTAAAGCCTATCCATTTTCTTTTTTGTAATAATTCAGTCTTTAGCCTGAAAATAAATAATTCATGACTAATTGCAAAATTAATTAGGTCAAGACATAATTTTTATTTTTATTTTTTTAAAAAAAAAAACAGTAAAAGTAGAAATTAAGTACCAATATGCTAGACATTGAAATGGTGCATATTTATCATAGATTTCTTTATCAACACTTTCAGTTGAATATACTTGTAATCAAACAACAAACATATATGTAGTAGAAATTAAGAATTGTAGCTACTTAATTGGTATAGAAATATAGAACATTATAAAATATTTGATTTATAAAATTAATGATTAATTGAACCGACTTTTATAGAATCTTGAGAGTTTCAGAATCATTAGGGATGTTGTGATAAAATCCAATAACACCAAGATGTTGGCAAATATGTTGGCACATGTAAAATCACCAAAGCCATTGTTCTTTGTTAATTCTTGAAACACTTGATCTTTAGGGACTTTGATACCTGCATATAAAGTATACTTATTGGTGCTTGACCCCCTCTAAATTGTACGTGAATTTTGTTTGCCAAAAAATGAGAGTTTAGAAGGTTTAACGTCTAAAAAAAACATTCAGGGGGTATATTGTAAATTCACGTACAATTCAGAGAAGTCTAGTGAGAATAAGTTTATAAAGTATTGCAACACAATTAATTACCAAGCCTTCATATAAGAAAATAAACTAATAAGTGTGTTAAAAAAGATCGCTTGTGTCTTTACCAATCTTAAGATCATGCCAAGAATGTGCATTGCTACCTTGATCTGTTGTATGGCTTTAGGGGTTACGTCATTGGGTTGATCGGTGGAAATGACTTCCGTCAGACTACCATTTGCGGGCATCGACATTGACTGATTTCCTCTGAGGTTTGGATCCCGCAGAGGAGAGCTCCGATCCTGGTCGTGGTCTAATATGTTCCTATCCCTGTTATTTGACAGTTGGCACTTGCTATAAGGTTGTTTAAGGTTTTCACTTCTAATCCCCCTCCTTCTAGCACCAACTGTTGAAGGTGTTTTTTCACCAATCGAATTACTGATTAAATGTGGGGTGATATTTGTGATTTGCAGATTGAGGTGAGAAATGACATAAAGAAAAGAGCAAGAGTTTACGTGGAAAACACTTCTTGGAAGAAAAAAAACCACGATGTGCCGGGTAACGGCAGGAATAATCCACTTCAAAGAAAAAAGGGTGATTACAAGGCTTTGCTCACCTTCTTTCTCTATTACTATATTCAGCGTGTGCCACCCCTTTACAATGGGGAATGAGTTGTATTTATACATATCTTGTAACCCTAAACTTGGAGTGCAAGTAGTTGACTTGCAGAATCCTGCCATATTCTTCTTCATTGAGTGTGCATTTATCTCAATATCTTCCTCATTTAGTATTATCCCGTAATAAATGCAGTTGACTATTCGATTTAGTCTCCAATTCCTTTTGAAGGAGATATGGTTGTTTTTTGTTTGGAGTGTGATTGTTAACCCCTATATATCGGCGTGATTTGAAGGTCTTTTAATGGGACTTGATGAATTCTCACTCGGTTGAGTGGCCTTTGTTGACTGAGGTGTTTAGGCCGAGTCATTTTTCCCGGGTGCCTTTATTCGATCGCCTAACGAGGCTATTGTCCGGGTAAAGATCCGGACAACTTTATGAATATAGTGTGAGTAACTTGTCGTGTAAGCTCGTCAGGTTGACATGTCACCCAAACGAAACTCACCTACAACAAATTTTTTAGTGGAACACATGTTTTAATATTAATTAATTAATAACTTTTGAATTTCAGTACAATACTTAACAGCAATATTCAACTACAACAATTATTAATTTTTGATATACTATTGATATTTTTGTCCTGAAAATACATGTACTTTTTATTGAAATACAATGAGTTTATATTTGATTTCAATTCAATAGTTTTCGCTATTTCAATTCAATGGTTTTAATAACTAATTAATAATAATTATTTAATATCAAAGATCTCTCGTAACGATAAGTGGCGTTTTGGGATAGCTTTAGTATATTATTTTAATATAAGATTTTTAAGTGTTTTAAATCTAACAAGTCACAATCACTATTCACCACGCGGCAACTTAAGTCTAACGTGTTCAATTATTGTACAGTAACAACTTTCTCTTCTTGAGAAGTACACCCATTTTTTAAATATATTTTATATTTTTTGTTTCACAAGCAATATTTATTAGGAAAACTATTTTTTATTATTTTTTAAATTTGATACCGACCAAGTCATGGGTTTACAGACAAGTGACAACTCATCCCACCGATAGAAAACTTCTCAAATGATTTTAAAATGCACTCGATCTCACCACCAAAGGGGGGATAATTTTTTTTTTTAGTTTTTATTTTTACAACTAAATTGAATTAAATTAAATTAGGCTCAATGGTAAGAATACCTCTCGATCTATACGCGTGTTACTTATTTACCCTATAAACTTTTAAAATGGTCACTAAACCCTTTAACTCTCACTAAATGTCTAAAGCTTAACGTTTTCTATTTTTTCTATCATGATAAATTGTAACAAGTTCTCCTAATTATATAGATAATCGTATAAAACCATAAACAATATAATAATATGACCTACATATCTTTTTAACCAAATTTTAAAAATCAAAATTTTTTTTTAAAACAATTTAAATTTAAAATTGAAATAATTGTTAAATAATAATAAAATTCTGAATTTAATTTTTTGAATAATTAAATTATCTTTTTTATTTAAATATCTCTAAATATTTTATAATAATAATAATAATAATAGTAAAAAAATAAAAAATAAAAATAAAAATAAAAATATTAATAATAGTAAATATAATAAAATAATAATAATAATAATAATAATAAATATTTGAAAGTCATAGTTATTAATGAATGGTGGAGATCCAATCTAAAAAGTTGGAAATATAATTTTAATTTTTTTTAAAAAAATTTCAGATCTCTTTGAATCTGGATATTTCCATATTTGAATAAATTGGTTATTAATATATGTCATGAACCTCTGCCATATGTGTTATGTTATAAACTACAACCTCAAAACACACACGACTAATGTGATGGAATTGGAATAATTATGACTTAATAACCATGACTTTCAAATATTTATCATCATCATCATCATCATCATCATCATCATCATCATCATCATCATTATTACTACTACTACTACTACTACTACTACTACTATTATTATTATTATTAGTTATTTATTTATTTACTTATTTTAATTATTATTATTATTATTATTATTACTAATATTTTTATTATTATTGTTGTTGTTGTTGTTGTTGTTATTATTACTAATATTTTTATTGTTATTGTTGTTGTTGTTATTATTATTATTATTATTATTATTATTATTATTATTATTATTATTATTATTAAAAATATTTAGGGATATTTAAATAAAAAGATAATTTGATTATTCGAAAACTTAAATTCAGAATTTTATTATTATTTAACCATTATTTCAATTTTAAATTTTAATTCTTTAAGAAATTTGATTTTTAAAATTTGGTTAGAAAGGTATTTAGGTCATACTATTATATTGTTTATGGTTTTATACAATTATCTATATAATCAGAGGAACTTATTACAATTTGTTATGACAGAAAAATAGAAGGCATTAAGCTTTAGGCATTTATTGAGAGTTTATGGGGTTTAATGATTATTTTAAGAGTTTAGGGAGCAAATGAGCAACTCGCGTATAGTTCAAGGGATATTCGTATCATTAAGCCATTAAATTATAATGAATTGAAACAATAAGGTTACCGTTTCTGTACGATAACATGACTCACAATTTAAATTATTATTATTATTTTTTTAATAAGGTATCAAAAATAATAAGTTGTACTTGTATTCAAATAAAAACTCTATGGAAAGGAGATTACCCAAATCCATCATAAGGCCATTAAACGGGAGAAATTAATAGGTTGTTGCATATGAAAAATGTGTAGCAATTTATAGTTTTTCGGCTTTCTGAAAATACATATTATATATGAATTATCATCATCTTGAATCTTGATTATACGACTAAGAAAAACAGATATGCATTACACTAAGGCCTCGTTTGGTACGTGAGATATGATATGATTATTTTTATGGGATATATTAAGATTAGATAGGATTGGATAAGATGTGATTTATTTTAATGTTATCATATGTTTGGTGCAATATAGGATAAGATTAAAAACAGAGTAATCATGTGTTTAGTGTAACATGAGATATGATTAATAATAAAAGAAAAAATTATATATACCTCCCTATGTAACTGTGTTAGTCAAATTTAGTTAAATTTAACAAAATGAAGGGATGTTTTCGTTATTTTAATCCAAGTGGTTAATAATTTATTAAAAAAAAAAAAGAATTGAAAAATCAAAAGAAGAGATGGCGAGTCGTGGAGATCCAGATCTAGTCTCCATTGAGCTCATCCCATTCTATCTCTCAACTTCTTCTTCTTCTTCGAATTTTTTCTGGTTTTTCTTTTAATTTTTCACATTCAATTATTCAAGTATTCTTCAAATTTCTCCACCAACTTCATTTTTTAAAAGCTTTGAGCTTATATTTTCTCTCAAAATGTCTGTTTTTCATCGAAATTCCATTTTCGAAACTCAAAAAAAATAAAATAAAATAAAATAACCATCATCACTTAAACTAAGCTTTTCTGCCCTCTTCCACGATCTGCTCTCTTCTCCTCCTTTTTTTTTTTTTTTTTCTTTTTCTTTTGTGAATAGATCTTGGTATGTTCGACGATATGCTCTTTTCATCAAAACAAACACCCTCTTTGAAGCTAGGATCTATCCCAAATAGTCGATCTGAAGAAGGTTTTGCTTTTGTGATTGTGTGATTGAAGGTTTTGATTTTGCGATTGTGATTTTTTTTTTAATTGTGTGTTTAAAAAAAAAAAAAAAATTGAAAGCCTATAAGTTGAAGAAGAAGTTGATATGAAGAAGAGGAAACCGATCAGAAAAGATGATACGAAGAAGAAGACAAGGGGCATTTATGTAATTAAGATATGGAAAACAAATGAACCCCATGTCAAATTTATCCATTGCAATAGGATAAAATGAGGTGATGGGATTAATTTATCCCATCCTGATGGCTGAGCTAAACATGGGAAAATCAATAAAAATAATCCAATTTCCATCTTATCACAGCTGTCAAATGTGGCCTAATGAACTAATGGTCAAGGAAAACAAAATTGACAATTTCAATGATTATTTAATCGAAATGCCAGCTGTTCACATTTTTAATTGGTTTAAAATATTAATATGATAGCTATGATGACTTGGGATTTCTTTAGCGCACAGAATTTTTAATTTTTATTTTTTAAATATTTTTTGGTATAATTTAAACCGAACCGTCTCTCCATTAGAAATATTGGATGCAACGGGAAATAGTATGCATCTCCCACTGCAATCCTTCCATGTGGTAAGTTTCATCACGTGATGCAATCACAACGGGGATATATGAGTGCATGTGTATTCCGCTACAGCCAAGTTACTCTCTTCCATCTGATAAACAGATTTGATTCTAATCATGATTAATTAATTTAATTACATGATGAAGTGTAACTCGGATCCTTGGCAAAAACAATTCTAAACATATGTTGGAGAACCCCTTTTGAAAGTTGAAGTAATAATAAGAGTAGAAATATTCTAAAAATAAAATTAATATGGCTGTAGTTTTTCTTATTTGGAAAAATTAAAATTAAAAAACACAAAAGGAAGCTCAAAGTAGCTTCTTCATGCGTTGCATTAATAGCTAGCTACATATGTATCATAACATTAAAGAAGCATCATCACAAAATGTATATATATATATAAATATATGTTGTAACATATATTGAGCAATGGTAAAAATATAACAAATTATTCTAATTCATGAATGATATTGATATTGCAGAGGCATTAACTTATTATAATTAATCTATGCTAATAATAAGGTGGTGGAGGATGAGGATGTGGTCCAGGAGGTGGTGGTGGACCGGGTGGGCCTGGTGGACCCGGAGGCGGAGGATGAGCGAATGGAGGAGGTGGTGGATCAAACGGACCAGGTGGTGGCCCCGGTGGATGGTGCAACAACGGTGGCGGTGGACCAGGCGGTCCTGGTGGAGGCGGATGGTGCAAAATAGGTGGTGATGGTGGCCCGGGTGGCGGTGGTGCAAAAGGGTCAGGAGGTGGTGGTGGTGGAGGATGGTGGTTGTGGTTGTGGTGGCGAGTCATTTTGTTGATGAGGACCAAATGGGAAGTAGTGAGGTATATATAGAGAGAAGAGGAAAGGCCAAAGAAGGGTGTAGAAGGTGCATGGGGTTAAATCATATCATAAATATAGACTTGTAGTTGAAGTTTGGACTGGTTGTTCTCCGATCTAAAGGGGTGTATTGGTTCAAGATTTTATTAGACAATTTGGAGAAATAAAAGTCTAGTGGTATTGAATTGAGATTTTTTAACAAGTTGTATAAGTCGGGTGGTATTCGATCAAAACTTTTAAGATTTTTTTAAAAAGCCTATATTGTCTTATGGTATTGGATCTAGACTTTTAAGATTTTTTTTAAAAGTTCATATTGTCTTGTGGTATTGGTTCTTGACTTTCAAGAGACAGCAAATTGTCTACTAGTATTGGATTGAGATTAAGATTTTTAGGATTTCATGACAAAATGGATTTTTCAGACTTTTTAGTGATATGTATAAATAACTTGAACCCAAAATTGTCTTGCCCCCTCCCTCAATACTTTCCAGAATTTTTATTTGATTTCCGATATTTGGTGGGTGTATTGTAGAGGTGGCCATGGTTTCGGTTAAACCGACGGTTTTGCCCGCGGTTTAACCGAAACCGTACTTCCAAAAACCGCCCCGAAACCGAAACCGAAACCGGCGGTTTCAAAACCGGTCGGAAACCGGTTGAACCGGTTACGGTTTCGGTTTGGGTACTTCCAAAAACCGCCAAAAACCGACGGTTAAACCGGCGGTTTTAACCGCGGTTAAACCGCCGGTTTTTTTATAAAAAAATAAATTTAAAAAAATCGACTAATCAGAAGCTGACACGTGGCATTTTTTTTTGAATTTTTTTTTGAAAAACCGAAACCGAACCGAAACCGAACCCAAAACCGTCGGTTTTTAAACCGAAACCGAAACCGAAACCGTAAAACCGCCGGTTAGAAACCGTGTACCAAACCGGTTTTCCCGGTTACGGTTTCGGTTTTGGGTGGCTACGGAACCGAAACCGCCGGTTTCAAACCGAAACCGAACCGAAACCGAACCGTGGCCACCTCTAGTGTATTGGTATATAATAAATGTTGCAGCCAAACTTACAAAAGACAGCATAAAACTACACTTGAAAGTCGAGTACCAAATGACTAAGAAAATGCCTCTATGAGTTAAAAATATTTTTATGCTAGATTTCCATAATTCCACCACCACAACCGGTATCTAAAATCTTTATGACCATTAGTAAAAATTGATCAAATGTTTTATCTACATCTATAAAAGGTGGATTTGGCAAAAAGTAAAGATAAAGAGGAAGTTTATTTAAATATATATATGATAAAAAAAAGCTAGTCCATTACTGATAATATCACCCTTTGTATAGATTTATTTCAAAGACAAAAGAAAAGGGTTACTATTTCTATTGATTTATTGCCTTAGCGAGTTAAAAAGATATGAGTCTCGCATAAAACCACGTTTCTATAAAATTTAGATACATGTTTTTATTTTTTGAAATCCGATAACGGAAGGGTATGCCAAAACCTGACGAGAGCAATCAGTAGTTGACCGTTTGAAGTTTTTTGTTTTTTGTTTTTTGTTTTTTGTTTTGTTTTTTGTTTTTTTGTTTAAATATGTATAATTAAATCTTATATACAATTTTTTTGTTATTTACATTTATATTAAAAATTTTCTTGTCATGCTCCGACCCTCCAAATTTAACCAATGCATGCATAGTCTGTATATCAACTTTTCTTACCGGACTTGAATCATCTGTCACTAACAAGAAAGGGCACCGCTAGAGAGAGAAAAAAAAAAAAAAACATTAAAGAGTAGTGAATATTGGAGTTTGATAACATATGAATTAATGAATTCCAACAAGCCAAATGGAAATACTTCAATGATCAAGCTATGTTTTTTCCCTGTTTCATGTTATTTCTAGTGAGGTGGTGGGGGATGGGTTGTTGGTTATTATATTTATTTCATATGCTGACATTTTCTGCACCATATGAACCAGTTGAAGATTTTGTGTTGGTTAGTGGTATTTTAAAATTTTATTACTTCTCGTCATAGTTTATACATGTTTCTCATTCAATTTTGTTGTTCAGTGACTGCCATCAACAAGATTATAGAGCACTAAAACTTTGAGAGAAAATTGAATACTACAATCAACTCTTGAAAGTCCATATTTTTAAAAATCCAAAAATCCAAAAAGTCTCGAAATAAAGTCTAAATAATCCTAATAGTCTATAAATAAAGTCAAAAATACTCTTTTAGAATCCTAAAAGTCTAGTCCATATAATCCTAATAATCTTAAAAGTATAATCCTAACAATCCTAATAATCCTAATAGTTTTACAAATCCATAAAATCCCTACACCCAAAAATTGTCTATTAAAATCTCAATCCAATATACCCCCTAAATGCCGAAGTTTAGACTGGTTGTTCTCTAATCTAAATGCACACCTATTTAGTATTCAAACACTCACACAAAAAACAAATAAAATTGTAATGTGAAAAGAGAACTCATGGACCAAAATTAACCATGTGAAAATCAGACTTATAAGTTATAAGGCAAAGGAATTTATTAAACTTATTGTACATACTTTCTATTAAACTAGATATCTATATATATATATATATATATATTCTACGCATAAACATATTTGTAATTTCCAATTATTTTTATTAACTTATTTATTTTAATTGATTTTGTTTTTTTTGGGTGCATCACCTCTTAGTACAAATGGTAATGTATCTCTCATTATACGTTAGTGATGGGGATTTAAATCGATAACGGAACATGTATTGTTAGACCCCTGATCCTTCGATAGTTCTGAACAATACTTCATATATATAAATATATATATATATAACCTGCGATTCAAACCTAAGTTTATTTGATCGATTGATTTAGATGTGCTTTTAAATGTTACAATTTGAATAAGTACTCTTTACAACGGAACCAAGTGGCAAGTTTGTAGGTTAGAATGATAGAAATCAGTAAATTAATTTGGATTTAGTTTTCACATTAATGAGTTGGACTTTTATGAATCTTGGATCATGGACTATCAATTCGGCCTGTGTTATTTACACCCATCACAGTTATCATAAGACTCCGCCCTCTAAGAAAACCCTAAAGAAAGAAAGTTTAGAAAAATCCAACATTACCCTTATTAATCACCGCATCCTCCCATTATCTACGTGCACGATAATGACAAATCACTGTAGACACTTATTTATCTTGACAATATCTCAAATTCGAATCAGTGTACAATAAATGGTGTTCAGGGGTAAAGTCAGGACTTAATCTTAGGGTGGGCTAAATTAAATATATATTTTAAAAGTGAATTTCCATAGTATAATTAAATTTATCAATTGAAAAGTATACACCTAGTCATGAAAAATATAATGAGTTTAATCTAAAATTAAAAGATTTAAATGAAGGACCAAAAATATCCATTGTAATAGTTTTTTTTTTTTTAATAAAATAAACTTTTAATTACTAATATTTATTTTTTGGAAAAAATCATTCTAGGTTGAAGCCTAGGTTGATTTCGATGTAGCTCCGCCCCTATATATATATATATATATATATATCTAAATAAGTGACGATATTTGCACGTCTCTAAATATGTATACCTCCAAATTAGTATATTTTTAAAATTACAATATTGACCTTAAGTATCATTATTAAAATAATTATAAATACTATTCATATATTATATTATTACAATATATAATATTCTGAGTATTTTAACAAAACATGTATAATATTAAATCAAAATATGTATTTACAAATTGAAAACTTAAAAGTAATTATTAAAAATATATATATATATATAAAGTTTAATAATTAAATAAATTGAAAAAAAAAATCGTATCTAATTAAAATTCTAATCTAAAATAAAAATTAAATTAAATTGAACAAAAAGAGTTATGGACATATGATTGAAAATCTGGAGGGAGTTACGCCCTCATAATTTTTATTTTTTTTTTGAAATTTTTATTTCCATTATTTTAGAATTTGTTAACATATAGTGTTTAATAATAAGAAGGAAAAAAAAAAAAAACAAAGTAAAATGGTATATTGGTAATATCCGGGGAGGAAATAGGGGTTTTTGTAACTTTTTTTCTTGGTGTTTTAAGACTATCACCACATTAATAACTTATGTTTTAAAGGTACCGAAATAAGTGAGTTTCAAAAATACCCTTACTTTATTTTATTTTTTTATTTACTTTTCAGTTTTTCTTTTTTTGATTTTTTTCTTTTATCGATTTTTTTTTCTTTTATCTTCTTCATAGAGGTTTGTTTAACAGACCTCCAATGGATGTCGAAATCAAATAAAACTAACTTCATAACATTATCAATGCATCTTCATTGGATTAGTTTAGTGGCGCTATGCTGCCGCACTCGGGGGTCGAGCTCCTCGCTGAGCTAGCGTTGGTCAGAGATTTTTCTCTCATTTCCTATGTTGTTTTGGCTTTGAATCTTCCATTTTTAAACACGAGAAACAACAACATAACAGAATCAGAGGAGCATAGAACAACAACCAACACTACAAGAATAATTGCTATTCATGATAGTTAAAAACCATTATGAAAGGGTTTTAATGACAGTTTTATATGTGTTGTTAAAGGCAGTGTAATAAAAAGTTTATCACGGTTTTTTAGTTTATGACAATTTTTAAAAACCGTAATAAATCAATAATAGTTTTTGTCTATGATATATTCTTGACGATTTACAAACGTTATTATTTTATAATAGCGTAAAACCAACATTGACAATTGACTTCCAAATACCTATTAAGAAGAGATTATATATTTATTATGAGGAGATTCAACTTTATTTTTGGTAAATTTATAATAGTAAAGATCTCATTTATTATGAAAGAAAGTGATTCTAGGAATCAAATTAATTCTCTTGCTTTTTGACCCACAATCAATGCTTAATTCCCTAATTATTTGATTGTATTGATTTTGTGTAATTTATTACTTTCCTATCATTATAATCACATCAATATTTTTTTTTTTCTATATCTGTACATTTTGTATAAATTTTCAATTGCAATATCAATGAAATAAAATCAATAATCTTTTATTACTTGGCATTTGTACAGTTAAAAAAAAAAAAAAAAAAAATAATAAACATCATAATCAAAATCTACAAAACTCTATCATAAAAATTAACCCTGAAATACAAACTACTCTACTCAAAAACTATTTAAAAGTATATATAAATTTTCTTTGTTCATCTTCCTCAAGGCTTCCTTTTGAATATACAGCTTTATAGTATGAGAAACAACGTTAGTAAGATTTGAATAACGATTTATTGACAAAAAAAAAAAAAAAAACTCAAACTACATTATAACATCAAATCACAATTTAAACTTATTTTTAATAATAAAAGAATGAGAAAATAAAAGGAGACTGAAACAGAAAATTAACGAACCTCTTGTACATGTTGTTATCAAATTTCTCGTTGAAAATAGATAACATGATCTTCTGTTTTCCATAAACATTATATAAAACACAAAAAGTGTGTTGAAGAAATTCATTGTTCGCTATCAGAGACCATAACAAATTCACAACCGATACATGAGAAAATAACCGATAATAAATAAATAAATAAATACATAACAAACAAAATTAAGCACTCACCATGGCAAGAGTTCTTATTTTTATTTTTTTTTTTGTGTAAAAAAAAAAAAAGAATGCGAGTGAGAGATGAGAGACAAAAAAAAGTGGGAGGAGGGAGAAAGTGACAGCTTTTGTGAGAAAGTGGGGAGATATATGTCTTTTAAAATATGTATGATTTTAACCTAAAGATATGATGTGGACAAACCTATGATTTTAACTTGTGTCCACTTATTTCAATGACACACGTAAAAAGTTATACCAAATAAAGTAATTAAAAAAAATCAAAATGGCATATTGGTGGTCTTAAAAAAATTGACAAAAAATTTTTAAATATTTTTTTTTCTTCTTTTTGTAATTTATTATGTTGATTTTTTGATTGCTCATACTTGGTTGATTTTATTTTATATCGTAAAGTATTACGCGATACAAATTTGAGAGATTAAGAATTTAAATTTATTGTTTAGTATAATTCCACAAATAAAAGAAACATCTTTCTTTATCACACTATAAAAATAATGTGTTTATTGAGCATAAAAAAAATGTGATAAGTTGATCACAGTTAATTAAATTTGTGATAATTTAATCACGGTTATGAAAATGTGGAGTTCAAAATTTTTTTGTCACTATTTGGGCTTGACTTTGTAAGAAAGTCACCACTTTAATAACTTAAGTTTAAAAGACATCTATTATGGTGAACGGATAAAAATGCCCCCCACAGTAATCTTCTTCACCATTTTGTTTTTTTTTTTCCTTTCAAAATCCTCCATCAATGGATGACGGTGGACCATGAACACGAGTTCGTCGCCGTCGACGACCACGACCAAACACTATAACAACTTTTTTTATGTCTGAGCCTTTGTTAGTTGCATTTGAGATACAAATCCTCTTGTTAATTGTTTTTTTTTTTTCAATTTAAAACCTTTTTTTGTAAATCTTAAGCTAATTGTGTAGAAAAAAAATTATTGTTAAAAGCCTCAGAGAACAGATGAAAAGACTCGAAGATTCAAAATTAACAAAAAAAAAATGATTGTTGAAAAGGCTCGAAGAATAAAGGAAAAGGCTCGGAGATTCAAAATTAACAAAAAAAAAAAAGATTGTTGAAAAGGCTCGGAGAACAGATGAAAAGGCTCGAAGATTCAAAATTAACAAAAAAAATGATTGTTGAAAAGGCTTGAAGAACAAAGGAAAAGGCTCGGAGATTCAAAATTAACAAAAAAAATGATTGTTGAAAAGGCTTGAAAAACAAAAGAAAAGGCTCGGAGAAGAAATGAAAAGGCACAGAGAAGAAAGGAAAAGGTTCGAAGAACAAAGAAAAGGCTTGAAGAACAATGGAAAAGGCTTAGAGAAGAAATGAAAAAGCACGGAGAAGAAATGAAAAGGCACGGAGAAGAAATGAAAAGGCTTGGAGAACAATGGAAAAGGCTCGGAGACTAATTGAAAAGGCATGAAGAAGAAATGAAAAGGCACGGAGAAGAAAGGAAAAGGCTCAAAGAACAAAGGAAAAGACTTGGAGACTAACTGAAAAGGCTTGGGGAACAATTGAAAAGGCTCGAGCCTTTTTCTTTATTCTCCTTGCCTTTTCAATCAAATTCAAAATCCACACAACTAGCTTAAGGTTTACAAAAGACTTAGAGAATAAATGAAAAGACTCGGAGAACTTCCCTCGAATGCGTCTGCGTAGCACCACAAAATTAATTATATAATAAAGTTGCATTGATAATGTTATGATGTTCAACTTCCATTGGATGTCTGTTATAGAGGAAGGTGAAAGAATATTATATCAGAAAACGTCAAAGTAAGAAAGAGAATGTGTAAAGTAAGGGCAATTTTGGTAGTTCACCATAATATGTGACTTTTAAACTTAACTTATTAAAGAAGTGACTTTGTCACCAAATCAGTTCAAAAAAGTGACATTTTCCACCAATTCCACTAAAAATGTGTGACAACTTGATCACGGTTATGAAAACATGTGATAACTTGATCATGGTTAATAAAAATTGTGATCCAATTATGACATATTTAAAAGACTGTGATACTTTTATATCGGTTTTAAAGTACGTCAGTAACATATGACGGATTAAAAAGACTGTTATAACTTGATCACGGCTAATAAAAACCATGATAAAATTGCGTGATGAAAGCCTATTTTTCTTGTAGTGCAAGTGTTTTCGAGACTTTGTGTTTGTGTTTTGAGACTTTGTGATTGCTTTTTGAGATTTATGGATTGTTGTTCTATGCTCCCTTGTTTCTGTTCTGTTCAACTTCTCCATCCCCGAATCCCCTATTCGAAACCCTTCATTTTCAGAGGAAGTTACATATTTCATTTTTTCAGAGAAATCAAAAGTCGCTATTGTGTTTGGTCTTGGTTGTGGTCATCGACAGTGACGTACATGTTTTCATGGTCCACCGTCGTCGTCGATGTACGTGTGTTCATCAATTGGTCAGTGTATGTGTGTTCATCGATTCATCAGTTCCACCTCCATTGATGGAGGATTTTGAAAAGAGAAAAAAAAAATGGCGGAGAAGGTTACCGTTATGGGTATTTTTAACCGTTCACTATAATAGGTTTTTTTTTTTAAACATAAGTTATTAAAATGGAGACAATGTTGAAAAGGCACCTCTAAAAAGTGTTAGAAATTTTTTGGACTTAATATGCAGGGGTGTGGGGTTTTCTTACAAGTTATAACATTTAAAAAAAATAATTAAATGGGGTATACATACAAAAATAGATACACATATAGATTTTGAGAGATGCAAATATCGCTATTTTATATAAAAACTAAAAATCCTAAAATTTTTATTGAGGACATAAGTTGCTAATAATGTTTGGACTCGTTAATCTGTGATACAAAGTATAATAACTTTGGGATTTTTTTGTTGTTGTTGGAGGATAGCATTAGTTATGACTCAACTGATCTGCACATGCATCACCCCTTAGCCAAGGTGGTTGTGCACCTTCCTTTCATATTAATGATAAGGGGTTCAAATCTCACTGTGCATTGTGTAAGCATGTGTGGAGAGTTTTCTTCTCAGTTTGTGGGAGTAGTTATCTCCGTTTATGGAAGTGGATATCTAGACCGCACATGTATTGTTTGATCTTAACATGTCCCGACAGTCCTATTGTAATAGTTCTTATAAAATGCAATACTTTATATATATATATATATAGTGAGTCTCTCATAAGGGATCCCTTATTTTAATTTCGGTAAAGACCACTATAAAATCACATCGAGTTGAATGAATTTTAATCTGAATTTTTTTATAAATAATAAGTTCAATGAAATTTACCTATAAATAAAATTTGAAAAATTTTTAAGTACTTAAACTATTTTTACCGATTTTTTTTTTTATAAATATGAAGGCATTAGAAAAATAGTTTTAGTGCTTGAAAAATTCTCTTATGAGACTCTCTCTCTCTCTCTCTCTCTCTCTCTCTCTCTCTCTCTCTCTCTCTCTCTCTCTCTCTCTCTCTATATATATATATATATATATAGTACACACAAAACAATATATAGAAACAATAGAGACATATATTGAAATGAGCAAAGATAAATATAGAATAATTTAAGAAATTAATATACTTACTACAATAGTATATGTCTGACAGCAATAACGAATAATGAATATATAGGAATATGTCGCACATTTTATTGAGGATTAAGAAATTTTTACAAGAGGAAAGATTTCAAAGGGAGAAAGATTGCAAGTGAGGAAAGATTTCAAAGGGAGAAATATTATAAGTGAGGAAAGATTACAAAGAGGACAAGAAAGACTAAGAAAAGCTAAACTTGCCCACTGACTATCCTGAGCTATCCTTATAAAGGAAGACTAACTCAGGTTTCGAGATAGACTAACCATAGTTACAAACATAATTATTGAATCCGAATTATTCTTCTTAGACACTAGCTTGATCATGATGGATTCTCTAGAAGATAAATGTCTATACTATTCTTGAATAGTGCTATGTCTAGAATTGTTGGGTTGCCCTCATATGCCGACACTTTTTTTTTTTTTTTGTCACGGGTTGTCCTCATCCACCGATGCTCTGTTGATAATTGATAAGTCATGATCAAAACTTCTGATAGATGATGAGTCACGATAATTGATAATGGATCTCATGTTCTTTGAGAATAAGTCTTGTGAATTCTGTGGGGTCAAAGTCCCAGATATTGTGATAAGTCATGGCCGAATGTGTCACCACTTGGATGGTAGATGTCACCATTTGGATGTTGGGTGTAGCTCTTGCCTTCAGTGAGGTCTTCATCACCGAGGAAGTCATCCTCATCATGATTCTCTGAGTCTGAATTTTTTTAGGAAATACTAGTCATAGTCTTTCTCATTTCATTTGCAATTTTCAAAAGTTCTTCTGAAGTCTTTGCTGCAGAAATCTTGGCCTGGTTTTGGGATTTGGCCATTAGGAACTGTGATTGGTCATTGTTTTTGTTGTAGAGACTAGGGTTCTCAGAAAACCATTTTGCAACTCTGTTTTTGCCATGGTCATTAATGTTCATACCACTCCACCATTTGATTTTTATCTGTCTGCCAAAATAAGGGATATTAACATTGCCAACTAATTGCTCTTAGATCCTATAGTCGAGCATCAGGATCCATGCCAGATTGAATATCCTAAAGAAGAGTAATAAATTGGGAATGTAATCCCAATCTTCAGGTTTCTCAATATGTGTCACCCAATATTGGTAACCTTCTTAAATGGCATATGGGAGAAAATCTATGTTTGATCCATACTTGTCCCACCATTCTGACGACACGTCGTTGCAGTTGAAACTAATTACGGTGTGTTCAATATTAATCTAGAGGGGGGGTGAATAGATTTTAATTAATTTTACCCAATTTTCGTGTATGGTCAAGATTACGAAAATACCCCTAACTAGTCAATATAATATAGAAAGTGTAATATGGTGCGGAATTTAAATAACACTTGATATATATGTGGAAACCCAACCATTGGGAAAAACCACGGGTTGTATAGTGTGCCACACTCGGAACTCGAAATCACTAATTGAAATGAAGTTTACAACCTATGTAGACCTTGTCTAACACTCCGGCCAATAACCCCCAACTTCTACCACGCGGGCCTTTAAAAGTGATCATATTCCAATTTGCTTGAGGCCTAAGCAATCTTAGCCCCAAGTCTTACTTCTCAATGAAGAGATAAAAAGTCCTATGTGAATATATGGTGATATTCAAAGAACAAACAAGGCTAGGGAACCTTATATGCTTATCTAGGATGATAAGATGACAATTAATGCAATCCTAGATATCAATGGCTAGATGACATGTCAAAAAGCTTAGATAAACATAGATTATAAAAACCTAGATATCTATCACAATACAATACTTAATCAATTCATCTCAAACAATCTTTATCTTATAACTAGAATAATATTCAAGAGCATACAAGTGATAAAAGAGATGGCTTGTTAAGAAAGACACTAAAATTAGATGAAGTTAGTGAGAATCTTACCAAACAAGATGTGATGATGCAAAACCATGCATAGATGCACTCTATGTGAGCATAGATGATGCAATATGAAGTTTGATGCAAACAGGTTTAGCTTTGAGTGATTAAATGTGAGTTCTTATGAATTTTTCTCTTAAAATATTTTCTAAGTGAAAAATATGCTTTTGGAACTCTTAGAACTGACCTAAAATGAAAGAGGCATATATATAGGATGTCAAAATGAAGTGGCGTCGTTTTGAGATTTTTTTTTCAAAAATATGCCTTGGGCGCCTACACACGCCTTACGTAGGGCGGGTGTATGGCACCTCACCTGGAAAATTGAAGAACAAGTTCTTCAATGTCGCTGTACATAGGGCGGAAATGGGTGAACCAAATGCGATTACTCTAAGGATTTGAGAGCCGCCATTCACCTGCTCTACGTAGGGCGGGTGTAGGGCAATACACCAGTGAAAATAAATTTGATCAGGTGCCCCGCTGTACGTAGGGCGGACGTACATCGGATAGGCATGATAGTGCATCAGTATCAAATTTAAGCGCCTTAAAACATGACCAAACGACATCGAAACCTTTCGTATGATATATCATTGGAAATGTATGGAAGTCTACTTTATATTCCAATTTAAGGAATGACATTTAGATGTCTGTAGTAAAAGTTATGGTCAATAGAGTGACCAAAGGTCAGAAATGGACAACAACAGAGTTGCCCTGTTTTGGTGGTTACTTTAGAGATTTCAAAACTAATCCAAACGGTTATGAAATATTATAAATAATATACCGTTGGAAAGGTATGAGTGTGTAGTTTGTCAAGAATTTTACAAAACTCAATTTAAATTTTTCTATGAAACGTTATGGTCACAAGACCATACAAATGTCAGTTTTGAAAAATATTTAAAACATTGAAATCTAATATTTTGAAACTAGACACTTTACTTCAAACAACCAAACCAAAACTTACACATATCCAAGAGAAGAATGAGACCTTCTCAAATGGTCAACCATCGCGCTAAGACATGCACACCATCGTGCAAGCGCGGACGTTTCCGATCACACAAACGGAAACGAATTACACCACACTTAAGACTATCATACATGAAGTGCAAGTATGAGAAGTGAATGCATCCTAATGCCTAACATGTCATGGCATTTCAATGAATTAGATGCAATCAAATAAACATGCATGAAGAGATATTCAATAACATGAATGCACACATATAAAAACACACAACATACAATTATTAGAGATATGCATAAGTTGTGAGTGTATGCAACTAGATCTCTTCAAAGCAAGTAAGCATAAGAATATACCTTTGGTGCTTATCAACCTTGAGGTCTTGAACAAGGGCCTTTGAGCTTGATCCTCAATCACCTAAACTACCCTTACAATTCAAACCCCAATTGTGGTTTGTCCACGAAATAAGCTAATCATAATATGGGAATCCTTACAGCAGTGTCGGTCAAAAGATTGAACATTTAAGTTCGACCTCGCTAGCACGCGAGTCACAGAGACTAGCATAGTGGCAAGTTAGGGTATCGTTCTGTAGGGAGGTGGAATTCATCGACCGTTACCGGTTCTAGCTATTATTACAACACGCCGAGTAGACTCGTGTGTTGTAGGCTCGGAAAAGTGTAAATAATAATATAAATAAAATATAAATTACATAACATAATATTTACAAGGATAGGATGGAATGAAGAGATGGCATGAAATGTGGTTACACTAGGGAAACGATTCAACCGTAACAATCCTCCTAATTAAGTGCTAGACTCACTTAGTCCTTCAATGTACAAGTATATAATAGACTGGTGTCCCCTTAACTGATCTCTAATCTCTCTCGAGTCTTAGAAATCATATCCACACATACACATGGATTCATTAAGTACCATAGGACACATATAAGAGCCATGGATGCTAGCCTAGTGATCTCTTAACTTTCCGGTCAAATACATTGGTTATTTCGTTGGGCATGTAATGCGCAACCGCGTGGGCCATACTACAACCAATAATTCATCCACGAGGCTAACCAAATACAGGATGGTAACCAAGTGAAAGCATCAAGAATACAAGATACCCATATAACACGTATGTTAGATGCTCGTGTCCCCGTAATTAATCTATACCCTCTCTCGAGCGACATAGAGATTACATCCATGCATAAAATGCTTGGATTCATTAAGGACCGTGGGACACACACACGAGCTCTACTTGCCAGCCTAGTGATCTCTCATCTTTCTGGTCAAATGTAGAGGATATCACGCTGAGCATGTCAATGTGACACCACGCGATATATAACATACAACCTAAATATCATTCACAAGGTGGCTAACCAAATGAAAGCATTAAACAATGAAATACTCCTATAACTACATGAGCACAAGAGGAATTCAATGGTCATTACTCTAGATACAGATTCGGTTTTATCAATCTCACTAGGATGGATAAAAATGGGAAACAAGTTTACCATACAAACATGCATAATAAGTTGATTGTTTTACATTAAAAACATTCAATCTAGGTTAAGGATTCATTCTCTTGATTTGGGAATTCTCCCTAAATCAATTTATTATCCAATCCGGCCAAGGATGGACAATTGTGCCTTAAATAAGACCCATAAAGCACAAAAATATGAACCAAGGCCAATTTAGCACCTAAATGCATGAACTAAGCCTTTTTTACTCTTTGGGGATAAAATCCCTAACACTCAATTTACTCTAAACATGGTAATTTGGTCATCCATCAACATACAAACAATTATAGGATGCTAAATTACATTACTCTTGATTTAATTTACTCTACTCCTAATCCCATTCAAGTATACATGTCAATTTTGACCTCCACACACATGGATATTGCAATTAAAGCTTAAATCATAAAATTAACAAATAGTAGAACAAAACTCAACCAAATTTAAGAACAAACAATATATATAACACAAGTACAGGTTTACAAAATTCCCCAAATCGGGGTTACACATCAAAGAAACAAGAAATTACAAAGAAATGAGTAAATTAGAGCAAACCCTTAAAGACAATCCTCCAAAGTTGCTCTATAGCTTTCCTAGCTCAAAAGTGGCTTTTAATTCCTCTCAATTTGCTCTAAGATGGATGGAAAAGTGTATTTGGGGGTTGTAGAGGTGTATTGTTGGCTCCTATGGAGGAAGAACCTCCATAGGAGAATGGGTCTCTCCTATATTACATGAAGAAAATGAAGAAGATAAAGGAGATGGAAAAAGATGGAGTTGTGCGTGAGAGATAAGAAGAGAGATGTGGGATTGTATTCTTAGATCTAAAATTTATGAAGCACCCTTGAAAATAATTGGTAAAGTTATATATATAGGTAGGTCAAAGTGGGTCCCAAAAAAGGTGAAAAGCAAGCGGTGGCTTTCATCTCGAAGTACGTATCGCGGTACGCTTTAACAAAACTGCCTAACAAAACTAATTAGGACACATTGCTAAATCTCGCGGTACACCATTTTGCCTTTCACGATACGTCTTACGACACTAATCGCGAGAGTTGGCAGTGTGTGTTGATATCTTCCAATCTCGCGGTACGTCTTACAACACCAATCACGAGAGTTGGCAGTGTTGCTATGTTGATTTTTGCGGTTGGACGTAGTACAACATTTTGCCTTTGGCAGTACACTCTGACGAAATCTGGAAATTTTCAATTAAAATTATTTAGTCTTTTTGTGCTACGTGTTGGCTCGGAAACACCCCGTTTCCATATAATGACTTCCCAAAATAAAATGAACCTATAAAAGGTTCACAAAACATATTATATTCACAAAACGCTCGAAAACGAGAACAAATGATAAGAAATGAAGACCTCAAAAGTGTATAAATCGTTCTGATCAATACCCCCAAACCTATCTTTTGCTCGTCCTCAAGCAAAACAAAAGTAGAAAATAAATAAACAAACAACACGTGAAAAAATAATAAAATAAAATCAAACTAGGCTAGTCAACTTCGGTAGGAAACACGATGGCACTTAGCACGCGCCGCTGCCTTTCAACCACCAAGTGATCCCTAGATGGAGAAGTTTTTTCTTCTGAGGGTTTACAGCTACGAAACCCACAAATGTATATTCTGTAAGATAAGCAGAGATGCATTCCATACATACCAAATAAAGACTACAAGCATGCTGATATCTTAATTATACCAATTAATAACAATGCATCACGCAATGTAAGTATGCCAATACTTATGATGTTTTCGGTTTACAAAACAACTACGCTTGAATTGCCTAAGATGAAATTCGTCTCGACTCTAATCCTCTCTGGATTTCAGTCTGATTTTTCCACTCAGATCCTAAGCGATCACTCTCTAGCAAACATATGCGAATGATTTTATGTATTGGAATCTAATATATCACATATGAGTATTTCAATAAAAGCACATTTATAGTGATAGATCTCATGGAAGGAATTGAAATGCCATGAACGTGGAAAGATCATACATCGACTCGCATTCCCAATATAGACTTCCTAAGAGATCAAATGGGTTTTTCCTCACTTGTATTGAGGCCAAGGTGATGTGTAGTGGTGTATGGGATGGAAGATATGGTGGAAGTGGATATGATAAAGTTACTAACCATATCAAGGTGTGTATACACATTACAATTTACACAAAATTAGCCCTATTTCACATTACAATACAAGCGTCTAGGCTATAAAATTTAAATTGCACAATTGTGCGACATTTGTACTCATATTTAAGAGTAACTTTACAATTGAAGAACTAGAAGGCTTAATTGTTTTATTATTCAACATTTGTTCTATTTTTTTTTCTTTTTCTTTTTGTAAGCCTTGTCATAGCACAATTACATACATTGCCTAAGTACATGCTTTTACAAAAAAATTAGAGCTTTACATTTTCTTTTATTAAGCTATACACCTCAATATGGTCAATAACTAGGGAATGGTTGGGGATGTAGTGTTTGGCCTCAATTTGCAATGAATATAGGGGTATGGGAGTGTTTAGGCTATTTTAGTAGTTACGCACAAACTCAAGTTCAAAATCATTTCTAAAGTCCATCTAACAAGGGAATACAAATCTCAACAAGCAGTCCACATTATTTTAGTTCTATAACAATCAATGGAAAATTGATGTATGATGAGATCATAATTAACAACAAAATCGAAGAGTGTTTAAAGAGTAGAAACAAAATATTCCCTTTGAATTGACGCTAATAGGCTCGAAACTTCACTAGGGCAGTCTCCATTATTTTCTTAGGCTAAAACAATCATAGAAATCTCATCCACCTCAATATCAAAAGATTGACACTGTACAAACAAATTTAAGCGATACATGGAGCTAAAAACAATACAATGCATGTCTCTACCGGCATACAAAGAAAAGCAACTCAACAAATATGGACTCTAATTCCACAAATTTTCAAAATTGATTGATTTGAACAGAGATTTGAAAATTTTCTAAAACAACAACCTAAAAATCCTAAGTTCTAAGCACAACACATAACCACTCTTAGATCTAAACATAAATAAAAATCACAAAAAATAAACAAAGCATTTTACCCTTGAAGCGTAAGCCCTTGCGAGTGGTTATTCGAACCAACCAAGCCTCCGCGAAGCTCTCTTGAGTTGTGTGGTCCATCTGACCTGAAATTTTCTTTCCTAGCACAAAACAACTTAAAGAAAATCAAATGCATATGCTTAAAACAAAAATAAGAAAAATGACACAACTTATACCCCCAAACCTAGCCTAAACATTGTTGATCACACAATGAAAAGCATGGTTAAAAGAGATGTTCGTTTTTAACATGACAATCTAATCCGAAAAGCAATAAAAAGCAATAAATCAAAGATATTTATAGAAACTAAACTAAAACTAGTAACTATCAACGAATAAGCCACTTCCCCGGCAGCGGCGCCAATTTGACGACACATCGTTGCAGTGTCAGTCAAAAGATTGAACATTTAAGTTCGACATCGCTAGCACGCGAGTCATAGAGACTAGCACAGCGGCAAGTGAGGGTATCGTTCTACAGGGAGGTGAAATTCATCGACCGTTACTGGTTCTAGCTATTATTACAACACGCCGAGCAGACTCGTGTGTTGTAGGCTCAGAAAAGTGTAAATAATAATATAAATAAAATATAAATTACATAACATAATATTTACAAGGATAGGATGAAATGAAGAGATGGCATGAAATGTGGTTACACTAGGGAAACGATTCAACCGTAACAATCCTCATAATTAAGTGCTAGAGTCACTTATTCCTTCAATGTACAAGTATATAATAGACTCGTGTCCCCTTAACTGATCTCTAATCTCTCTCGAGTCTTAGAAATCATATCCACACATACATATGGATTCATTAAGTACCGTGGGACACAAATAAGAGCCATGGATGCTAGCCTAGTGATCTCTTAACTTTCCGGTCAAATACATTGTTTATTTCGTTGGGCATGTAATACACAACTGCGTGGGCCATACTACAGCCAATAATTCATCCACGAGGCTAACCAAATATGGGATGGTAACCAAGTGAAAGCATTAAGAATACAAGATACCCATATAACACGTATGTTATATGCTCGTGTCCCCTTAATTAATCTCTACCCTCTCTCGAGCAACATAGAGATTACATCCATGCATAAATGCTTGGATTCATTAAGGATCGTGGGACACACACACGAGCTCTACCTGCCAGCCTAGTGATCTCTCATCTTTCTGGTCAAATGTAGAGGATATCACGCTAAGCATGTCAATGTGACACCACGCGATATATAACATACAACCTAAATATCATTCACAAGGTGGCTAACCAAATGCAAGCATTAAGCAATGAAATACCCCTATAACTACACGAGCACAAGAGGAATTCAATAGTCATTACTCTAGATATGGATTCGGTTTTATCAATCTCACTAGAATGGATAAAAATGGGAAACAAGTTTACCATACAAACATGCGCAATAAGTTTATTATTTTACATTAAAAACATTCAATCTAGGTTAAGGATTCATTATCTTGATTTGGGAATTCTCCCTAAATCAATTTATTACCAATCCGGCCAATGATGGAAAATTGTGCCTTAAATAAGACCCATGAAGCACAAGAATAAGAACCAAGGCCAATTTAGCACCTAAATGCATGAACTAAGCCTTTTTTACTATTTAGGGATAAAATTCCTAACACTCAATTTACTCTAAACATGGTAATTTGGTCATCCATCAACATACAAACAATTATGGGACACTAAATTACATTACTCCTAATTTAATTTACTCTACTCCTAATCCCATTCAAGCATACATGTCAATTTGGACCTCCACACACATGGATTTGCAATTAAAGCTTAAATCATGAAATTAACAAAGAGTATAACAAAACCCAACCAAATTTAAGCACAAACAATATATATAACACAAGTGTAGGTTTACAAAATTCCCCAAATCGGGGTTACACATCAAAGAAACAATAAATTACAAAGAAATAAGTAAATTAGAGCAAACTCTTGAAGACAATCCTCCAAAGTTGCTCCATAGCTTTCCTAGCTCAAAGTGGCTCATAATTCCTTGCAATTTGCTCTAAGATGGATGGAAAAGTGTATTTAGGGGTTGTGGAGGTGTATTGTTGGCTCCCATGGAGGAAGAACCTCCATAGGAGAATGGGTCTCTCTTTTATTAGGTGAAGAAAATGAAGAAGATAAAGGAGATGGAAAAAGATGGAGTTGTGCGTGAGAGATGAGAAAAGAGATTTGGGATTGTATTCTTAAATCTAAACTTTATGAAGCACCTTTGAAAATAATTGGCAAAGTTATATATATATATATATAGGTAGGTCAAAGTGGGTCCCAAAAAAGGTGAAAAGAAAGTGGTGGCTTTCATCTTGTAGTACGTATCGCAGTACGCTTTAACGAAACTGCCTAACAAAACTATTTAGGACACACTGCCAAATCTTGTGGTACACCATTTTACCTTTCGCGATACGTCTTACGACACCAATCGCGAGAGTTGGCAATGTGTGTTGATTTCTTCCAATTGCGCGGTACGTTTTACGACACCAATCGCGAGAGTTGGCAGTGTTGCTATGTTGATTTTCGTGGTTGGACGTAGTACAACATTTTGCCTCTCGCGGTACACTTGACGAAATCTGAAAATCTTCAATGAAAATTCTTTCATCTTTTCATGCTACGTGTTGGCTCGGAAACACCCCGTTTCCACACAATGACTTCCCAAAATAAAATGAACCTACACAAGGCTCACAAAACATATTATATTCACAAAAAACGCTCGAAAATAAGAACAAACGATAAGAAATGGGGACCTCAAAAGTGTATAAATCGTTCTGATCATATTCTAGAAACTAGAATGGTATATTGAGTGGGAAATCTTTGTCAAAATAAAAAAACGTGATAGAGAATTCCCTGGGTTTTGACTATAAAGTACATAAGTCCATGCATCAATGTAATCTCAATAAGAGAACTCAGAGACATGAAATGGTCTGGAAAATCTGTTTTTCTTGTTGGATCATTTCCCCATTGTTCTAGGGTAATGATCTTGCAAAATTTTGTTTTTCTAAAAATCAGTTTTTGTGTGTCAATCTTGTCAAAAACATTTGAGATATAAATAGAATTTGTGTCTACGAGAATAAACTCGTAAAATATATGTTTTTTTTAATATGTCTTCAGGAATTCTACAAAACAAAGGATCAATGATTGCATCCGCAAGTTTTTTAGGTCCCTTAAAATAAGTCTCAAGTAATATTGGGGTTTCTATTACGAAGAATTTGTCAAAATAGGGTTTATCATGATAGTGATAAGTTGGGTTGTTAATCTTTAGAAAAGGTGATGATGTGGTTGGAGAATAAGCTTTTTGATTTCAATGGCCATTTTGTCTTGTTTTATTGAGTGAGGGCTGATATGAGAGGATGCTATGGTCTTGAAAGATGATGAGTTCGATTTCAAAGGAGAAAAACTGTTTGTGATTTGTAATGGGCTTGGTGATATGGGCCTTGGTGGTTTAGGTGATAGGGGTTAGGTAATCACATGACTTGTGGCGATGGAGTATTTGTCTTTGTGGCTGGGTCTTTGTTCATCATAAGTCACTATGGCAGCACTGTTGCTACCTTGATAAGTCACAAGGACATTGCCTTCATTTGATAAGTCGGATGATAAGTCAGGCCTGGGTCATTGGTTCATAGTGGGTCTGAGGCCCTGAGTTTTTTTTCTATTGCTACTCATGAGCTTCCCTTAAAAAATTCTCTAGTCAAGAAATCTGACAGGCTATTATTTGAGCCTTTAATATTTTCAATAGTAAAATCAAATGCTGATAATAAGACCTGCCATCTAGCAAGATTTTTGACATCTTTTTTCAAAATAAATTTTGCAGATTGATAATCTACATTCAAAAAAAAATTTTGATTGATCAAATCATCTTGTAATTTGTGTATAGTTAAAAAATTGCCAAAATTTCTTTTTTAATAGTAGAATATTTTTGCTGAGTATCATTCCATGACCCTGAAACATATCTAACAAGATAATCTTTTTTAGTAATGGTTTGTTTGAGGATTCCCCCATACCCTAATTCAGAGGTGTTTGTTTCAACTATCTTGGGAGCATTAGGGTGACAAATGGATAGGCAAGCAAGGAAGTCTTTGGACATGTTCTTTGACTGTTTTGACTGCTTGTGTGTGCTGGTCTTTCCATGGTAGAGGGTTTTGTCTAACTCTTTGGAATAAGAGTTTGCAAATAATTCTCAATTCTTTATAGAAATGGGCTATATAATTTAAACAACCTAAAAATCTCTGAAGTTGTTTTTTATCTATGATTTCATTTGGGAATTTGCTAGCAAATTCTAGACTTCTTTGGATAGATATGATGGTGCCTTGTTTGATATTGTGACCTAAAAACCTGATCTCTGTTTGGAATAAAACTATTTTTGGGGTTGGGACTACTAAACCTTGATTTTTAATGGTTTTTAAGAAAATATTCAAATGCTTCCAATGCTGGTCAACATTGTCAAAATATATAAGCACATCATCAATATAAACAATAGAAAATTCGGTATAAGGATTGAAAATCTCATTCATAATAAATTGAAATTCACTAAGATCATTTTTTTTAACCCAAAGGCATAACATTTCATTCATATTGTCCAAAGAGGACAGTAAAAGCAGTCTTGTATCGGTATTTTTCATCAATCTGGATTTGCCAAAAACATGATTTCATATCAAAATTTGAGAATATTTTTGCATTATAAAGTTTTTTTAATAAGTCTACTTTATTAGGTATTGGATACCTAATCCATTGGAGAGCTTCGTTCAAAGACTTGTAATTGATGACAAGCCTATGAACTCATATTTCTATTTCAATGTTCTTTCTGACATAGAAAGCAGGACAACTTTAAAGTGATTTGGAAGGTCTAATAAGTCCTTTCTGTAATAAGTCATGAATTTCTTTTTTGTAATATTCAAGAAGTTCAGAGGTCATTTAGATAGGTTTAGATTTAGTTGGTATTCCTTTTTTTTGAAAAATCTTTGTTATAGGGAAGGCTGACTATATGTTTCTTTCTGTCCCAGAAAGTATTAGGAAAGGAAGAACAAACTTCCTTTTCTAGGTTACTTTTGAAATCACTAATTCTTTTCTGTGTCTTAGGTTCTTCTATATATTTCTTTTGTCTTTCAAACCTAAGGTCATCCTTTAGGAAAGATAAATGATTCTCTCTCATGCTGAGATTATTTATCTGTTGTTCCAGAAAGATGGAGTTGTCTTTTCCTATACTGGTCTTTTTTAAAGAATTTAATCCCTTTCAAGGACGGGGAAAGTAAAAGGAAATAAATTCCTTTTTCCTAAATACTCAGTTACTAACCCTTCTTCAGTGGTAGTGAAATGAGTGATGGGTTAAAGGAAGGGTAGACCAAGAATAACATTTTGTGATAATGTCTTCACCATAAGGAAACTAGTGTTATAACAAACCTCAGAATTGCAAACTCTAGCATTGGTTAATTTATAACTAAGGTCAAGTTTCTGTTTATTAGCACCATGTAATGATTCTATGGTTGATTTTAGATATTTTGTGGGTACTAATCCTTCCTTGATACAATTTTGGTCAGCTCCAGAGTCAATTAGAACATTAACTCTAAGATTATAATCAGAAGAAATTCTAATATCCATGTCATAATTCCATTTTTGTATCCTAAAAGGTCTTGTGATATTGACTAAGGCTACATCAGGTTCTATTTCCTCATTGCAGAGAATATTGACTAGTTCTTGTTCTGGATGAATTCTGCTAGTGTTAGCAGAATCATAATCACTAGAACTTTTAAAGCTGGGTTCGTCTTTTGGTTTACTTTTAGGTTTCTTGATCTTTTGGGATTCTAGTTGTTGCTGCTGTAATCTTTGGGTTGAGATTCTTAAGTATTTGATTTCTTTTTAAATATTCTGGATTTCTTTCTGGAGATCTGAGATAGTGACTTTCTTTTAAGTATTCTGGAACCTTTGTAGAACATTTTTCTCAAAATCTAGGGCAATAGAGGAAGTTATAGGTTTTTTTAAATTTGTTTATTGGTTTTGAGATTTGGGTAGATGGTTTGGTAATCCTTTGATGAACTTGTCTGATGTAATTGGCTTTAAGGATAAGATCTTCTATGTTGTCAATCATTCCAATTATTAAAGAATAATCATATTGATCTAAAACATTGATTTCTTGACAAATGCAGACTTGTTTATCATAGACTTGTGAATTTTCTTCACTGTCTGTTAAGGGTTCATAATCTAAGTCTTTATATGCAAATAATTTATTATTAGAAATGGGTTATATTTCTCCACTACTAGTGTCAGTATCTGTATCATAAAGGGTTCGAATAAGTTTTTCTTTAGTTTCTTCACTAATATCTAGGGTTCTAATTTTATTTCTAATTTTTCTCGATTTAGGATAAATTTTTGCAAAATGTCCATCTTTGCCACATTTAAAGTATCATTTTGAGTCTTTAATGGGTTTTCTAAATCGTTTGAAAGGTTTGCGGGTTTCTGATTGGGTATTTTGCTTTCTATGAGGTTTTGTTTTCTTGTCATGGTATTTTCTTCTACTTTGATTAGGAAGCTTATCAAAACCAAATTGTTCACACCAAGAACCGAGTTCTTTTATAGTGGTGAGTTTTTGTTTCTTAAGCTGACTTTTAAGTCTAATATCTATACGTAATTGCATAGCAACAATATTGATTGTTGTTATGATTTCACCATAAGTCCAGGTGTTGAGATCAATTTGGGATCAATCTGGACTAGCCATTTGTTCCCTCATTTTATCTCTTACCTTATCAGCAAATAAGGATGGTAGTCCATATATGAACTTCTCCTTCCAATAGGAATTTACGTTATTAGTTCTTTGTAAAACTTTAGTATGGAAAATATCCTTATACCACTTAAAATCACTAAGTTTTTTACACTTAAGGTTTTGTAACTTGGAATATTCCTTGTCTTGAAATCTATTAGGGTTTCCAATAAAATGGAGGATTATGGTATGACATAAGACATCTATACTATTTGATTGTGAGGTTACAGTGGTATAAGACGTGGTTGTAGGTGTGGTTGATGTTTCAGGAGTATCAGTATGAGCTCTAGTATGAGCTCTAGTAGGAGCTCTGAACAATGGTGTAGTGGCTACTACTTCTTTGGTGTGGACGATAATGTTTGCTCTGGCAGTGGGTGATAAGGTATAAGTCTACCAACCTAAGGGTTGTCCTTCAAAGCCAGACATAATAGAATTAACTGCATCACTATGGGTCATATTTTGTTTTTTGATATAAATATATCATATGGTATACATTTGTCTGATAACCATCATAATTTGATATTCTGACAAGCCATCAATATTAAATTGATAGCAAGCGTTGCCAGTATAAGCTCTTTAAGGCACAGATTCTTCGTACTGAAGATCTGGAGATGTAGGTCTAGGATAATAAGGTTTTGTGTCATTGTTGTATCTATTGTAAACATGGCTATCCACTTTGGAAGTTGTTAATTTTTGAACCATGTTTTCTAAGTCTGAAACTTCTATGTCAGATTGTGAGGCTGGTGAGATGTAGCCATCGAGGGACTTTTGGTTTGGGAATTTTGTCTAGCCTTTCTTGTAGTATTTTCACAAGTTCTGTATCAGTGGTAAAACTGTCAAAACAATTTTCTATTCCTGTGGTGTCTGGGAACATAATTGTTCCTAGTTCATACTCAGTAATTTTTGTATTTCATTTTATAGTCTCTAAGGAAAGGATTGTTAGGGGTTGGATTGTTAGGGGTTGATGGTATTGTCTAAAGAATAGGTATTTGAGATTGGTTATTTTCTATTATGTCTAACTGTTCTCCTATGGTTGTCAAATATTCATTGGTAAAATTGTTCTGCTTCATAATCATACCAGTCTCGTGTGCAGAAGCCGCCACATTTTGGGATAACTCTTCATCTAGCATAATAAAAGGAATACATTCTAAGGTATCACTAATGCATCCTGGGGTTTCATTGTCTTTTTCTGGGAGGAGCGTGCATTCCCGTCTCATCTCCCTTACTAGATTTGTAAGTTTTAAAATTTTTCTGGTCTAGAATAAGACATTGTTCGTCTAGATTATGCCTATTGGTATACCCCCGGAAGAAAGGTATTTATGTTACTAATGTCTCCACACATTTCATCCATCTTGAACTGTTTTCTTTTGTGGCTAGAGTAATTTTTTTTCATATTTTTCTTGTATAGTAGTGTTCTCAAGGTAGTAATATTCTTGGGATAAGTAGTTTTTTGTCGATTTCCTTAGGGCTATTGAGAATATCTATTGTCCTGATTCTGGGTTCATGGTTAGAGATTTCTGTGAAGACTTGAGAAGGAGTAGGAGATGGTGGTCCTTCATTATCATAGGCATGAATTGGTTGCGCTAATTGTTCTGGTGTTTTATCAACACTGGTTATATGGGTAGGTGGTGTAATAAGATGCCTATGTCTATGAATAAGGTCTAGATTGTGAATAAGTTTCACTATGGCTTGGTTTATAATCAGGTATCTGGTCGGCTATTCTTGATTTGGATCTACTAGATAGTGAATGTCTTAGAGTTTGTAGATCATTATTAGTATTTGTAGGTTCTCTATTGGAGTGGGTTCTTTCTAGGGGTCTGAATGATATTCTCAAGTTACCATCCTGGTCGGATATGCAGTAATCTATGTTTCTCATAGGTGGTCTGAATGTGGGCTGGTCAACTTTTTCCTTAACCCAGTTATCAGGGAACTTAATCATTTCCCATGGGATAGGAATTGGAACCATCATGTCAACAGATTCTGATGCGTTATAACAAATGGTTTTGCCAGCTGAGATCTTAGGAGGTATGTAACTAGGGATAAGTCCAGAGGATAAGACACGATAGTGGACCCTGTTAACAAGTTTATAGGGGCTAGATCCTTTCATAAATTCGTAGTTGTGGGTTTGGATGTCTGCAACTAGGCATTTCTCTTTGTGTTCATCTGTTTTAAGACTAACAGTAAAATTTGGATAATATTGAAAATAAATGGGTCCATAAGTGAGGCTTGACTCTGCTATACCAATTATAGATTCTTTATAATTGGTGATTCTTCTATCACGGAGGCAGATAAGCATAGAATTGTTCAATCCTATTTTTGACAGGGGTTTGATACCAATTTGGACACTGCCTATGTGCATGTTATTGTAACCAATTTTGTGATAATGTTTCATACTATTTATATATATATATATATATATATATAAAACTCAACTGATCCTGATAAGGAACAATTTTCTGCATTAAATTTCTGAATTAATTACAGGCTATGTTTGCATTTACAACAAGAAGAACACACCCTAGAACAATATATTTATTCATGAATTACATGTTTGTAACCCTTGAAGTGAAATATGAAGATTAAAATGGCTGTTATATTAATACTTGTTAGTTAGTCACAAACTACTCGAATTAACTGATCATAGCATGATTTTAAATACAATACTGAATAAATTACATATTTTACTTGTTAGATCTCATTACTATTATTTGAGTCCTAACAAGTTTAAGCTTTGGCATTATATATGGTGGAAATGGTGGAAAATGTCACTTTTTTAAACTCATGTGGTGACAAAGTCACTCCTTTAATAAGTTAAGTTTAAAAGGCACCTATTATGGTGAACTACCAAAATTGCCCTTATTTTACACATTTCTCTTTCTTACTTTAAAGTTTTCAGAGCTTTTTTATTTCACCTTTCTCTATAACAAACCTCCAATGGAAGTTAAACACCATAACCTTATCAAATCATCTTCAATGGATAGTTAATTTTGTGGCGCTACGCAGACGCATTCGGGGGTCGAGCTCGACTTGCAGGGGGCAGCGCCCCCAGAGCTTTTTTTTAAATTTAAAACCCTTCATTGAATTCATTTTTATTTGTTCTTCGTGTCTTTTGTAAACCATAAGTTGGTTGTGTGAATTACTCGAGTAGTGTATGAAAAGGCTCGGGTAGAGAATGAAAAGGCACAGGTAGTGAATAAAAAGGCTCGGGTAGTGTATGAAAAGGCTCGAATAGTGAATGAAAAGGCTCGGGTAGTGAATGAAAAGGCTCGGGTAGTGTATGAAAAGGCACGGGTAGTGAATGAAAAGGCACGGGTAGTGAATGAAAAGGCACGGGTAGTGTATGAAAAGGCACGGGTAGTGAATGAAAAGGCACGGGTAGTGAATGAAAAGGCAGGCAGTGTATGAAAAGGCACGGTGAATGAAAAGGCACGGGTAGTGAATGAAAAGGCACGGGTAAAAGGCAAAAGGTAGGGTAGTGTATGAAAAGGCATGAATGAAAAGGCACGGGTAGTGTATGAAAAGGCACGGGTAGTGTATGAAAAGGCACGGATAGTGAATGAAAAGGCACGGGTAGTGTATGAAAAGGCACGGGTAGTGTATGAAAAGGCTCGGGTAGTGTATGAAAAGGCACGGGTAGTGAATGAAAAGGCTCAGGTAGTGTATGAAAAGGCTCGAACATAGTGTCTGAAAAGGCTCGAATCAAGTGTAAAAAGGCTCGAACCAAGTGTAAAAAGGCTCGAACCAAGTGTAAAAAGGCTCGAACCTAGTGTAAAAAGGCACGGAAAGGCATAAAAAGGCTCGAACCTAGTGTAAAAAGGCACGGAAATGCACAAAAAGGCTCGAACCTAGTGTAAAAAGGCTCGAAAACACATAAAAAGGCACGAAAAGGCTCGGATCTAATGTAAAAAGGCTCGAACCTAGTGTAAAAAGACTCGAAAATACTCGAACCTAATGTAAAAAGACTCGAAAAGGCTCGAAAAGGCTCGAATCTAGTGTCAAAAGACACGAAAAGGCTCGGATGTTTTCTCTCAAAGGTTTTCTCTCTATGTTTAAAAAAGACATAAACTGACAAAAAAAAGGGTATTTTTGTTTAGTCACCTAAATAGGTGCCTTTTAAACTTAAGTTAGTAATGTGGTGTCTGTCTTACAAAAAGCGCCTCAAATAGTGACAAAAAAATTTTGAACCCTTATATATGCGGTATATCTATTAGACTTTGATCTAAGTAACAAACCAATAAATCTTCGCTATTATTGAAATTCAGAAACTGCTTGGCATATATTGCAATTGTTAGATACAGTAAAGTGTTAGAAATTGATTATGATGTGATGACACCTAGACAAATTTCTTACGGCATTTGTATTCTAAATACTACATCCAAAAGGAAAACATATGTAGCCAGATTCCCCAGATTAATGATGCATGGTTTTCTTTAATTACCTGTTTTAAAATTTCAAATCCCTGGATTTAAGATTTCTATAGAGCTGACATTGATCATGAACTTTTATAGAGCTGACATTGATCATGAACTTTCAGCTCAGAGAATATGTAGTACTTTTGAAAACTGAGGGCTTGGAAGTACAAACTGCATCACATGAAAAACCAACATATAAACAAATTCTCACACCCAAACATGCAGTTCATATATATATATATATGTGGAATTTCTATCATTATAAGTTCTAAGTCATGTATTATTTCCTGTTTTCAATTGCTTGTTAGTTTGAGCTATCTATATTACAGGCAGGTCCGTTTCCTCGTTGAGTCGTTGTGTACCCTCATAATTATACTTTCGAGAAATATTCCTAGCTCCATTGGATGAACACATTACATACATAATCATTTATTTATTCATCTATAAATTTAAATTCAAAATCTCTGTCAGTATTAATAATAATTATTAAAAATTATGCCCATGTATCTAACATGTGATTTTTTCAGGAAACAAACAACAGAAACACTAAGAAAACGATAGAAAATTTTCTAACAGAATTAAGAGTTTTTCTAGAGAATTCTCATTGATTAAAACCTGTTACAAGTGATCAAATGAATTGCAAAGAATTATATATATATATATATATATATATAGAGTAATGCTAGGCTTTCCAAATTTTTTCCTAAAAAATTTATCAAATCATTTCCTAAAAAATTTATCAAATCATATTGGCATATGAGTTGTCAATATCTTGTAAATCATGAGATTATGTGGTGAGGGATGCGATGTTAACGATTTACAAACAAACATGATTTGAGAACATTTATATATATATATATATATATGAATAATGGTAGGCTTTCTAAATATTTTTTCAAAAAACTTTCCGAATGATATATATTACCTTCTGGAAAATTTTCAGCTGTAGCAGAATATACCGAGTCAGTATACTCCTAACAAACTATGATGACTCGGCTTTCTTGATTAACTATAAGCTTGTTAATTAACGAACTTCTACAAGCTTTGCAATTAATGATTTGACTACATCAACACTATGTTACTATGCAGTGGTGGAGCCCTTCGGGGGTTGGGGTGGGTTGGTCTACAGCCCGGCCAATATTTTGGAAAAATAAAAGTGGCGATATATGTTTGTGCACCCCACATTCTTATTAATTTTAAAATTTTACACTACCTTTAAGTAAAATTAAAATTACTCTTATAGTCATTAAAAATCTTTACAAAAGAAATTAATTCAATCATAAATTAAAATGAAAACTAAAAATAACTAAATTTTTTTAGAAAGTGGCGCAAATCTAAAGCAAACAATAGGGAATCATACTTCAAAAAGGCCTCTCTCCTAGATTTAAGGCCTCCTCTTATTATTGTTATCATAATGCTTTTTTTTTTTTTTTTTTTTTGGGTGGAAAAACATAAACTATGTTGGGTTTGCTTCTATTATGTTGTTGCTTGGTTGGGTTTGAGATTTTATGCCAAGAACTGGGTTTAAGAGATTATGGCATCTTTGAAGAATGAAAAAAAATTGTGATTAATGAAAAGTTGAGATTGTTTCATGGGTTTTAATGAAATGCTATTTTTTTTTTCAAAATTTGAAATGGAATTTTCTGATTCCGAATGAAGTAGGTGTAGGAGATCTAGCCATGGAGCTTCCTTCTTCTCCTTCCTTTTTTCTTTTTTATTAAAAAAGTTTTTATTTATATTTTAAAATTTTTAATACCTTGAATACTGAATACATGATTAAGTTTTATAGGCAAACCTAATTTTTGTGTATTTTTTGGTATGGGTGTATTTGTAAGGACATTTATTTTGTGATTGACTTATTTCATGACAACCCACATTTGTGATGTGTAATGGGTATCTTAGGTCCTCTTGATGATTACCAAGGCAAGCTTCCAAACATCTCCATGACTTCAAGATCAAGAGCTTAAAAAAGTATAACACTTAACTTTGATTCTTGAAGAGTTTAGGTGCACACACACATACACACACACACACACACACACACACACACACACACACACACACTTCCTTGTTCATCTTGCATTTGTGTTCAAATTGTTTATATGTGGGCATCCTTTACACCCATCACACTTGCACTTTATTCTTAGACTTAAGTGTGGTTGTGTGTTATGTAATTCGTTTCTGTTTGTTTGATCGGAAACGTCTGGGCTTGCACGTTAGTGTGCTTGTTTTTAACAAAAGGAGTAACCACTGAAGATGGTCCCAGTGCGAGGGTCCTTGTGCACGGGTCTCTTCCCACGCACCATTCGCTTAGTGTACTTGGATTGGTTTTTCAGGTTCTAATGCGTTGGTCGTGCTCTACTCGACCAGGGAAGCACCCATGCAAGTCGAGTATAGGATGTGCACTGGTCGTGTGCCTGACGACTAGTGCACCACCAGCACATTGGACAGGTTTTTCTGGGCATTTTTCCAAAATGATGTAGTTTCATCTTGCTCTATTATATATGCTTTCTCTTCTTCCTTTGGCCGATCTAGAACTCCAAAATTCATATTTTAGAGAGAGGAAGAGTTCCCCTAGAGAGAGAAGCTCCATGAGTTGTTCTTTAACTCTCCAAAACCAAAACCCATGTGCATTTAACATCTTTCATGCATCAATCTTCCATGGGTCTTCATCATTCTTGACTTGGTAAGTAAGAACAAACATTTCATTTTTGTTTATTGTTCTTAAAGTCCAAGGGTACGTTTTTATTACATATGATTTGTAGAAATCTTTTATTGAATGCATTTTTTGATGAATGATGACATGATTTGGTTTGTATTGTGATAGCTTATTTGAGTAGGTTGTTTTTTCCTAAATAGCTAAGCTTTGATTATTATTGAGAGATTTATTGATAACTAGATTGATAGATGTTTGTTTGACAATCTAGTTAAGCTCTTTTAAATATTCAAGGTTGTTTGTTAACAATTAGGTTGTTGGAAAATATCTACACAACTAATTGAGACTACATGTATGGGCATGTAGTATTTGTGTGATAGCTAGGATTGTTTGTCTTTGATAACATCTAGCTAAGTCTTCATGTTTTACATTTAGACATTTACAACTTGGATTTATTGATTGTCTTATTAAATTCTTAGTTGAGCATTTTGTATGTGGTCTTACATATTATTGCATTTGAGCATCATTGTCATATGTTCACACCTAGACTTTTAATTCTCTTCAATGAGTTAAATTCTTGTGGCTTATAGGTGAAGTTGTATAAGCAAGTGAAGTCTTGCAACCAAGGGTTGGTTGGCAAGCATAGCCAAGCGCCACTATAAATGGCCTGCAGGTAGATTAGGGGGTGCTCAAGCCAAGAGTAGTGGATCATGGGATATCACTAGGATTGAACCAAGAGTAGCGAGTGGTAGTGTCCATAGCCTGAGTTTATTATGAGTGAGAGTCCGTGTATCACTTGAGGGTGTAACCGTCTTTTCATATAGTGGATTGTTGTGGCTTAAGTTGATAGTCTCGTGGTTTTTCCTTATTGAAGGTTTCCACGTAAAAATTAATTGTTCTTTAATTTTCGCAATTTACTTGATTTTTATTGTATGTTTGTTTTGGGTTAATTGTGATTAATATCGACTAATCAAAAAATTGGCTATAATCGATCAAAAACCCATTCACCCCTATTAGGTTGTATTAGATTCACCTGTATATATTTTCAATTGGTATCAGAGCGGGTTCTTAGGCATACTTAGGAGATCTTTGCTATTTTTGTGTGTCTTGCATATGTGTGCATTTTTGCTTGTTGCATTCATTTGCATTCTTTTCACCGAACACTACGTGTGAGAGTGAAACACTTAGAACAGGTATTGCTTTGATGACCTCCAAAGTTAAGAGGAAAGAAATTGACTCTGATGAGGAGGTGACTCTCATAATAGAGAGATTTATGAGATTCATAAAATCTCACAAGAAGAGAACACTACAAAAAAATTGTCTATTAGCGACCAACTATTTTCGACGGCCATAATTACCGTCGGTGATTCAGCCTTTTTCGACGGCCATTTCAACACCGTTGAAAATGATGAAAAAAGTAATACCACATTTTCGACGGCAAAAAGCCGTCGAAAATAGTCGAATAAACCCTCGAAAATGACCTTCATTTTCAACGGCACTACTTATACCGTCGAAAATGATACACATTTTCAACGGCATTATTTGTACCGTCGAAAATGGCTCATATTTTCGAAAATGACCCACATTTCCGACGGCACTATACCGTCGAAAATGATGAAAGAAGTAATATCACAATTTCGACGGCCCAATGGCCATCGAAAATGGTTGAATAATTTGTTACTATTTTTTATATTATTTGTTATAGTGTTGTCATGAAAAATATAATTAGTTAAGTATTATAATATTAATTAATAAATTATAATGGAATATATTTATGTATGTGATAATTTATAAACTACAAAAAAAAAAAAATGACTTATATGTCGATATTTTAAATGCATCACAATAGGTATTATTATTTATTTTTTTTGTCACTATATTTTTTTATTGAAATCACTATATAAATTTTTTTCATCAGGTATTTTGGTTCAATTTTAAAATATCAATTAAATAAATAAAAAAAAACTTATAATTTGTGACGATCACTAATAAGAAGTCTACTTTAAAGATACATCAGACTAAATTAATCGAGTATGAAAAGTAGCAAAATTATTAGTAATTACAAGAATATTGAGTTATTTTTAATTATGTTTACTAAACACGACTATGTTAAATGCTCTAAACACTACAGGAAAAAAGGCTTATTGGGACGAAAAAATTAATTTGTCGCTAAAAAATGCAAAACTGATCAAACCTTTAGGGACGAACAAATTTGTCCCAATAGAATACCTCTTCTGACGAAATAAAATTTTCCTCCCTAGAAAGTACAAATCTAACAAGACTTTTAGGACGAAATAATTTTGTCCCAATAGATATTCTATTGGGACAAAATAAATTATTCGTCCCAATAGATTGTCTTTCGAGACAAATTTTGTCCAATGTGGTAAGACCTTTAGGGACGAATTTTTTATCCCAATATATTGGGACGAATTTTTTTCGTCCCAATAGATTGCCTATTGGGACAAATTTTTTTCGTCCTAATAGGTTTTCTATTTATTTAAAATTATAATAGTTAATTAATTTTGTTGAAAATTCTTGATTATTTTTTTTGTTGAAGTTTTTCCTTAAAGATGGACCTTCAGGGATGAATTTTTTTTTGTACCAATATAACGTTATACCTTCTGACTTTTACCAAATAAAAGCATTGTTTTTTAGTCCACAATGATTGTTTCAAAAATAAAAGCATATGTATATAGACATTCAATAATAGATCAAAGGTAAGAGGATGCTTTTAATATTAAACCAAAATAAATTAATGAGATATAGAGGTTATATATAAATAGTATGCTTTATTTGACAAATTTGTAGCAATAACAAAGTTGATAAGCGCGCTTTGCATCACATGTGCCAGGTTCGACTTTGGTGGACAACCAAAAATTAAATGAGGCGAGAGAGCTGGTCGTGGGTCTTAGGTGGGGTTGGTGGTGGGTCATGGGTGGGTTCCAAGAATTGGTGGAGCATTAAAAATACAACTAATTTTTTGACCATTATTTATTACTGTTATCGATGGTAAATGATCGTAGAAAAAGGTGTTATTTTCGACGGCTCGTCGATAAACGTTTATTTTCGACGGCTCGTCGATAAACGTTTATTTTCGACGAGCGTATTTTCGACGGCATTCGACAGCCGTTTCCCTTCGAAAAAGCATATTTTCAGTGGCAAACCACCTTTTTCAACGACATTTAACCCTCGTTGATGACCATTTTTTTTGTAGTGGAATGACTTTTAAGGTGAAGGAAGGAAAGAAGATGACTTCGTCTAAGAAGGGAGGGGAAGCCATGATCGCTACTTAGAGTGATAGCAAAGTTGAAGTAGTTGAAGGATATTTCACAAGCTCGATTGTGTGTGAAAACAACTACTTCGCCTTTTCGGTCTCCTACTAAGAAGAAGCTTAAACCATCACCAAATGCTTGTCACTTGAAGAATTTAAGAAGGGTGACTTGGGGAGTGGAGACCAAAGAGGAGCAAGTTTGAGCGAAGCTAGCTTTGATGACATGACCCACGGAAGCACAAGTGGGAGAAACTTCAATTAAGAGAGTACTAGCTTCGGAAACTCTAATGATAATGTCATGAATTATCAAGAGTTCATTGACTACCTTCAAAAATGTTTGAAGGAGAAAAAGGATGAAGTTCTAAGGTTGATGGAAGAAAATCTTCAAATAAGAACTAAAGTGACTTACTTAGATGAGGAAGTGTCACTTGTAAGAGTGAATGAAGTGTTGTTGGAGAAGGAACTTGAAGAGGCATGAAATACACTTGCTAAGGTGACTTCGGGTTCGAAAAAGCTTGATCACATGTTGAGCATTGGAAAGAAGCCAAATGACAAGAGAGTGCTTGGCTTTATAGATGATGAGTCCACGCCATCTTCGGACAAGACAACTTTTGTTAAGGAATTTATTCCTAAATTGCCTCCTTCATCTCAACATCGAAAGAAGACAATTGAATTGGGTGAGTCTTTTAAATGTGCTTTCTTGAAGATGTTTCCAAGGAATCAAGCTCAACCTTAACCTTTGAGGATGCCTCAACAAAAGCTCTACCAACCTTTGGAGCAAGCTCATCATGCTCATCCACAAAAGCACCAACATCCAGTTCATGCTCCAAGAAGAAGCCAACCGGTTTATCATTAAAGACAACCTCATCAACATGGCATAGCCTCGATGAGATCTTAATGCAATGGTATAAAATCTTCCACCTACTTGTCATTTTTATGGTATGATTGGTCACTTACGACCAAATTACGTTCAATACATTAAGATGTGTAGAATTAAGAGCATGAATTAAAAGAGGTTGAATAGTAGGACAAATTTGTATGATCCTAAGAAACCTAGAGACTTGAAAATTGTGACCACTAGAAATGATATAATGGAACCTAGGTTAAATGAGGAAAATGAGCACCCATCTCTTTGTGCTCAAATGACACCTGTAGATGATACTTGGTCAAATGGAATTGGTATGTCTATTGGGACTTGTCCCTTGCCCTGATACGACACCGTTTTTTACCCCATATGGGGAGCTCAAGCAAAGAGAGCAAACTTGCATGAATCATCATATGCAAAAATTTGACTTGTTTTATGCTCTTTTATGATTGTTTGAGAGTGCTCAGTGAATAACATTGATTAATGTTTTAATAATGTTTTTGATAACACCTTGTATGGTTGCTTTGTATTGTAATGCATGATTTCTGTTTTTGCTTGAGAATGCTTATCTATTTGAGGAATGTTCAACTTGTTAGTACATGTGATTGACCTCAAATTATTCTCCATGCTCATGATTCTTTGATATGCATTCTTAAGCTCTCTCTTGATAAAGGGCTACTGACAATATGATGTGCAGCCATTCAATGTAGGAAATGTCTACTCATTTGAAACTGAGTGTAAGCCATCAAGAGAGTTACATTAACATGAAAAACAGAAATACATGCTTGCTAGGATAAAGAAGAAAAAAACAAAAAAGTTGAAATGTTATTGATGATGTGTGTGATGCATTGCTTAATATAGACCTCAACATTGTTTATTAATGATGTGTCTTGCAATGAAGAAATGATGATATATTTTTGTTGTGATTAGTTCACTTTGCACACAAATGCTTAGATATATATCTTCTTGTCTTAACACAGGGTTTTAATTGGTTTGACTTCATTTGGAAAACCTATTGATTGTTGCTTCGATTGATTCTTATACATAAGCTTAATAGTGCTTGTATTACATGCTAAACAACTTTTTCTCACACACATATGTTTCCATGAATAAAATCTCCTTGAATCTCTCTCAATCACATTTGTGACATAAATTTGGTGTATATGATTATGCAATGTGATCTTACTTGTAGTTTTCTTTGCTAAAGCAACCCGATGGTGGAAGCTCCTTTGCCTATCTCATGACAAAAATGGGGAGAAGTCTTGAGAAATATAGGGGGAGCATTGTGTATGCTTTGGGGGGAAACCTTGAGAGAGAGTAACCTTTTAGGAGGAGCATTGCACATGCATTAATTTGAATTGCTTTATTGAGTGCAAATGCTTTTTATGATTGTTCACCTCACATGCACTTGTTCTTGAAAAGTGCTTTCTTGTTATTGTGTATATGTATGATGATCTACGAAGAGATTAAAGACCTTGAAGACTTAGTTTCCTAGGTATCTCTTTTTGTAACGTAGAATATACAATAGCTTTCTTTTTATTTTATGAGGAATTTATTGTGAGTGGTGATTTTGTCATGAAATAGACAAAGGGGGAGATTGTAAGAACCTCTATTTTGTGATTGACTTATTTCATGACAAACCACAATGAGGATGATTGTGTAATGGATAGCTTAAGTCCTTTTGATGATAATCAAGGCAAGCTTCTAAGTATCTCCATGACTTTAAGATCAAGATCTTCAAAAGGTATAACACTTGACTTTGATTCTTGAAGAGTTTAGGTGTACACACACACTTTATGCATGCCTTGTTCATCTTGCATTTGTGTTCAAATTGTTTATATGTGTGCATCATTTACACCCATCAAACTTGTACTTCATTCTTAGACTTAAGTGTGGTTGTGTGTTATGTAATTCGTTTCCATTTGTTTGATCGAAAACGTCCGCGGTTGCACGTTGGTGTGCTTGTTTTTAGTGCGATGAGTAACCACTGGAGATGGTCCAGTGCGCGGGTCCTTATGCACAGGTCTCTTCCTACGCATCACCCGCGTAGTGCACTCGGGTTTGTTTTCTAGGTCCCGGTGCGCTGGTTAGTGCACTGGTCACCTTACCCGCACAGTACCAGCACAGTGCATTACTCGACCAGCGTAGCACCCGTGCAAACCGAGTAGAGGATGTGCACTGGTCATGCGCCTAACGACAAGTGCACCACCAACGCACTGGACGAGTTTTTCTAGGTACTTTTCCAAAACGATGTAGTTTCGTCTTGTCTTATTACATATGCTTTCTCTTCTTCCTTTGGCCGATCTAGAACTCCAAAATTCATATTTTAAAGAGATGAAGAGTTCCCTTAGAGAGAGAAGCTTTAAGAGTTGTTCTTTAACTCACTAAACCTAAAACCCATGTGCATCTAACTTTTTTTCAAGCATCAATCTTCCATGGGTCTTCATCATTCTTGACTTGGTAAATGAGAACAAACATTTCATCTTTGTTTATTGTTCTTAAAATCGAAGGGCTCGTTTTTATTGCATATGATTTGTAGAAATTTTTTATTTAACGTATTTATTGATGAATGATGACATGATTGAGTTTGTATTGTGATAAATTATTTGATTAGGTTGTTTTTACCTAAATAGCTAAGCTTTGATTATTCTTGAGAGATTTATTGATAGCTAGATGGATAGATGTATGTTTGATAATCTAGTTAAGCTCTCTTGATTATTCAAGGTTGTTTGTTAACAATTAGGTTGTTGGAAAATCTCTACACAACTAATTGAGACTACATGTATGGGCATGTAGGATTTGTGTGATAGCTATGATTGTTTGTCTTTGATAACATCTAGCTAAGTCTTCATGTTTTACATTTAGACATTGAGAACTTGGATTTACTGATTGTCTCATTAAATTTTTAGTTGAGCATTTTGTGTGTGGTCTTACACATTATTACATTTTAGCATCATTGTCATATTTTGGCACTTAGACTTTTAATTCTCTTAAATGAGTCAAAGTCTTGTGGCTTTTAGGTGAAGTTGCACAAGCAAGTGAAGTCTTGCAACCAAGGGTTGGTTGGCAAGCATTGCCAAGCGCCGCTATAAAAAGGCATGCGAGTAGATTGGGGGGGTGCTCACGCCAAGAGCAGTGGATCGAGAGATATCACTAGGATTGAACCAAGAGTGACAAGTGATAGTGTCCATAACCTGAGGTTATCATGAGTGAGAGTCTGTGTATCACTTGAAGGTGTAACTGTCTTTTCATGTAGTGGATTGTTATGGCTTAAATGACTAGCGTGACTAGTTTTGTGGTTTTTCCTTATTGAAGGTTTCCACATAAAAATCAAGTATTCTTTACTTTTCGCACTTTACTTGATTTTTATTATATGTTTGTTAAGTTGGTAATAATCGATTAACAACCGAAAAGTTGTATTAGACACACCCGTATATATTTTAAGTATTTACGAATTATTATGTTTAAAACAAAATTAAAGGGTGATCTAATTAAAGGGTTGTAAACTGTAGATACAGTTTTTAAGGAGTGTAAACATAGCATCTCAAAAATATATATATATATATATATATATATATATATAAGAAAGCCCAATAAACTTATAATAGATGAGTGATGATATTTACGTCCCTTAAAAACTGTATGCATACTCTAAATTAGTATGTTTTTTAAAATCCAGTAATACACTTGAGTAAAATTACTAATAATACTAAATAGTTTGTAAGTACACCTACCAATAATTATTAATTGATTTGATATTTTAATGATTTGATATTAAAATATAACATTAAAAATTCTTTTCATTTTCTTAAACCCTAGATTCTCTTTTAAAATTTACTTAAAAATTTATTTTCAATTTCTTTTAAGGAAATACGAATTGACTACCGGAGAATGAATCAAAATTTTTTGAAGTTGGTTGTAAAAAAACAAGTTTAAAATTATTTTTATTAGAAGAACAAAATCATTATAAATTGTTTTCTCTATAATATATATATATATATTTCTTTCAAACACGCTATAGAATTTGATTTTTTTTTTTTTTTCAATGTTAGTTACTCTTCTGTTCATTAAACACTTTTCTACTCCCAAATTAATTGGTACATGACATAAACCTTGCTTCCCAACAATTTTTACAAGTAGAAAATGGATCTCCAATAGAAAAACCTCAAAATGGAGTGATTTTATTTATAGAAAACGGTCAAGAAGAAATAAAGAGAGCTGCTTGATATGAGGAGAGAGAAAATGAAAAAAAAAACATGAAATTTGATTATGTGAAAGGACAACATGGAAGATAAAATGAAGTAATGGAAGATAAAGAGCAATGATAGATTTTTCTTTTTTTAAGAATAGTGATAGAAAGTTTTTATTTTTTATTTTTGAAATAAAAGCGACAGAATTAAAAAAATTAAAGATAATAATAAAATTTTAAATAATAATATAGTTGATTAAATAATATAATAATATTTGTAGGTGGTGTATACTTACAAAAATACAATTACATTATAATTAAATAAAAGATATTTTTAGCATTAAGTGAGGTTTATTTATAAACTATAAAAAAATTTAAAATTTTGAATGGTGTTATTACGAAAGAAGTATATATACAGTTTATATACAGTTTTTAAGAGGTGGCATTATCGCCTCAAGATGAGTGACAATATTTGAACTCCTCAAAATCTGTATTTACACCGTAAATTAGTATCTTTTTAAAAATCTAATATTACCCTTTAATAAAATACTAAAAGGATTAAATAGTTTGTATGTATACTCTCAAATTATTAATTAATTTTCTTTTCGAAAAAATAAAAAATAGTTTTCTATATTTTTAAAACAGTTTCCTACTTTTTTTTTAAAGATAAAATTATTACTCCAAAACCAAAACTAATTAATTTCCTTTTCCAAAAAAAAAAAATAGTTTTCTATATTTTTAAAACAGTTTCCTACTTTTTTTTTTAAAAGATAAAATTATTACTCCAAAACCAAAACACAATTATATCAAACTATTAATATCCTTTTGAACTAAAGAATCAAAGCATGAATGAAAATCCTAGATTCATACCAATTCTTTCAAAAAAAAAAAAAAAATCATCTGATTATTTAACAGTTATGTTATCTAGAGAATGAGTCATCCTGAACAAGGTAAAATTATTTGGATTTATTTATTTATTTATGAATATTTAATTTTATTTTTCTATTTAATTTTAGTTGTGTACAGTAATATTTTCTACAATTATTATTATTATTATTATTATTATTATTATATTGCATTATCCTCTTTCTAGTTATTTTTATCTGCCATGTAAGAAAAAAAAAAAAAAAAATTTGTTCAAAACCCAACTCATTTGGTATATATTTATGTATTTAGAAGTTAGAAATTATTTATTTGAACAAAAAAAATAATAATTTTAAATAATAATAAAGTTGATTAGCTAACAAAATAAGTGTAAATGTGTGTATTTACTAAAATAAAGGGTAATTTTAGCATTAAGTAGGGTTTATTTACAAACCAAAGATTTTTTTTAAGATATTAATAGGGTATACTTACGAAATGGGTGTAGATACAATTTTTGAAGGGTGTAAATATTATCACTCATAAAAGATATAAGAAAACCCAATTAATACCCATTTTAAATGTCCACTATATATATATATATATATTTATACACATATATATTACATATATAAGAAGCCCACTATAATATTCACCTTGTGAAATTTTCATTAAGATTAGACCTGGTAATGAGTTGTGTTATTACGAATTCGTATCGTTTCGTGTTTGAGTCATGTTAAAATTGTCTCTCACTCGAACACGACATTTTAACTTAATGGGTTTAAATATAAAACCCAAAACCATTTGTTAAATATATGGGTAACTCGACCTGACCATATTACAAAATGTTATATTTGAAATTTATTAAAAAGTTGTAAATGAATAGTACCCAAGCATATGACCAAACTCATGCATTCAAGTCCATCATAGGCTCCAACATTCTATCAAAAACATTTTATTTTAGGAAAAACAAAAATAAACAACTTGAAAGATGGCTTTCATAAATCTTCATTATGTTGCGATTGAGAATTTCAATCCTCACTTACGCTTACAAATGTTAAATTGCTTGTGTTAGAAGACGACTACTTTTAGGGTTATGGTTAGAATATAGTGATACAATCAATTTATAGTTTTATAGTTTTTAATTTAATTTTTTTAAGGGATAATTACCCCGATAGCTATCGAATTGATGACATACTATCAAAATTGCCACTGGATTGGAAAGTTGTTCCAAAATGACCATTTTTTACGAACTTTGTGATATTAATGGCCATTCCATCCAATTCTATCAAATTCTATCCAATTCCATCCAATGAGTGGCATTTTGGTAAATAAGGGGATGCCATTAATTTATTTTAGATGTTTTTTGGAAATCAATTTTTTCAATGAGTGACATTTTGGTAAATAAGTGGATGATATTAATTTATTTTAGATGTTTTTTGGAAATCAATTTTCTTTTTTTGAAAAGAATAATTATATTTAGTGTGTGTAAATATATATATATATATATATTTATATATATATATATATTTACACACACTAAATATAATTATTCTCTTCAAAAAACAAAAGAAATGATTTAGATCAATACATGTGTCTCTTCTTTGTTTTTTAGATTTTGTAGCCTTAATCTTCTTAAATATATATATATATATATATATATTTGAGATATGCTATACATATATACATATTAAATATAATTATTCGTTTCAAAAAACAAAAGAAATAATTGATTTCAAAAAAAAAAATCTAAAATAAATTAATGTTATCCATTTATTCATCAAAATGCTACTCATTGGATGGAATTAGATGGAATGGCCATTAGTGTCACAAAGTTCACCAAAAATGCTCATTTTGGAACAACTTTCCAATCTAGTAACCATTTTGATAGTGTGTCATTAATTCGATAGCCACCAGGGTAATTATCCTTTTTTAAAATTAATTATTAAAATATATCCTAAATGTAATTATAGAGATATTTTTTTTATAAATTGAATAACTTTAATAAATTTATTTACTATTGAGTCAGTAAATACAAAGATTATTTTTAGTAAATTTCATAAACATATATATATATATATATAAATCCTTATATTAATGGGTTATAACGAATTAATAGTTTTTCAAAGGTGAACCCAAAGCCGACCTATTAATCATGGGTTTTAATGGGTTGATCCATTAACAACCCGATCCGATAAATTAGACCCATCAACCGCTATTTTCGAATAGGCTTGGGTTGTGTTAATGGGTCGTGTGAAATTTTTCCAGGTCTAATTAAGATTAAGAGTTGTCTTATTTATACGATTATACCTCCCTAATATATATATATATATATGTATTTTAAAAAATACTTAATAGTTAACTATACATGTTTTATTCTTAAACTATCATCTGTATTATCTTGTTATATGAGTAATATTTATTAAACTCTAAAAATCATTAACTGTCAAATAGCATCCACTTTTCTTGTTATGCATATGTGTTTTAATTCAATGTTGTAATGAATGAGATGATGATATTATTGTTTCATGCTCTAAATATTTTTTTTTTACGCTTTGAAATCTTAGAGTGGTTTTTCTTGTATAGTATATGTATTTGAGGTAAAAATTCATTTGCCCCTCCAATTAGGTATATCTTTTATTCCTAATTGAAATTATCTATACCACTGAGATTAACTATTCAAACAATTAAAATTTTCTTTGTAGAATAGTAGATTTAAATTGAAGACATAAGATTTAAGGTAGCCCACCGAAAAATATGATCCTAGCTACTCCCCTGACACTAAGTATAGCAATACTTGTATTAATTAGACAGGCATATGAGTATATATGAATGACATGAGTGTATGACCGACGTGATACTCATCCCAGTGAAGCTTTTTCCCGTTTTAGACAAATAGGTCTTGTTTTTTGATAACCATATTTTGATTTAAGAAGTCACAATCAAATATCATATAGACAAAACGATGAGATAGCATGAGATAAGCAATCCGCAGTATCCCATCTCACAACTGAATACCAGGCCAGCAGCAAAGCAGTTACAAAAATTGGGTAAAATTTATATATATATATATATATATATATGTCTAGAATTATAATCAATTGACTTCAACTTAATTAGGCTGGTTTAATTTGCTTTATATAGTAGTGGTTCTTGATTGCTCTTCAATCAGCCAATAGGGGCGTAGCTCAGCTAGTAGATGGACGAGCATGAGGCTTAAGCAAATGACTTCCAGGTTAGCGGCTCGAATCCTACCAATGGGAAAAGCTTTCAAAAATATACCCGATCCCGAATTAATAGATATTGTTTGATTACTTTTCAATCACTGTATACTCAACCAAGAACCTATACTTCCATGGCATCCACTGGATTCTCCTCACACACAATTCCCAATTAAACCTGTAAAAAAAAATTAAGAGATCATATGTTATGAGTTACAAAAACTGAAAAGAAAATTTGAATTAATCGGAAGAAATATAGGCCTATTTTTTTGAGTATAACATAATTAAAAAAGCCAACCTCAAGAGTGCAATATGAATTCTTCAAGCTAGTGTTATAGAAATAGCAAAATATTAGTAATACTAGTTAGCTGTTGGGGGATGATGAGAGAATGAAGCATGTATAAAGCCACACTAGTAGTAGCAGCAGTGAAGAAGAATTGTTAATATATAATTAAGTTAATAAATTATTTAGTGCTATATATATAAAGAGCAGAGGGGCTGGAAGGTGATGACAGAAGAGTAGAGAGCACAAAGGAGTGAGATGCTTTAAGCTCCATGCATTTCGTCCTCTGTGCTCTCTATCTTCTGTCAACAATATCTTCAATATTGCCTCCTCTCTTGAATTTAATACAAATATAAATCACGAGTCACACACACACACTCAGAGAGGGAGAGATGGTTGGATATTTGAGAGAGAGAGAGAGAGAGAGAAGCTCTAGCTAAGAGCTTTGGTCGATGATATAAGATATTGCATAGAACCTCTATTTATAAGGGGAATCGAAGAAGATCTGCTAATTGTCTGAAGTCTGTTGCTGATATCAATTAAGGTTCAAAAATTAAATAACATTTTTTGGGAGGGCTTTTGCAAATAGCACCACTTCAATAAGTCTTATTTTAATAGCATCAAAGCAGGTGATGAGACCAAAATACCCCCACTTACTCTTTTCCTTTTTATTTTTTTTTTCACGAAAATTCGAGACTTATTTGCAGTTTCGAGACTTATTCTTATGTTTTTCGAGACTTATTCATGCGTTTCGAGACTTAATTCAAGTTTGTTCGGAACTTATTCTCTTCGACCTCCATCAATGGTGACAGTGACGATCCGACGACGGCGCCTGTTGACTCCAGAGATAGTTGGATCTGGAAGATCGAACGACACCGAATTCATTGGCGCCATCGGTTTCGTCAAATTCGTGACAGACCGTCATAGATTGGACGATGAAGATTCGCGACGGTTTGGGTTTGGCTTCATTTCTCTCTCTACACAACTCGAAAATGAAAACCAACATTTCGGTTACAATGATTGGCACTCGATGAACGTTTTTCCGGTGGTTTTGCCGGTCAACTTGCCGGTCGGCGGTGGCACCTCCATTGAAGCTCCATCAATGGAGGTTTTGGACAAAAGGAAGAAGAAGGTGAAGGACACACAAGAGAACATAAAAGAAGTTGGGGGGTATTTTTATCCAAATTCCATTTTTTGTGCTATTAAAACAAGAGTTATTAAAGTGTGATAGTTGTACAAGTCAAAATATAAAAGTGCTATATACCCATATTTCCTCTATCGTATAATTGAAATTAATTAATGAATGAGGCCATGAGTTGCAATTATATGCTCGTTACTATTGAAATATTGAAATTAATATGGTATCTGAGTCTTCGACTAATGTCATAATGGGTTAGTCAATCAAAACCAACATAGACTCGCGTATGAGGTGAAGTGTTAGGGACACGTGTGAAGCTCAAGAAGATGAGATGTTATAAAGAGATATTATAAGGCTATACACCGGTATATATACTATTTCTCATAAACACATAAAAATACATAAGTATTGAAATTTAACAATAATCCCTTTTAATTCAATTAAAAATAGAAGGAAGACTCAAGCCTCAATCATAGCTTGCATTCAACACTAAACAGAAAGGTGTAGAGAGCTTCTATATAGTACATACGTATACAAAGTCATCGGTAAAATTCCATTCGATGGAATTTTAAACAAGCTCTAATACATATATACTCTTAAAAATTCTTTCAGTAAGAATGTTTCCTTATCCTTTGTGTAGAAATTCTTGGTGTGGGAGTCTGGATTATGGGTGATAATTGTGTATTAGGTCACTATAGGACGGCATGACAAAAACATGATATGAAATTAGTGGATTTGCGTTATACCTTATTAGGTGTGGGTTATAGCCGGGTCAACACATTTAATTTGTTAAATAATCGAGTCTGGGTTGAACTCTCTCTAACACGTTAACCAGTTTGATATGATTCTAGTACGTCCGTAAATTAACTAGTTTGATATGACTATTTTTTATGAGGAGATTTTATTTTGAAAAATTGTGTTCATTTATTTTGATGAAATTTTATTTTGGATGGAAATTATATTATGTAATAGTTTATTATTTATATTTATTAAATGTGGCTTTTTAAAGTAATTTATTAAATGGGTTTAGTAAATTGAAATTGTGTAATAAAGTTAAAAATGTTCTAATTGTTTAAAATATTAAATAGGTAAATTGACAATCCCATGAATTAATGCGTTAATTAAATCATAACAAATAACCCATTAATTTAATCGGTAATGTTTGATTTTTAGCTCTTGAATAACTAGTATTCCTGTGATCCTGTCCAAGAAACCAAAGTCAATCTGCTTCCTAGCTAGATAAAAATAACTAATCCCACCATATAAACAATTGTTCTCACTACCTGGGACATCTCATAGGCCTAGGTAGTTAAAATCAAATCAGCATGTCTCAACCAAGGAGGTGAACTAATTATATATTCATAAATGAGATATATGATGACATGATGATCAGGATGCAGCAACAGGCTGCAATTTGCCGAGAAGCTTGGAGAAGAAAGTAGATGATCAGATATTAGATGGATCGAGGTGGAGAATCCCCGATCACTAAAGCCTTATCTATCCTCAAATGGATCGCAACCAAATTGGGATATGTTTCCTACAACAACAAATATGGGGCGGTGACCTCTCATCTTCCACTTGTCATTTCCCCATTGCTACCTTCACCATTATTCTTCTTGTCGGTATCTGCTTTTCTTTCCTCATATCTCAATTGTGCACACTAAAAATCACATCCACAATTGACCTGATCTACCCAATAATAGATGATTGATTACATTCACATGCCCTGTTTCCAATCTTTTTCACCAAAAGAAGATTCTTCCACTTAATATATGCCCAAGAAGAAAGTTGTCGCTAGAATGTCAGTCATATTATCGTCCCATAACATATCTTGCTAGATATGTATTCAGATATGAGTTTAGATTATAAATTCAATATCACCATTATAACTGTTTGTTTTTCAAGAAATATTTATACATTGTATATAATTGCCGATGACGAAGTTGTATATATGTATATAACCTCCCGGCCAATACATAGTGTGTACTAACTTCAGCTCTCAACAAATGTTAAAGAACAAAGTTAAAATTTCTTCCTCTTTATGATATTTCATAAATAGAGTTAAGGACTTACACATTAACAAATATCCATGTATGTAATGGGAGCTAGGGTTCACACCAGTGAAACCAAATAGAGAAAGAATGGAGAGACAAGTACTGGCTATAATTGTTAACTAGTGTCTTTATCTGTCTGAAATGCTGATGGCATTCAATTCCCTAGACTTATCCTTTTTTGGAGCACAGCATTTTTCTGGTGAAAGTTATTCTTTCCCTATTTGGACCATTTGGTTCGGGAGACCCAAACCTTACACCAATCTTATAAAGTTATTCATTTTTATTCCCATTACCTTTTAAATTAATTTATGAATATCTTTTTGGTCAGCTTTTTCACCGGACAAAGATGACCATATCTTCTCCAATCCTTTTTGACTTCCTTTTGGCAGCTGTGTGCGTGAAGAACTTAGCACATGCATGCATTATTCGTGTGGAGGGACCTCATCGATCTCCGTTGAATTAAACACTTTACACCCATTGAAACTACTCAACTAGTTTCTTTTTGTTTTTTTTTTTTAAATTTAAATTAAAATTTCTAGCACTGTATTGAGCTAATGTACATTTTGTAGACTTAGCAATGAGTTTATAATTTGAGTTTTACTAAGTACCAAAGCATGTAAACAGACAATTATCTCACCTCTTTCTCTCTCCATTTTTCTCCTCACCCTAACTCTATGTTTTTACTCTCTACAAAAATATTCTCTTCTTTGGTGTTCGAGAATTAATCTGAAAAAACATAAAAACAATACCCAAAAAAAAAAAAAAATAAAGTTCTTGAAAAAGAATTCCAAAATTTTTTAAGATTGAGGAATTAATTCCATTCATTTCTTGATGTTATGCAACGTTGCTAGAGTCTAAAGCTAGAACAAATTCAATGAAAAACATACATAGATGAACCACTATGAACCACTAACTAGTGAATCAGATTAGCATTTCTTTTCAACAGGAAAAAAAAAAAAAAAAATCAGATTAGCATTTTAAGAGAAATATATTCTAATATTCCATGAATATAACCTTATTTTCGTGATGGCATTTGATTTACATAACATGATTTACGTAACAATTTTTAGTGTTTGTTTTTGGTAGTTGATTGGACAGATGTGTTTTGCGGTCCTTTATTAAAAATTTTATAGTTATGTCGATTTTATTGTAAGGGCTAGCTAATTATTCAATTGACTGAGAGAGTCAACTTCTAGAATTACTGATTTTTTTAAGTTCAAATTTTTGAGAGTTTGAGTACTCAAGCACTGTTGTCTACCTTTCTCGGAATGGGATTCCCCGATTCTGGCAGGATTTGAGAATAATGCTAATTTTAATTCCTTTTTAGGTGCGTTTAGTACACTGTATTAGGGAATTGGATTATTTCCTCACTTATGATTGAAGCCAACGTTTTAAAAAAAAAATGTTTGAAGCTAACTCTGGATTGGACTCTCCAATCCGGTTGGCCCCACTATAAGGTTTATAGGGCGTGTTCATAAACCCACGTTTGGTGGCGTTTTGGGACCAGCAAAATAATCTCATGATTGTAGGATAAAATATACCCACCTCCCACCCCCCACCCCTTCTCTATTTGTCCCAGGACTATCTACCATGTGGACCCCACCATTTTATTCATTCTCATCTCATTCTTTTTTCAACCTTTCGTCTCTCTCTCTCTCTCTCTCTCTCTCTCTCTCTCTCTCTGTGTGAAACCAAACCCAGATTTCTTCACTTCAACCTTTCGTCTCTCTTGTTTGGTGGGATTCACCACAATCAAAAAAGAAAAAAAAATTTGAAAATCAAAGAAGATCTTCAAAAGAAAGACATGAAAAAGATCCAAAACTCCAAAAAAAAAAAAAAAATTACTTCAAATGTGAATGTGAAGTATTGTGAATTGCACCAGATTAAAGCATCAATTTTTCTAGATGCAATGGAAGGAAGAAGGTCACTTCCATTGCATCTAGAAAATCTTCAATCTGTTTCTAGGAAAAAAAAAAATCTCCAAACAAAAGGCGTAAAGCCGAGATCGTTATTTCGTATAGTGAGTCCCGGACCGTTAGTGGTTGAGTTGAGTCATGTACAACTTGGACACCGATATTTGGGAAAGCAACAACACGGATTGGACTTTTAACCTAATGGTCGCGAGTTCAAGTCTTGCAATACCCAAACCAATTTCCACCCAAAGAGAACCAGAGATGATTAAAGGAACCTTTTCAGTGTTTTCAACGGCTGGGGAGGCTATCGTAGAAGCGAAGCCTATCGCCAAGCCAACTATCAAATACGAGATTGGACCCCTTCTCAAAGATTTGATGGAATGGCCCAGCCCACCCAAAAAGCTCATCTGACCCCAAGGGAGTACGTATCATGTAAAAGCTGTCACAATCATTAATAGGAAGATTACAACTTTGAGACACCAAACAAATTCCCTAGGACTGCTATAACTCGTATGATATAGACCACAAAAAATATGAAGGTGAACCACAATGAGAAACATACTTGCCCCATTAGCATGCCAGCTCTATTTTTCAACGATCAATCCAAAATCAAAACAAGACAGCTTTTCCGTCAACCTAGCACAAAGAAGACGCTTCTTGTGAGCTTTCTATCTAAGGTTCTTCGTGTTTATTTTGGGAGTTCGCGCCAAAAAGATTTCACAAGCGCCGACAACTACTATGATCTCTGGCTCCGATCGAAAACAAATCTGTGGGGCCATGCCGGTACGACTGAATATGCATTAGAAAGGTCAATCCCTCCTCTACGACACAAAAAAAAACCGGGCCGAACTTCTAACAGCCCGCCCACTTCCATAGAACAATATCGCGACAACGTAGACCTAAGTGGTCATGTTGGTAATTCAAGATTCAAGTTATTTCTTACGTAGTGGAAACGCCTTACAATCTGGTGGGGTTTCGGTTTGTTAGCTGGTATTTGCAACGGCTCGTTTTCCTTCCCTGCGAGTATAGCATGTGCCTAAGAAGCCGAGGCAATCTCGATTAAAGCCAAATTGTCAATTGTTCATTCTGGCTTGGATGCTCATACGTTTCCTACTTCTCACTTCTTCCTACATCTTTCTTTGCCTGCGGAGTTGGAACTATTTAAACATGACCTTTTCAAGGGCTCGAAAAAGTGGGCATTATTGCGCCATGTCGGTTTGAGCTTCGGGTAACCAAATATGAGCTGGTACCATAGGCACTTTGAAAAAGCCCAATACCCGCCTTTCTTTTCCTAGAATATCTCCTTTCAGATTGAAAGAGTCTTAGGGGAGATCAAAACTTTGATTACCTACTACAATATTACATATTGCCTACTTTACAGGTTACGGGTGAGCTACGAGCAGGATTTGATCGAAATAGTATTTTAGGGATATAGAATAAATAGTTGATATCGTGCTTCGGGATGCCTAGAGATCCAGGCCTGAATATTGATAAAGCTCTTACAAGATTACAGGCTTTATAGGTGGGAGGGTTTCAGTATCGATCTCTGAGATTAAGAGGTTGGCAAGGGGGGAACCTGAAGGTGGAGCTGGGAGCTATTAGATGCTTCTGATTGGTGCTTAAGAGATCAGATTTTCTGGATTTTATATTTTCCTCGATTTGAGAGCGGGAATGGATCATTGGTAGGGGAGCGTTCCGCCTAAGAGGGAAGCACCCGCTCAAGCGGCGGTGCGTTTCGGTGCATTATTGGAGAGCTCACTGGGCTTTTTTTAGTAGGAGATTCACTACCGAAGTGAAGAAAAGGACAAAAAAGCTGTCTCATTTTGATTTTGGATTGGCCTTGTCCCTGTTGCTGTTACAAACTCAGTATGTAGTGGTTCCTCTTAACGAGCCTTACCGATATTGCAGATTCATAAGTAGCGAGACTGGCCGGATCTGCCCTCGCAAGTCTCTCCTCATTTTGTTTACTTATCTTAATCTTACTTTTTGGAGCCCTATAATTTTGATTAGACAGGCGCACGCATAAGGCACCTTAGCCCGGGGCTTTTGGGCATTATTAAGAAATGTCGATTTGGATGCTTACCTTATCATTTTCCACCCCTACTGGATTTATAGCTTCCCTTTCTAGTGGGTTTGTAGCTCTTTTCACGACTCCTATCTTATCCTATTGAATGGAATAGGAAGAATTGCTGCCTAACAAATAACCGATGGAACAGGGAAGCCCGTAGGCGTCAGCCGGTCTTTCGACCAGATCCCCCTACATGGCATTATTGAGTGAACTTCAAAAGCACCCTCTTCTTGTATTCCTATTGTTCTTACCAAGCTAGCGAATAGAAAGTCTAGTTCTCATCTAGGCAACTAATCCATTTGCTTATTGGAAAAGGGGAGCGGGTTTGAGGAAAAAAGAACTAATTAGGGTCTTCCCCGGCTGACGAGGCAACAGCCTGATATTGATATTGCTTCTCGGCTACCCTTATCCGATCCGATAAAGTGACAATACACCTCTGCCATAGGATGACCCGAAAACGGGACCAAAGAGCTATAGTATCGCATAAGTTCACTCAATAATGCCATGGGAGCGAGAGCGACTTCGACGACCATCGGTCGGGGGCCCGCGAGCTTTGAAGGCAAATTCTTCATTTTTTAACCAACCCGAAAAGCATTTTTGGAAAGTAACAAATCCATTCAATTGAAGGTAACCCTGATCACACTTTGCCTTCGCCTACCAAGGAGTGAATTCCAGATCGCTACTTCTCACTTAGGCTTAGGGCAATTTGAGTCAAAAACACTTGCACAGCAGGGTCATCGACTTCATAAATGACAAATCATGGCAAGCAAGGAGAATAATGGGGACTCACTTATATAAGTAGCATCAGTCTCCTTCTGGTTCGAAACCCAGTAAATCAAACAAACCGAAAAAACCTACAAAATCAAACAAACCGAAAAAAAACCAAGCAAATCAAACAAACACAAAAAAAATTATTTTAGTTTTTTTAATGGTTTATCATCATCATTCAACAAACAAACCCGAATGAGAATCAAAACCAAACCTAGATCTTCAAGACCATCGCCACTGTCACCATCACTCAACCTCAAAATTAATTGAAAAATAACTGAGTTTCAAAACAAACTGAAACAAAAGTAATTGAAAAATAAAAACAGTGAAAACAAAGGAGAGAAAGAGATGAGTCTAATGAGTGATGACTGATGGTAACAAAGATGAGAAATAGAGGATAGAAAGAGAGGAGCATGAGTGATGAGAGAAAGAGAGGCTGATCTGATGAGAGGAGAGAGGAAGGTAAAGAAAAGCAAAAGCAAAAAATCTCTTTAATTGATTTCTTTTTGTTTTTTTAATTAAAATATTTATAAAAAAAAAGTTCCATTTAAAAATATATATATTTATCCCAATCCCATATTTCACCAAACAAAACTTGACATTAATTCAGTCCAGTCCTATGTTTCTTGAAACACAGTATAGTATTTATTTAGTCCAGTCCAGTCCAATCCAATCCCATCTAATCACAGTCCCATCTCAATCCAATTCAATTCCATGAAATAGTCCAGTCCAATCCTGCGTACTAAACGCACCCATAATCTCATCCAGATGGGATTATATTTATATAATAAATAAATCAAAAAATGTAAAGTATATAATTTTTTTTTTAATAATAATATGAAGCTATAATTTTATTTAAAATTAATTTTGAATATTTTTAATTTAATAATATATTAATATGAAATTAGAGGTGAATAGCACCAAATATAGAGCATGATTTAATAACTTAAGTTTAAATAGAATCAAAAATGTTAAGAGGAACACTGCTTTTACACATTCAACATTTGTTCCAGCCAAATCAACAACTAATACAGAGAACATGTTGATCATCACCAATATGATCAAAGTTTGTTTAGAAACAATGATTGTGATTGAATCATGTGTATCAGAATTAAGTGTAGTGTTAAGATGTTAGTAATACCTGCCTGAGGCTGACTTGGCATTCATTTAGAAATAGGCAACTTCAGGTTGTAACTAATTCCCTGAAATTCAGTGTCTATCTCTATTGTGATTGGTTAAGTCCTTAGTTTATATATGCTTGTAAGATAAGGACGATAAATTAATGAAATTTTTTTTTCTAGTTTTCTTCTAAAGCTTTATCAAGCTCCATCAACGGAGTTTTGCTCTCATTGAAATTTCTTCTGTATCTTTTAGTTTTTCTTTTATTGTGTTTGGCATTTTGTTAAACACTTGGTTACTTTTAACAAACACTCAATTGTAATATGGTATCAGAACTTCACGACTAATGTCAATGAAGTCTGGATCCAATAGTTCATCTCTTCATCGTGCCAATTAAGGCTCGTCCTCCTCACTTCCAGTTGAAGTTGATCTAAATTCGCTTGCGAAGACTCTTAACTTCAATGTATCTCTGAAACTTGATACTGCCAACTACATCTACTAGAAAGTGCAAGTATTACCAGTGATTTGAGCATTAGAACTTGATGATATTGTGCTTGGATTGAAGATCTATCTAGACAAGTTGGTGGAATCAACAACAAGTACTGGAAATGGTGTTAAAAAAGAGTGATTAACGCTGCATATACAACTTGGAGAAGAGCTTATCAGATATTGTTAAGTTGGCTGTTATCTACAATTATTCAAGAGGTGCTTGGTTAGGTAACAAACTATTCTTCTTCATTTGACGTTTGGAATATCCTTGAGAATCTCTACTCGCAAACTTCAATGGCTAGGGTTCTTCAATTTAAACAAGAAATGCAAAACATCAAGAAAGGATCATTATCGATCTTTGAGTTTTTCTTGAAAAGCAAGAATTTAGGCAACAGTCTTATAGCAGTTGGTCAAGTTGAATGAATATGATATGGTTTTAGTGTTGTTAATGGTCTAGGCCATGATTATGATGATGTGGTTGTGATAATCACTTCTCAACACAAGTCAATAACGTTGCAAGAAACACAGTTCCCGGCAATGATGCAGGAACAACGTCTTTAACACTTGAATATTGTCTCACATGATTTGGTCAATAGAGCTGTTGCTCAGTTTTTTACTTGCAATGAAGGTAATTTTCGAGATCATAACAATAATGCTAATAGTGGAAAAAATAATAATGGTGGAGGTCGTGGAAGAGGCAAAGGCATGTGGAAAAACAAAAATAGGCTGGTATGTCAACTATGTAACAAGCTAGGTCATGCTGTTCTTCAGTGTTACAAACATTTTGATCAAAGTTTCCAAGGCAAGAATCATCAACACAATGGCCAAAACTTTCAATAAGCTACTCATGGTCAGTTAATGCCTCATGCTCACTTTAATTATGCCTTACTTCCTTGTCCACACCCCCACTTTAATCAACACTCTGCTGGTTATTTTGAATCTCTTGAGTTAGTTCAAAATCCCTCATAGTACATGGATATAAGGGCTACCAATCACATTACTTCAAAACTTGGGAATATTTCAATGAAATCAAATTATAGAGGTAATGATCCACTCACTGTTGGTAATGGACAACAGCTTGCAATCTCGCACATAGGTAATGCAACAATTGAACTCAAACACTATTCATTCCAAGACTTTGCATCTTCAAAATGTTTTGCTTGTTCCTAGCATTACTATTTTTAGCTCGGTATTTCTAATTTTACTATAGATAATAATGCTTTTGTTGAGTTTTATGATAATCATCTTATTATAAAGGACAAAGTTACGAAGATAATCATTCTTCAAGCACAACTTAAAGATGGATTATATAAGCTAGAAGTAAGCAATCCTCATTCAAAAAGCAAGTCTATTATATCATCTAAGCTCATGTTTGTTTGTTTGTATTGGTCATCCTTTGATAATAGTAATAAAGGTCATGTTGCTTGTCATAGTTTCTCTAAAGGTGTGTGCACAATATGTTCAATGCAAATTTTACTGCTAAGGTCAATGCCAATCTTTGGCAAGCTAAACTTGGCCATCTTTCATTGTCTATTTTTCGTGTTGTAATAAAATTCATTCAGCTTAATAACGCTACTCATGTTGATTTTTGTGAGTCTTGTAAGTTAGGAAAATGCATCAGCTACCACATCCTAACTCTACTTCTGTTATAACTAAGCCATTTGAACCTGTGCATATTGATATATAGGCCCCTGCTCCTATACTTTCAACTAAAGGCTATAGATACTACTTTTCGTTTATTGATTCTTTTAGTCGTTTTGTTTGGGTTTTTTCTTTATGACTCAAGTCTGAAGATTTTGCTGTTTTTGTTCAATTTCATAAAATGGTTGAATTCCAGTGCAACACCAAGCTTTAGTGTCTACAAACTGATATGGGAAAGGAATTTTTGCCCATTCTCTCTTATCTTAAGAATATTGGTATTACTTATCGTTTGTCTTGCCCTTATTCTCATCAACAAAATGGAGTTGCTGAGAGGAAACATAAGCATCTTGTTGAGACATGGCTAACTTTGCTTGCTCACGCTCACATGCCTCTCAAGTTTTGGGTCAAAGCCTTCCAAACTGCTACCATTCTCATTAACAATTTACCATCTCCTCAACTTCAATTTTCCCCCCTTTGAGTTTATCTACAAGAAAAAAACCAAATTATCACTACTTCAAGTCTTTTGGATGTGCTTGTTATCCTTATCTAAGACCTTTTAATACACCAAAATTTCAGTTTCAAAGCTCTAAGTTTGTTTTCTAGGCTATAGTCTGCACCATAAATGGTACAAATGTCTCAATTCTTTTTGTAAAATTTACATATCTTGTAATGTCATCTTTAATGAGTGAGAGTTTCCTTTCAAGTCCTTGTTTAGCTCCATTTCGGGTCAAATTATAGTATTCCCATATCTGTTCTTTACAATGTGTCTCCAGTATATGCTGACAAAAGTAAGACAGTTCCCTTAGCTGCTCATTTGCCAAGTTCACTCTTGTAAAATGATACTTATGTGTAAGGTACTAGATCTTCGGGAAGATTGACTTCTAATCAGGCTTCAACTGAGTGGCATATGGAATTTCCTACTACTAACATTCCAACACATTAGTCTGATACACAAAAACCAGTTTAGCCTTGTCAATCTAACCATCCTATGATTGCAAGGTCTTACGGAGGGATTTTCAAGCCAAAGACTTATTCAACAGTTTGTACTTCTCCATTTGGTCTTGTTGTTGAAACTAAACCACGTAATGTAAAGGCTAGACTTTCTGATTGCAAATGGTTGTAATTTATGAAGGATGAGTTTGGTGCTTTGCAAAAAAAAAAAAAAAAAATCAGACTTAGACATTGGTGCCATACAACTCTAATATGCATATTATTGGTAATAAGTGGGTTTTTTGTGTGAAGAACAAGCCAGGTGAGAGTGTATTGAAATACAAGGTCAGGTTGGTTAAGAAAATATCTACAAGGTTATACTAAACAACCTAAAGGGGGGAGGGGGGAGGGGGGGGGGGGGGGGGGGGGGGGGGGGGGGGGGGTGAATAGGTTGACACTCTAATTTCAAAACTCTTTCGAGACATTTGTTAAAACCTTTGTGAGCATACAAATTAACCTTTAATATGATTATTATGAGAAAACAATTAACACATGTATGCTCAATTCACTACCCTTAGTCTACAAAACATATACCAATAAACAATGTATCTCACATACAAGTATATTCAGTGAAGAGCAAATTTCACAAGTTGTACTTTGAATATTACAATGTAAGTACATAAAGTAGAACTCTACAACTTGCTAGTGAATGAACTATATTAAATCTAAAACAAAGAATACTTATATTCAAAATTATGTTCAATATGTATAAGTACTAATCAATAAATGACTATACACAAATAAGTCAATATACAAAAGAATTATATTTACAACTTTGATCAAAATGATGTGTTTACATCTCACACTTAACAAAATCTTGTTTCCAATTACATCACAAATGAAGATTATGAAATAATGATTAAAACATACACATATACAAATATGAAAGATAGAGATAAGAAGAATCAACACAAGAGATTTTTAATGTGGTAAAACTTCAAAGGAGGAAACATCCACGGATTGAATTACAACCATAGGGTACTATATATATTGGATGACAAATTAGAAATTCCTCAAAAGTGACCAACCCATGATCTACTTCCTATTGGAGTCTATGTCTACCCAATCCCTATTGATAGATTAGAAATTTCTCAAAATTGCAGAACCACTTTATATTGGAGTCTATTTCTACACAACATTGTTGGAAGATTAGAAACTTCTCAAGAGTTAATAAACATCCCATGCAACACTTTTTATTGGAGTCTATGTCTATCCAATCGCCTGGGCTTACCAGTGTCATAGCCAACTCCTTATCCAAGGCATTCATACCTCTAGAGAGCCTCCCATGCATAGCTATCTGGATCTTCTCGATCCTAGCCATGACTTCTTGCTTGGTTATTCGAACCTCTTGTCATAACCAAGTCTTCCTTACTTGACTACTAGACAACTTGTCCTAGTCAAGATTTCATGCCTTTTGCATGGACTTCCTATTGTGATCAATGAATGTAAATGATATAAATAAGCACTCAACATAGAGCATGTGACCAATATATTCTATGGAAACTAGACTTAGTCATGTGAGCACACAAGTCAAAAATAGTCTAGTTACAAAACATGAATTGAAACCAAGAACATGTGAAACACCTAACACATGTAATTCCTAGTTTCATTCACAAAGCTAACACTTGAATAAATCATATACATGAAGCACATATTCAAGATATTAGAAACATATACCAAAAATGCTAGAATAACAAAATATGATCAATGAATAGTCTAGTAAGTATTTAGAGCAAGGTTATAATTAATAATTAATTAAATCCTAGTTAGCTCTAAATACCAAATCAAATGTGTTAATCATAGATTTGTTCAATTAAAGGATCCAAGCACATGCTACTGTTATTGATCATAAAATGAATCAATCAAATCATAAATAACCCTAGATATCGAACTAATCACAATACAACACTCAAACATGTGAAAAACTAGAATCATAGAAAACTAGTTCACATTTGTCTCTAATTAGACTTGATTAGATTTGATTTGAAGTTATCCTTCTCAATAACTTTCATCAAGCATACACATACATATAGAAGAAGAAAACCCAAGTAATTGAAGATAAAAAAAAAAAAAAAATCATAAAGTTTAGTTCAATACCTAAGAATCCCATGCAGTTTCAGTTTTGAGTGTAGAACCACTATAAAACTCAATCAAATAGCTACAAAATCACTAGAATAAGGTAGGAGACTTGATTATGAAAATTCTCCAACTTGAATCACTCAATTTGGAGTCCGAATGAGAAAGTTATAGTGTTTAGAAGTTTTGAAAGTTGGAGAGAAAATTTTGTATTTCTCTTTTTCAAATTTTGTTCTTATAATGAATTGGGAGGGAAAGGAAAGTATTTAAAAGAGAGAGAGAGAGAGAGAGAGAGAGAGAGAGAGAGAGAGAGGGAATTTTCGAGACCAATCATAAGGTGCCACATCACCCAACCCATGTGAGGGGCGTAAGCCTCATAGGGCAGAGGGGTGCTTAGCCCGTAAGCCTCACGTGCCCCTCACGGGACAACCCTCCAATGGCCTTTGGCCATTGCAAGCCACCCTTACGCTCCTCTCGCGTTCTTTAGCCATATTCAGGCCTCTGAACTTTGAATTTGAATCTATATTTGAATTATGAACCGTGACTCAACTTTGACAGAAGGTTGTGAATTCGACTCGATACACGACGACCAAAACAACATATTGTATGAGAAATTAAAGTATCATAGCTTCCTAGTTTGGACTCGAAACCTAATGAGTGAGTAACTGAAATGACTAGGACTCAATAAGGAATCGTATGAGATCATGTTCAAGTTTGAAAAATATAAAACAAAAACAAATAAATACAAAGTCACACAAGTATGCCATTTCCTAGACATAGTCCTAGAACATGCAATTTCACAATATTTATCAAAATAAATCTAATGCATGTGCATACTTCAACAAGTGTGTGAATGTGTTATACTGAGGTGTAAAATTATGCAAGGACACATATGAATGCTATATGTGTGTGTGTGTGTGTGTGTGTGTGTGTGTGTGTGTGTGTGTGTGTGTGTGTGTGCATAAACGCATTGCAAGAGGAATAATGTCAAAATATACATTTGATGGTTTTTCCTCTTGAAGGCTTCACTTTGCTTAATGTGATGTCTTCCTTGAAGCTTCATAAACCGTGAATCCTAGACAACTATTCAATACAAAGAAAATGTCATTTTGATATAGAATAATGCCAACATGGCTCAAAATCCTAATAGGTTGCTAAAGGGTCCGTCAACATGAAAGCATTGATTACTTTGACACTATTAATAGTCCTGTAATCAAGCCCTTAACCATAAGAATCATGTTGCTGTAACTTACAATTTGGAGATTCAGCAGGTTGATGTGAACAATACTTTCCTTAATGGTGAGCTAAATGAGCTGGTCTATATGCAATAATCTAAGGGTTTCATTGATTCTTCTAAACCTAATCATGTTTAGAGGCTCAATAAGGTGATGTATGGCTTTAAACAAGCTCCTAGAGTTTGGTTCAACAAACTCAAAACTACCATGCTTAGGTTGGGGTTTGTTAATGCCAAATATCAATTTTCTGTCTTCATTAAGAAATAAGGGCATCATGTTTTTTATATGTTAGTATATGTTGATGACTTTCTTATAACTGGTGGCAACTCTTCTTTGGTGACTAACACTATACAAACTTTGAATTCTACATTTGCTCTGAAGACACTTAGACTAGTTAGTTAATTTCTAGGCTTTGAGGCTGTTCGAGATGAAAATGGTATATGCCTAACTGAGATGAAGTATATTGTGTAGGGAAAAATAAACAAATAAAAGTGTTACACGCAGCGGAAGCGATACTAAAGACGATTTAGTGACTTTTAAAATTTTTCCTTTATGAACCTTAAACCCTTTTAATCAATAAACATGCATATATATCAACAAAAGTAAATTACCTCTTGTCGCGTGATCCGATTGACTTACGTCGATGGTAATCCGCAAGACCTTCAATCCGAGCACGAACGTGGATCACCTAGGAGCGTGGTCTCCCTTTCCTTTGAATTGCAAACCTGTGAATGGACCAAACAAATACTTTCTTTTCTTTGTTAGTCACAAAACAATCAAAAGAATGTCAAAATTATTCCGGTCACTTTTGAGTTCACAATCTTATGATCGAAACTCGCGTGAACCTAGATCGATATCGTATACACAAGCTTATTGATGTTTAAGCAATTGTATACTATCAAAGAATAATTTTTCACTCCTTTTTGTCTCTCTAGAATAAAAACTCTCTTAGAATTAAGAAGAAGAAGAAAGAAAATAAAAACTCAAGCACCAATTAATTGATGTGGCCGAACCCTATAAGAACATATATATAGGTTGGCCGAATTTTTCTTCTTTTTCCTTTAGGGTTGCCGAATTCTATGTAGTATCTAATTAGGGTTGGCCGAATTTCATCATGTCACTTATATAGGGTGACTGAAATTCAACCCTAATTCTTTTTAACTTTATAGACTTCAAACCCTAATCCAACTCTTTTATTTTTATTCTTTTATTTGACTAAATAAAAAAAAAACTCCTTATTTGATTAAATAAATAATACTAATTTATTTATTTACTTATCAAACAAGTCTTTTACTTTTAGGAAAGATTTGTTTCTTTAATTAAACAATTAATCAATAAATCAATTAATTCTTATTTAATTAAAACAAATGAAACAAAATGAAACAAAATAATTTTTAGGTCAAAACTTTAACCTAGCCGCCCCACTTATATATAAGATGGGCCTAATATTATTTTCCTATTTCATTTAATCCATTGGACTTTAAATAAAAAAGCCCACATGTGAACCAGACCCATTCTTACTAAAAGAAACAAGCCCACATGTCTTTCATTAATATATTAATATAATTGAGCAGCCCATTACTTAAATAATGTGCAAATTATATTCTTAATATATTAAATGCAATTCTAGATGGACCCTTAAATTGGTCCGGTAGAATATATCAAGTGATCCATGCAAGTCCGTGTGGATTGGGGATCTTGGCGGGCCATCTAAATTTAAGCTTCAATAGACATAACCTAATCACAATCAACAAATGATTCACTTAGGTCCGATCCATTAATTTTAACTCATTCCACTAAAGAGCTAAAACTGAACTCTTAAATAAAGATAGAAAAGGAAGATGCTCCTCATTCATACCCTAGACAATCATATTGGAGATAGTGTATCCTCGTGATTAATATCAGTAATCGCCAAGAGTTCATAGACCGCCTATAACTCTCCAAGTTACCATATTTACTCATATGACCACGTTTTGAACTTGGATATTTTGACTTGTCCAGAAGCCATGTTTTCAATAGACACTATTGAAAACTCAACGTTGAGATTTAATATCCAATTACCTCAAAACATCCATATGATGATATTATACTCTCATTTAATTAAATGGAGCCACGATGTCCATATCTATAAATGAAGTCCTCTATCGATTAACAAATGAATATCACCAAACTATCGAGGATAGACTATGCGATATAATCGTACTCATTGATAACTCAAATGATATCACTTGCAACCATAAGTCCATCATTTATCTCAGGATTAAGATAGACTCTCCGATTGTCCTGATAATGAAAAGACTATTATCTATTGACGGTTCTAGATAAAGCTTTTCATTGTGATCCAGTTCAATGCACCCAGTGCACTAGATCCTTTTGCTCGAAGACACTCCGATGATTTTAGACTCATCATATCTCATTTGATCCCACTCAAATGCTAGCAAAAGAATTCTACAACTTTAACAAGATAAAGGTGCCCAACCTTTAACTTAAGTTGTGAACAATATTCAAGACTAACTAAAGAATTGTGTCTACCACATACATATCCAGATGTACGAACAATTCTTCTTTTCCCATAGTCTTTAGACCTTATGATTATTTACTTTGACAATTATAATACAAACTATAAATGCTATACGATTTGTTAAACCAGAAATCACTTTATTAATATGAAAAAGATTGTTAATTACAACATTACACTCTTGCTATTGAGCATAATCCTAACAATCTCCCACTTGCGCTATAGCAAATGTGTCATATCTCTCAAGCCCATATTCTCTAGATGCCCATCGAAACTCTTCTGAGGTAGAGCCTTTGTGAAGGGATCCGCTAGATTTTCTGCTGACGCGATTTTGGTAATCGCCACGTCACCTCTTTGAACAATCTCCCTTAAAAGATGATACTTTCTTTCAATGTGTTTACCTCTCTTGTGACTTCTTGGTTCTTTCGAATTAGCCACTGCTCCACTGTTGTCACAGTAGATAGTGATCTGCTTATTCGCACTAGGAACCACTAGGAAGTCAATCAAGAATTGGCGGAGCCAAACAGCCTCTTTGGCAGCTTCGCATGCAGCAACATACTCAGCTTCCATGGTGGAATCAGCAATACAAGATTGCTTGATACTCCTCCATATAACTGCTCCTCCTCTAGTAAACACAAGCCCCTGATGTGGATTTTCTGGAGTCAGAATCTGATTGGAAATCAGAATCTGTATACCCAACGGGAACCAAATCCCCTCCAGAGTATACAAGCATATTATCTCTCGTTCTCTTAAGATACTTGAAAATATGCTTGACTGCCGTCCAGTGATCAGGTCCAGGTTTCGATTGAAACCTGCTAACTATGCCAACAGCAAAACAAATATCTGGTCTAGTACAGAGCATTGCATACATGAGACTTCCAACTGCCGAGGCATATGGAACTCTACTCATGAATTGCTCTTCATGCTCATTCTTAGGAACTTGTTCCTTAGAAAGCTTGATTCCATGTCTGAAAGGTAACATACCTTTCTTGGAATCCTGCATGGAAAACCTAGACAAGATTTTGTCTATGTATGAAGCTTGGGATAATGCAATCGTTCTATTCTTTCTATCCCTTATTACTTGGATACCTAGAATAAAACTTGCTTCTCCTAAGTCCTTCATATCAAATTGTTTTGCTAACCATTCTTTTACTGATGTTAATACACCTACATCGTTTCCAATGAGTAGTATATCATCAACATAAAGAATCAGGAAAACCAACTTGTCGCCTTTAATCCTTTTGTATACACAAGGTTCGTCAGGATTCTGAATAAATCCAAAACCTTTGACAGCTTGATCAAACCTTATGTTCCAGGATCTGGATGCTTGCTTTAATCCATATATGGATTTCTGCAACTTGCATACCTTATCCACTTGGCCCTTTTCAATGAATCCCTCTGGTTGCATCATGTAGATGCTTTCGTCAAGACTTCCATTTAGGAAAGCTGTCTTGACGTCCATTTGCCAAATCTCTAAATCTAAAGATGCTGCAATGGATAAGAGTATCCTAATGGATTTAAGCATGGCCACAGGAGAGAAGGTTTCCTCGTAATCGATACCTTCTTTCTGTGTATACCCTTTAGCTACCAATCTAGCTTTAAAGGTTTCCACCTTTCCATCCATACCTCTTTTCCTCTTGTATACCCACTTGCACCCAATGGGTTTTATCCCTTTAGGCAAGTCTACAAGGGACCAGACTTTGTTATCGAACATAGATTCAATCTCGGATTGCATTGCCTTTTGCCAATGGCGACTATCAACATCCTCCATAGCTTCCTTGTACGTATAGGGATCATCGTCGTCCGGGAGATTCTCCACTGATTCTCCCAGACCGATGTATCTTTCGGGTTGTGTTCTAACCCTCCCACTACGACGAGGAATGGTAGGTTGTTGATCTTGTGTTGGATCGGAACTTACAATTGGGTTAGGTTGTGCAACCTCTCGTGGAATTGTATCTCCTGACATCTCATTCAGGACAATTCTACTTCTAGGCACAAAATCATTCATATAGTCCTTTTCCAGAAATTTAGCATTTGTCGAAACAAATACTTTAAGATCTGAAGGACTATAGAAATAATATCCTTTAGTTTCTTTTGGATACCCTACAAATATACATGTTTCTGAACGGGACTCCATCTTTTCTGTCTTTCCTTTTAACACATGCGCAGGACAACCAAATATCCTTAAGTGTTGTAAACTAGGCTTGCGCCCAGTCCACAACTCATGCGGTGTTTTAGGAACAGACTTAGATGGTACATCGTTTAGAATGTATATAGCAGTTTGTAAAGCATATCCCCAAAAAGAAATAGGAAGCGTTGAATAACTCAACATAGACCTAACCATATCCAAAAGAGTTCTATTTCTCCTTTCTGCTACCCCATTCTGTTGAGGTGTACCTGGTGCAGAAAACTGAGAAACTATCCCATTATCAATAAGATATTGCTGAAACTCACCAGATAGATATTCTCCACCACGATCAGATCTCAAGATTTTTATGTGTTTCTCAAGCTGATTTTCCACTTCAGCTTTGAATGCTTTGAACATGTCAAAAGCATCCGACTTATGTCTCATGAGATACACATAACCAAATCTTGAGTAATCATCCGTGAAGGTGATGAAGTACTCATATCCACCTCTAGCTTGAATGCTCATAGGTCCACATACATCAGTGTGTATCAATCCTAAACATTCAGTGGCTCTTGCACCTTTGGCAGAGAACGTCCTTTTGGTCATTTTACCTTCCAAACAAGATTCACAAGTTGGTAGATCATCAACCTTTAAGTCACTTAAAGGTCCGTCACTTACCAATCTTTTGATCCTATTAAGGTTAATATGACCTAAGCGTAAATGCCAAAGGTAGGTTTCATCTGTTGATAATTTTACTCTTTTATGATTAGATTCCGTTATTTCTGTGTCTAACGAGTGAGAGATATTTCTATGCAAAAAGTATAGACCGTTTTCCAATGTACCTTGGCAAATAATTTTGTCATTCTTACTAATAATAAAAACTTTATTAAAAGTAACCGAATATCCAAATTTATTCAAACAAGAAACTGAAATTAAATTCCTCTTGAATTGAGGTACATAATAAACGTCTATTAAATCTAAATGCCTTCTAGAATCCAAATAAACTCTAATATCTCCCACTGCACTTGCAGACACTAACGTTCCGTTGCCCAAGCGCAAATTGATTTCATTCTTACTTAGCTTTCTCCTTTCTTGAAACCCCTTCTTCCTTCTTGTTCTGGGACTTTGGGCAATTTCTCTTCCAATGTCCCTTTTCACCACAAAGGAAGCATTTCCCTTTGATCTTGGTTACTTTCTTGGTCTCCTTCTTGATAGGCCCAAGTTGCTTTTTCTTCTGTTGTTTCTTGACCTTTTGACGGGCCTTAACAGTAGCAACTTTACCAACCATATGAATCTCTTGACCTTTGCCTTTCACAAGGATCTTTTCAGCACTTTGAACATCTTGCATCAGGCCTTGTAAGGTGTATTCCTTTTTGTTCAAAGTGTAGTCCAATTTGAACTGATCAAAGGAATCTGACAATGAATTGACAACCATATCAATCTTTGTCTCACCATCTATCTCAGCGCCATGCAGTTCAGCAATGTTGAGATGTGCTATGACTTTCATCATGTGATCTTTCACAGCCTGTCCAGGTTTCATCATAAGATTCATAAAAGCAGTCACTGCCTCTCTCTTAGTCGTCCTAGACTTCATAGCAAACATCTCCTCTAGAGACATCATTATATCAGCAGCGGACTCCATTCCTTCATGCTGCTGTTGCAACACGTCGGAGATAGTGGCCATAATGTAACATTTTGCCATATCATCTGAAGTCTTCCACTGCTCATACTCATCTCTACACATTATGCTAGATTCATTATTAGGAGCAGGTGGTTTAGGAGTAGTTAGAACAAACTTATGTTTTTCACTTTGCAGTAACAACCCAATTTTCCTTTTCCATGTGACATAATTATCTCCAGTTAAAGTGTTATCTTTCAGGATGTTCATAAGTGATGGGGTCATGATTTCTGAATAAAACAAAACATATATAAGTAAATAATCATGATAAAGCACTTTTAAATATTTATCTTGAATTAAATAAATAACTCAATCATAAAATTCAACGGTGATCTAACACCCATAAATGTTACGCCTCCTTTGGGAGTTCGCACCATTTACTAGTTAGACTAGGTCCCACCTAATTGTTAACATAACAACCAGCGTTTTCAATTTTAGCCTTGCAATTTTACTGACAAGAACTCTTGGGAGGATATCAATAAAATTACATTGAGTGTGTTACCAAGATATCGACCCTCAATTTTCTCTCACGAAAATCCCTCCTTGGGGAGTAGATCTCGTTTGAGTCCATTGTCTAGTCTATCCTTGTAAGGAAGTATGTTGCTAAATTCCATTCATGGACGCCCCTTGGGGGGATTACCAATAAATAATAAAGCTCAACTAACCTTGGAGGCCATAGGTGTTACCAAAACACCTTCTCCCACTCAATTATTTAAGGCGTGTGATTAAATCCCATAGAATGATTTACCGAGTTATCTAGATGCCAATTTAGATACCTAAATCATTCAATGCATGTTCATACTAAAAGAGATATATGCGTGGCACTCCTATTCTATATGTCATGTTATCATACAATAACAAATATTGTAATATTTAAGCATAAATTAAATAGCAACAATTTTGGCCCATCCTAGAAAAACAAGTAAATTACAATTTGTCAGGAATACAAGATCTTCAGGTGGCCCATCAACCATACGCTCATCCTTCGGCCTTCTCCCATGGGCGTGCGCAGCCCACAACCCCACAAAGGGGCTGCCTTGCGCAGCCCATAAGGCCACACAAGGCTGCCATGCGCAGCCCACCAAAGTTTGGGCTTGTCATGCGCAGCCCAATCCACTCCTAGGGTGCGCACGGTGCTCGTACTTGGTTCCGGTTGCTTCGTTTTGCTTCGTGTCTTCGAATCTCCAAGACCTAAATATATTATGGCAGTATATATATAATAAATACTGCAGTATTAATTTTTTTTTTTTTTTTTTATTCACTGCAGTATTTTTACAAACCAAAAACTGCACATACTAAAAGTAAATAAAAAAAAACTGCAGTAACCCTAAAAAAATACTGCACGTATATATAAAAAAAAATAAAACCTAGTAATCTACCAAGAAGGAATTATGGCGATAATAGACCACCCTTCTTGTTACAACTCCGAAACAAAAATTACATTGAAAATCTAGGGCCAAAATCGAGCAATAACAAACCACATAAAATATATATAAATCCATACATCACATGTAATTATATATTTGAATACCTAGAGTGCCATCTCTTTCTAAACATGCATAATCACAATAAAAAGAAATAGATCCACGTATATATACGTTAATTAATTAAAAGGGTTCAACCTAGGCTCTGATACCAATTGTAGGGAAAAATAAACAAATAAAAGTGTTACACGCAGCGGAAGCGATACTAAAGACGATTTAGTGACTTTTAAAATTTTTCCTTTATGAACCTTAAACCCTTTTAATCAATAAACATGCATATATATCAACAAAAGTAAATTACCTCTTGTCGCGTGATCCGATTGACTTACGTCGATGGTAATCCGCAAGACCTTCAATCCGAGCACGAACGTGGATCACCTAGGAGCGTGGTCTCCCTTTCCTTTGAATTGCAAACCTGTGAATGGACCAAACAAATACTTTCTTTTCTTTGTTAGTCACAAAACAATCAAAAGAATGTCAAAATTATTCCGGTCACTTTTGAGTTCACAATCTTATGATCGAAACTCGCGTGAACCTAGATCGATATCGTATACACAAGCTTATTGATGTTTAAGCAATTGTATACTATCAAAGAATAATTTTTCACTCCTTTTTGTCTCTCTAGAATAAAAACTCTCTTAGAATTAAGAAGAAGAAGAAAGAAAATAAAAACTCAAGCACCAATTCATTGATGTGGCCGAACCCTATAAGAACATATATATAGGTTGGCCGAATTTTTCTTCTTTTTCCTTTAGGGTTGCCGAATTCTATGTAGTATCTAATTAGGGTTGGCCGAATTTCATCATGTCACTTATATAGGGTGACTGAAATTCAACCCTAATTCTTTTTAACTTTATAGACTTCAAACCCTAATCCAACTCTTTTATTTTTATTCTTTTATTTGACTAAATAAAAAAAAAAACTCCTTATTTGATTAAATAAATAATACTAATTTATTTATTTACTTATCAAACAAGTCTTTTACTTTTAGGAAAGATTTGTTTCTTTAATTAAACAATTAATCAATAAATCAATTAATTCTTATTTAATTAAAACAAATGAAACAAAATAATATTTTTAGGTCAAAACCTTAACCTAGCCGCCCCACTTATATATAAGATGGGCCTAATATTATTTTCCTATTTCATTTAATCCATTGGACTTTAAATAAAAAAGCCCACATGTGAACCAGACCCATTCTTACTAAAAGAAACAAGCCCACATGTCTTTCATTAATATATTAATATAATTGAGCAGCCCATTACTTAAATAATGTGCAAATTATATTCTTAATATATTAAATGCAATTCTAGATGGACCCTTAAATTGGTCCGGTAGAATATATCAAGTGATCCATGCAAGTCCGTGTGGATTGGGGATCTTGGCGGGCCATCTAAATTTAAGCTTCAATAGACATAACCTAATCACAATCAACAAATGATTCACTTAGGTCCGATCCATTAATTTTAACTCATTCCACTAAAGAGCTAAAACTGAACTCTTAAATAAAGATAGAAAAGGAAGATGCTCCTCATTCATACCCTAGACAATCATATTGGAGATAGTGTATCCTCGTGATTAATATCAGTAATCGCCAAGAGTTCATAGACCGCCTATAACTCTCCAAGTTACCATATTTACTCGTATGACCACGTTTTGAACTTGGATATTTTGACTTGTCCAGAAGCCATGTTTTCAATAGACACTATTGAAAACTCAACGTTGAGATTTAATATCCAATTACCTCAAAACATCCATATGATGATATTATACTCTCATTTAATTAAATGGAGCCACGATGTCCATATCTATAAATGAAGTCCTCTATCGATTAACAAATGAATATCACCAAACTATCGAGGATAGACTATGCGATATAATCGTACTCATTGATAACTCAAATGATATCACTTGCAACCATAAGTCCATCATTTATCTCAGGATTAAGATAGACTCTCCGATTGTCCTGATAATGAAAAGACTATTATCTATTGACGGTTCTAGATAAAGCTTTTCATTGTGATCCAGTTCAATGCACCCAGTGCACTAGATCCTTTTGCTCGAAGACACTCCGATGATTTTAGACTCATCATATCTCATTTGATCCCACTCAAATGCTAGCAAAAGAATTCTACAACTTTAACAAGATAAAGGTGCCCAACCTTTAACTTAAGTTGTGAACAATATTCAAGACTAACTAAAGAATTGTGTCTACCACATACATATCCAGATGTACGAACAATTCTTCTTTTCCCATAGTCTTTAGACCTTATGATTATTTACTTTGACAATTATAATACAAACTATAAATGCTATACGATTTGTTAAACCAGAAATCACTTTATTAATATGAAAAAGATTGTTAATTACAACATTACACTCTTGCTATTGAGCATAATCCTAACACATTGCTAATCTACTATCCAAAACTCAGCTCCTAAATTCAAAACCTGTTATACTCATCTTAGCACCATCATTAAGTTGTCTCTTCATAATGGCTCTTTTTTCTCTAATCAGTCTCTGCATTTGATTATCATTGGAGCCTTACAATATCTAACTCATACTCGACCTAATGTAGCCTTTGTTGTGAACAAATTAAGCCAATACTTGGTGACTCCTACTGAAGTTCACTAGATAGCTTGCAAAAGGGTACTTAGATACTTGAAAGAAACTACTGCATATGGTTTGCAATTTCGGCCTACTAATTCCATATGTGTGAAAGCCTACACTGACGTTGATTGGGGTTCTTGTTTGGATGACAAGAGGTCTACTAGTGGTTGTTGTGTTTACTTAAGACTTAACTTTATTACATGAATTTCTCGAAAGTAAGAGATTGTTGCTCGTTCCAACACAAAGGTTGAATACAGAGCTCTTACTCAAGCTTCAATTGATGTTTTATGGCTTATATCTTTATTTCATAAGCTTGGTGTTCTAATTAACAAGTGTCTTACCATCTTGTGTGATAACATTAGTGTTGGTTCTCTTGCTAAAACCAAGTCTTTCATGCTAGGACCAAACATATAGAGATTGATGTGCACTTTGTTAGGGAGAAAGTTGCAAGTGGTCAACGAAATGTTGAATATGTGCCAACTAAATTAAAAAAAAAAAAAAAAAACGATATCCTCAATAAGGCTTTGGTAGTAGATAAATTTGAATTTCCAAGGTCCAAAATGACTTTTGTTAAAGTCCCTAAGTTCAATTTTAGGGGGGGGGGGGGGGGGGGGGGGGTTGTTAAGAGTAACACTGCTTCAGCACATCCTACATTTGTTCTAGGAAAATCAATAATTGATACAGAGGAGTGCTTGTAAGTTAATGACGGTTAATTAACGAAAAACGTTTTTCTTGTTTTCTTCTAAAGCTTTATCAAACTTCATTAATGGAGTTTTGCTCTCGTTGAAATTTCCTCTGTATCTTTTAGTTTTTCTTTTACCATGTTTGGCATTTTGTCGAACATTTGGTTACTTTTCACAAATACTCAATTTTAATAAAAGAATCGTACTTTTTCCTTATTCTATTTTCATATATCCCTAGTGAGACTTTTTTTCTCTCACTTTCTCTCCTAATAATAGAGAAAAGTAGAGAGGGAAAGTAGAGAGAGAAAAAAAACACACACACACAGAGTGAAATGCGAGAATGAAATGCAGAAGAGAAATCAACGGGCAAAAGAAAAAAAGAAAAAGAAAAAACATAAAAAGAAAGAAAATTAAAACAGATATGAAATTTCCATAGACACGCTTAGACACAAACACTAGCCTGATTCCACCATAGGTAGGCCTCAGCTTACCATTCTAAATAACCACAGAACCACTAAATGAAAAGTCCCCATATACCACAGGCATGCGTCTGTCATCTTCGAAAATCACGATTTTCAACAACGGGCAATGCCTGTGGTAAATGATGTAATTACAACAGACAATGCACGTGGTAGATACTTTAGTATATTTATTTAATTATTTTTATTTATTTTAAAAAGCTAATTTATTTATTGCATTTAGTATACAATTCTCTCAAAAATATTGGAACATAAATATATTGTTCTCTATTGTTTTAGACATTGATATAAAGCATTCAAACAATATTCAATTTATGCAAAAGCATATATATAATAAAAAATAGTTTCACAAAATAAACATACACTCAAATCCTTATTAAAAGTAATCAAGTCCTGAATTGAGGCTCACATAAACATTTACTCAAATCCAGTGATCCAGACCGAAAATCATGTGATGAATATTTATGCTTGCGGATCAATACAATTAATTACATCTTCAAGTGTTCTCAAGTCAATATTATTTACTTGATGTATATTAAAAAGTGATTATTTATCACAGGCAATTAAAGGCCTGTGGTAAAAAAAATAATAATTAAAGTGGTTATCAACCACGGACATTTAAAGGCTTGTGGTAAATGTTGCTTTTCAAACATAGGCCTTTCAAGCCCATGGTAAATGAGTTGTAATGGAAAGTATATTTCTTTATAGTGAATATATCAATAGGTGAGCCTAAAATCTTGTATGCTCACTTATTGATATGCTATTTATGTTATTAAGTGAGCTTTAAATCTTTTCATGCTCACTTATTTATATGATATTTTAAGACCATCCACAGATACACACACATAAATATTAGTCTGATTCCATCATAGGTTGGCCTCAGCTTACCATTTGATTCTTAAAATAACATATCAATAATTGAACAGGAAAAGGTTTCAAACTCACTTAAAAACATAAATAGAATATCAATAAGTGAGCATACAAAGATATGCTCACTTATCGATATATTATTTTAAGAACATCCACAAATAACTAATACGGACGCCCTATAAATGGATATTTTATGAGTTCTTAGAACTTAAAAGTCTTTTTATAAAAGAGTTATAACCTTGAGTTATAACCTTTTATGAGGTAGTGTCAAGTGTGGATGCTCAGACACACTATCTCTAGTATAAATTGGTGAACCAACTTCACCTTGAAGAGTAACACATTCTATTTACACATTTAACTCTTGTTATTTCATTAAGATTTATCTCTCAACTCGATACTGACTTGGGCGTTGGAGAGTCAAAGTCGACGCCTAGTTGCTCCATTGATGTTCAATTTATCTCTTTTTCTTTCAGGCACAATAGTTAGCCCGAAACCCCCCAAAACTGCCCAAGTAGTCTGAAACGAACATTTCATCCAAAACTCTAACCTTTCATCTAAAACACATATCAAAACCCAACTAGACTTCAGTTTCTCTCACTGGCTAGCTGATCAAACGACCTATGTGGCGGTTTGACTATTGTTACTAGTTTTACCTGTAAACAATTAGTGCTAGATGGAGGGGGCAGTTACTCAACTCTAAAGAAACCTTGAGAAACTAAGCCTATAAATCCACTAGTTCAAACTACACTCCTATTAGCTGACCTTTCGACCAGCTTAGCCAAGCTTTCATTAAATAATTTATGGGAAGCCTCCAAAAGAAGATTTCGAGAGAAAAAAAAAATCTTTATCTTACCTTTCTTCCATGTTTTAGTCATAGAGAAATAGCGAATCTATCCAAGATTATCTTTCCCGATTCAACAAAAAGGGAAAATGCGAATCAATCTATGATTATCTCTACCAATCCAACAAAGATGTTGTATGAGAAGAAGATTTCAACAACGTTTCCAAAAGCTTTCAGGTTATCTTCCTTGGCCAATCAATATTATCTCCCTTGAGTAATCAATATTCTCTCCATCGAGCGATCAAAGTAAGTCTTTAGACTTTCTTATTTGAAAGCCCATGGATTATAAAAAGCTTTCGGATTATCTCCATAAAGAAATCAATCCCTCAAATTATTAAAAGATTTCGGATTCTTTTATCGGGAAATTAGTCCCTCGGATTATTAAAATCTCTCGGATTCTCTCAGTCGGTTAATCAATCACTCATATTATTAAAAGCTAGTCGGATTCTCGACATCGAGATATCAATCCCTCAGATTATACAAAGCTCTCATATTATTAAAAGCTTTTAGATCCTCTCCTACGGAAAATCAATCCCTCATACAATCAAGTCAAAGCTCTCAATTGTCCTAACTATCAAATTAGTTGAAATGCCTAGATCTGACTTACTACGATCAATACAAAAATCGTAAGAGAGATCGATGAAAATATTGAGTATTAACTTAAGGGTCATTTGTTTTTTCCAATTAAAATTTAATGGGTCTGAATTGAGCTCATTAAGTTGTTTTGTTTATTTTTTTAAGTGGCCAAACAACTTAAAAAATAAAGTAAGAAATCCTAACTATTAACTTAATTCCAAATCATTGAATTTCAATTAAAATATTTTCTTCCAAGTCTTTTAATATATATATATATATTTTATTTTAAACGGCTTTTAAAAAGAAAAAAAAAACTATAATCACTTCTCATGGAGACCGGTGCATATAATTCAGAAACCTAATTCAAAAAAAAAAAAATCAATATCGTTTTTCTTTTGGTTTCTAGTGCATATGATCTAGGAAACCAATAAAAAAAAAAACAAAAATGGTTTCCTCAATTATATACAATAGAAACGTGGACAACATACAAAATAACTTGATTTTTTTTTTTTTAATAATAAATTGAATTTGAACTTTGTTTTTAGAACATGTAAAATTATAATCTTTAATGAATTTTTTATTTTGTTAAATTGAACTTTGTTTGCATAAGAACATGCATGTTAAATTAGTTCTTTTAATTAGAATTGGTATAAATGTAAAATTACTTGTTTTTAGACAATTTTATTTTTAAAAATCAAACATGTTGACAGTACATTCAGATGGAAAAAAAAAAAACATGCATTCAAGTTCAAATTTCAGTCCCTATTCAATCTTCAGAAAAATTCAGGATTGTTCAGTTTTCAGACAAAAAAACAAATGACCTCTTAGTCAACGAGATCCGACTTATTAGGATCAATTCAATCGTAAGAGAGATCGGTGAAAAAATTGAGTATTGACACAGTCGACGAAATATGACTTACCACAATTAAAATTTAATCGATTCATAATGGAGTACAAAAATCATAAGAGAGGTAGGTGAAACGATTGAGTATTGATACAATTGGTGAGATCCGACTTACTTCGATCAATACAAAAATTGTAAAAGAGGTAGGTAAAATGATTGAGTATTGACTCGGTCTGAGTATTAACTCAATTGACGAGATCCGACTTACTACGACCAATACAAAAATCATAAGAGAGGTCGGTGAAAAGATTGAGTATTGACTCATTGCCTATTTGTTTTTCTCCTCTGAAGTCTGAAAGTGACTCAAATCACTTACTAAGAAATTTTTGTTTGTTTTTCCCATCAACTTTTATCTCAGAAACCGTTGAAAACATTTGAGATTAAAAAGTCCAAAAACCTGATTTTTGTTTGAACTGAAACACAGTAGAGAGAACTTTCAATATTTATTCCAAAAGTACCCCCTTGAAATTAAAACCAAAACCTATAAAAAATTGAAGAAATTAGGTCGAAATCACACATCTAACTCTCATGGTGGTTCCAGTTTCAATCTGTCTTTTATCGTCGCCTAGATGCGGTGTTGAAGAGTAGTTGAAGTTTGTTGCAGAGAGAAAAGTGAAGTCCGCCTCTGTTCTAATTGTTGAGATTAATCTTGTCTTAATCTTTTTTATTGAAGTAGAGATAGATTTGTTGAAGCTCTTGGATCCAAATAAAAAAAAAAACGTCAATGACTTTTCTAGTAACTATGACGGTCTTAGGACGACGGATTTGAGAGAGGTACGAAGACGAAAGAGTGAATGTATCTACTTTACTTGATTCCGACAATGGTGTTGGCAACGGATCCAAGCGAAGGTTGCGGCTATCGATTGAGACTTGAAGTCATGCTTGTTATGGTCTACTGTTTTTCTAGTTCTTACACACCAGTTACCTTAAATAAATACATCCAAGAATAGTTATAAGGGTATACTGGTCTTGTTATTGGATTTCATATATTGATATTCAGAAATGACAAAAAAAAAACAAACATATCATTCGAATTTAGATTTCACTCACTCTTCAGACTTCAGACAAAAAACAAATGACACCTCACTTGACGAAATACGACTTACCACGATTAAAAGTTGATCGATTCATAATCAAGTACAAAAATTGTAAGAGACGTAGGTGAAAAGATTGAGTATTGACTTAGTCGATGAGATCTAACTTACTACGATCAATACAAAAATCATAAGAGAGGTTGGTAAAAGATGGAGTATTGACTTAGTCGATGAAATCCGACTTACCACGATTAAAAGTTGATCAATTCATAATCGAGTACAAAAATAGTAAGAGATGTCGGTGAAAAGATTGAGTATTAACTCAATCGACGAGATCTGACTTACTACGACCAATACAAAAATCGTACGAGAGGTCAGTGAAAAGATTGAGTATTGACTCAGTCGACGAAATTCGACTTACATCAATTTAATTTGATCGGATCATAAGCTAGGTATTATAAAACCGTCAGAGTAGCCATGGATAGATTAAGTATTAACTTAGTCAAACAAATTTGACTTACAACCATTAGAGTAGTCAGATAAATTGCTTGGAAATGCCGAGTATTAGCTTAGTCAAACAAATGTGACTTATTTATGTTTAAGTTGATCAGGTCATAACCAAGTATTATAGAATTGTCAGAGTAGTCATATAAAATTATAAGGGAAATCACAAAGAAAATTGTAAATCGAAAGGAAAATGACCGAGATTATGAGGGGTATCATCCAATTAACTTCATACCATCTCAGCCTTTCTAGAAACTCAGGTTAGATAGACCCCTAAACCTTATGGCCACTCGGGTCAAATAAAAATCAAGGAAAATCCAAATAATCGCTAGAGCAAACGAAGATTTCGGGTCATATCAAGTTTTTTAAGATAATTTTTTTTTTCAAAAGTTTATTGAGCAAGATTGGGGTTGATGTTATACCCAAATATAGGCATACCTCCACATGGCCACTATATAAATAAAATAGGGCCTAGACGCAAGAGAAAAAAAAAAAAAAAAGCCATCTCATCCTATTCAACAAAGGTTTCGACTATACCTTATATTTGGGTGAAACCCAAAGGCGTACTAGGCCGAAACCCAAGGGCCAAACCTTGGTCGAAACCTAAATGCTAGGTCATGCCCAAAAAGCAATGCAATCTAAAGGATATCTACTTGATAGACAAGTCCCATCATGAAACACCTCTCGGATAAGTTATACGATGAAACTGGAACAAGGTTTAAGCCTTGAAAGGCCAAAATTCGATGTAACAACACGCAACCTACCAAGTAGGCTTACGTGCCAGTTGACCAACGGTGCGGCAACATCGAGACGAATACTTATTAGCTAGAGATTCAACCAACCTAAAAGGTAAGTGTTAGATAGACTTTCGGCTACCTAACTAGCATCCCAATGTCAGCCAAAACACTCGAGTATGGATGCTCACACTACCTCCAATATAAATAGGTAAACCAACTTCACCTATGAGGGTAACGCATTCTATTTGCACATTTAAGTCTTGCCATTTCATTAAGATTTATCCCTCAAACTCGATATTGATTTGGGCGTCAAAAATTAGAATTTAACGCCCAGTCGGCTCTCTACTAACGTTTTTTTCTCTCCTTTTGTATTTCAAGAACAAGAGTTGACCCGAAAACCACCTGAACTGTCTGAGTAGTCCGAAACCAACGTTTCATCTGAAACACTAACCTTTCATCCAAAACACATATCAAAACCCAACTAGTCTTCAATTTCTCTCGTTAACTAGCTGATCACATGGCCGATGTGGCAGTTTGACTATTATTACCAGTTTTACCTGTAAACAATCTTGTTAGGTACAAAGAGCCACATATTGTCTAATCTATTGCTAAGTTAGCAAATAATGAAGTAGGTATTTTATCCTTTGAGTGGTAGCATTGAAACCGTTGTGTTATATATACATATGTTTTTATTTAATTTATAATGGTTTATGCTAGGCTCCTTCAGCAACTTCTACTTTGATATGCCTAATCTTCATAGGTGCATGAAATACCTTTTTTTTATATTGTTTATACTCGTACTTCTCATTAACTGTTGTCCGAAGGAAGCTCCACTTTTATTTTTATTTTATTATTGTAACAATGTGAAACATAAATCATTTAACATTTGTAGAAGAGATTTTCTCCTTACAATACGATTTTATTTTTTCTCACTCGTTTTTTGAACACATTTCATCCTAAAAACTTAAACTTTAATAAATTCTAAAGGCACTACATTTTATTCTAAAATTTATACTTTTTATCTTTTGCACTCCTTTTTTGAAGGGTTATTGTTCATTTAGTCCTTATGTTTTTTTGAAATGTCTATTTTTTACTCACTTATTCATTTTTCACTGGATTGGTCCCGATGTTTTCGAAAACCACTCAATTTGGTCCCTTTGACCAGATTTTTGATGGTCAATGGCCATAAAAAAAGTAAAATGACATCTTTACACCTGACCATTTATTTCCTGGTAAAAAAAATTTAAAAAAAATAAAAAATTATTATTATCATCATCATCCATTATTATCATCATCATTCACCAACTAAAAGAAATCCAAAATCATCACCCAAATCAAACCTAATCAAACCTAAACTGAATCACCACCCCTAATCAAACCTAATCACCGGAACCTAACTTCATCAGATTTTGAAAATTTATGATGATGCCCAAAAACCGAATCACCACCCAATTAAACATAATCTGGATCTGGATCTCCACACTAACTTGAAGAGCTTACATCATCAATCACCTAGATTTGGTGATGTTGCAGGGATTTTGGTTTAGTGTTGATTTGGTAAAGATGAATCTAGGTTTTGTGTTGTGCTGATGAATCATCTTGGTTTGAATGATATGGATTGATATGAAAACAAGAGAATTTGAAAATTATCCAGATGTTTGAGTGAAGAGGACCAATGTTGATTGACCCATTTTGGTAAACCATAAGATTCACTCTAGAATGAAGTAGATCGATAAGTGGACCCAAAACGAAACCAGAACCAAAAAGTGAGAGAAATGGATGGCCAAGTGTTTTTGAGACTTGTTGTTGTGCTTTGCTTTCTTAGACTACAACAAGTTGTTTTTGAGAGATAAATTTTTGAATTTGCAGAGAGAAGGGAGCTGGGAAGAGAGTAAGAGGAGGTAAAAGCAGTGAGGGAAGACATGTTGATCTAATCACACAAAACTTGTTCATAGTTTTAGTATCAATTTAATTTTTATTTTTTGGTGGGATAATTTTGTGGTTTGTTATTGGTTTGGGTTGGATTTGTTTGTTAAGGAACTTTTGATTATGTATTTGGTTTGTGGAGATGTTTGATGATGGTACTCAGGAAGATTTGATGAGTTGGAAATTGGAATTCAATGAAAGAAATGTGTTTGGTACCTGAGAAAATGAAAGAAAAAAAAAATATTGGAATTGAGAGAATATCAATTTTATTTTATTGAAGGTTGAAGGTTGACGGTTTTAGATGATGGAAGGTTGAAGGTTGATGATGATGATCTAGATTGGACCGATTATGTATGATAAATTTTGATTATGTATCAACTTTATTTATTTATTTTTTGTTTTTAATTTTTTTTATTAGGTGGAGATTGGATATCTTGATTTAATATTTTTAAAATTTATTTTTTTTTCTATTCATTTGTGTGTTGACACATGTCTTATCAATGTTTAAAGATAAAAATACTATTAGAACCGTTTAATTTGACTAACAGTTGACTCACAGAAGGACAAAATTGAGTGGTTTTTAAAAACATATGGACCAATCCAGTGAAAAATAAATACATGAGTAAAAAATAGACATTTCAAAAAAACATAGGGACTAAATCAATAATACCCCTTTATTTAAAAAACATTCCAACCTAAAATTCTAAATTTATAAAACAATTCCAAATATACTTCATTTAAAAAAAAAATTTATATATAATTTTTCATTGCATATGAAATTGGCTCCATAGTGATTATTTCATTTCAATTTAACTTGTTGATTTTAGTACTTTAAGTATGTAGTTGGTGTGTTGTTGTTAGTTCATTAATTCATTGTCTTGTTTGTTGTTCTTATTCACAAACGAACCACCAAGTGTGTAAAGAGATATCATAATTTTAGAAAGCAAGCTACTCTGGACAATCATCGAGAAGATAGAGTTCCACATAAGGAGGGTAACTCTCCAACCAAAACCTATTTGGATTGATACACAAAGCCATCTTTGCATTGTGGGCAACCACATACGCCTTTCTTGGAACAAATAGAACCCACTTTACGAATCCATTCTGAATGTGAGTCTGGATGTCATGGATAACCAATCCAATATGAGCCAAAATTTTGCCACCCGAGTTCACCAAGTTCACTACACCCAAGGGGTCGGACTCAATCACAACCAGGAACAACCCTGCCTTTTCCGCAAATATAATCCCCCAAAATAAAGCTATATGTCATGGCCCGCGAAATCCAAAATCAGGATTCCAGCCAATGAGCCTAACAAGTCCACAAACAAAGCCAAGATGTTGAAACATTCTAGAGATCTCTAAAAAAGTCTAGCAACGGATGCTTCTGGAAGTCTCTAGCAACACAAACATTCTAGGTTGTTCTTGTACTTATCTAGATATATGTAGAATAATCTAGAATGATGTAGATAATTGTATAGGATTTTAGACGTATGTAAATACATATAGAGAATTCTAGAACCTTGTAGATAATTCTGGAGGCAAAACCTCTGCAATTGGATCAAATTAATCCTAGCCATTCATTGAGGAGGTGTCTCACTATAAATAGTCAACCCCTCTCATTTATAAGGCATCCAATCCAATCCATGCCAATCCAAGCCTACTAGCATTCAAGCCTTGTAAAGTTCTCTTGTTAAGCAATACAAGTTTTCTTTACATTCCCACAAGCTCTTCTAACCCTTTTCTCTAGTCTCTCGTGTGTGTGAAAGTGGCAAGAAAGACTTTTTAAGGCTTACTTTGCAACATTCACCCTGAAGTTGCCTACGCGCCGCACGGGATCCATTGCGTAAATCTAATCTCGTGACAGATGGTATCAGAGCCTTGTCAAGCAACCACAGCTAGTTCGAAAAACAATGGCCTCCGACAGCGAAGTTGTTGCTAAAGTTGAAAAGCAAACGCGAGGTCGTGGCGAGTAACGCACCCACACCAAGCGAAGTAATTCCAAGGGTCCGTCCATGGATGCCTTAGAAGCCCGGATGATCGGCTTGGAGGATACCCTCTCCGGAATGCAAGCCAGCTTTAGTGATATAGTCAATTTTCTCAATGGCCTAGAGACAGATTATGGCGAAATCACGCAAGCAACCAAGGCTACCATTCGAGAGTTCCAAAAAGGTGTCAAGGAGGATACTTGCTTTCTCACCCAAGAGATTCGCAACCTCCACACCTTCGTGGAGCATGAGTTGCGAGCTATCCGTGCGAAGGTAGAGGAAATTCACACCGAATAGGCTTCATACCAAAATATCCCAACCGTTAGTCTTAGTGCCACCACTAGCACCATGATCGCCATCCAAATCCTTAAGCCATCCACTTACAACAGCAATCGGAAAGCCATGGAAATGGAGAACTTTCTCTTCGGCCTAGAATAGTACTTCGAAGCTAAGGGAGTTAGGGATGATGCGAAAAGAATCACCAATGCTCCCACCTTCTTTTGGGAATCCGCCCAAATATGGTGGCGATGCAAGCATGGTGACACCCTCAATCCCATCACCATATGGGATGAATTCAAGAGGGAACTTAAGAAGCAGTTCTCTCTCCCACCAACACAAAGAAGGAGGCCTGTGGCCGCCTCCGTTGCCTCAAGCAGTCAGGGTCCATCCACGACTACATTAAGGAGTTCACAACCTTGACGCTAGAGATCAATGACATGTACGACAAAGACTTTTTTTTTTTTTTCATGGATGGCCTCAAAGATTGGGCAATAAGGGAGTTAGAAATGCAAAATGTGCAAGATCTAGATGTAGCCATTGCCACAGCAAAGTCACTGGCCAACTACAATAAGCCTAAGGAATGGAAAAATGGCCATGACAAAAGTGGGGGAAAAGAATCGAAGAGCAACGATCTTATGGACAAGGGGCATCCCAAGACCCCAAACGGTGACAATCGGTTAGAAAAACCCAATGAAGGCAAGCCCATATTGATCAAGCCAAAGATTTCATGCTTCATCTGCGATGTGCCACATTAGGTACGCGACTGCCTGAAACGGAAAATACTTAACGCCATGGTCACCCAACTTAAGGAGACCAAGGCAACCGAAACCCAAGTAAGCATGGGATCTATCCAACAGATCTACGCGGTCAATGGGTGAGCCATGGCTCCAACGCTTGTCAAGAAAAGCCTTAAGTTTGTGGAGGCAACCATCAAAGGCAAGCAAGTTCGTGTGATGCTCGACACCGGGGCAATGCACAACTTCATCTCGATGGATAAAGCCAAACGACTTATCATTCGTGTCACCAACGAAAAAGGTTCCATCAAAGCAGCCAACTCTCCGATCAAGTTGATTGATGGTATCGCGAAGGGTGTCACTGTCCACCTAGGGCCATGGAATGAAAAGCTGGATTCTCGGTGGTCAGCTTAGACGACTACCATGTGGTCTTAGGCATGGTGTTCTTCGACCAAGTCAACACTTTCCCCTTACCTGCTTCTAGTTCACTTAGCATCCTTGATGGGGGCAAAACAATCACCATCTCGACGGAATGTATACTCAAGTCAAAAATCAAGATGCTATCCGCTATACAGTTTATGGAAAAGCCAAGGTCTCCTACCTCTTCAAAGAACAACAAGCCAACTGAAGGCGTTCCGAAAAAGAGGAAATGTGCAAGCCATGGGAAGTAGTGACAAAAAACAACGGAGGGAGGCGCAACAAATGCCAAACTACGTTTATACAATGCAAGCTCACTTGCACCAAACCAAAGGAGTTGACGTAACACATCGTACATCTGACTCCCAACACGAAGGCAATCCTTCACGAGAGGCTTCACGAGAGGCTTCCCCAAATGAATTCCACCCGTTTGAATGATCCAATCCGTGGCAAACTCAAGCATACACAACGCCGACGCGACGAGGACATCCTGAATTCAGGTGGGGGAGGATGTCACGGCCCGTGAAATCCAAAATTTGGATTCTAGCCAAGGAGCCTAACAAGTCCACAAACAAGGCCAAGCTGCTGGAACATTCTAGAGATCTCTAGAAAAGTCTAGCAACGGATGCTTCTGGAAGTCACTAACAACACAACCATTCTAGGTTGTTCTTGTACATATCTAGTTGTATGTAGAATAATCTAGAATGATATAGATAATTGTATAGGATTCTAGAGGCATGTAAATACATGTAGAGAATTCTAGAACCTTATAGATAATTCTGGAGGCAAAACCTCCACCATTGGATCAAATTGATCCTAGCCATTCATTAAAAAGGTGGCTCACTATAAATAGCCAACCCATCTTATTTGTAAGGCATCCAAGCCTATCCAAGCCTACTAGCATTCAAGCCTTGTAAAATTCTCTTGTTAAGCAATACAATTTTTCTTTACATTCCTACAAGCTCTTTCAACCTTTTTCTCTAGTCTCTCTTGTGTTTGTGAGAGTGACAAGAAATACTTTTTAAGGTTTACTTAGCAACATTTACTCGGAAGATGTCCAAGTGCTGCACGGGATACACTACGTAAATCTAAGCCCGTGACATATAGATTCCACTACTCCGGGTTTGAAACTCACCTCCAACCGCTATGAAGAAGCTCTCATGACCTGTCCACGATGATTACAGACAACCACACCCATACCCATAAGATGCCTCTCCACATCTAAGGCTGCGTCCGTATTAATCTTATATAAATTCTTGGGTGGGGGTTGCAAATGAATCAAACTTGTAACCGGTTTCTTCCCCACATCACCCACTTCATGAACAGAGCAATACTCTTGTAAGAAATTTATTGTCTACGGAACAACAGAACCCCAATCCTGATTACCATCTCCATGAATCAACCTTGTTGCGCAAAAACCTGTTTCGCCACAAAACAATGCTTAGCAAGCACATCTCCATGCACCACCTTTATTTTTTTTTTTTTAAAAAAAGCAATTTTATAGTTATTCACTGTATGTACAAATCAATGAATTGAGTATAATGCAGACTGCGAAATTAATACTAAACAAAGTCTTGCAATTTCAACACCCATATAATTCAAAAAAATTCAGACCACACTTAAAAAAATACCAGCACGTTTAAAACTAATTAAAAATAATAATTATTTATTATTATTTATATTTAGACCTTAATCAAATAAATTAATTCCTAATTAGATTTAAGACAAAAAGCATACACCTAAGTTGTTCAGGCCTCGTTTGTTTGGCCGTATTGTATTATATTAGACAGTTAAAACGTATTAAAATAATTCAATATAGTGTTTGGTGCAAACACTGTATTGTATTATTTTAGTACATTTTAATTGCTTAATACAGCAAACACCGTATTAACTAATGCATTATATTTGGTGGTATTAGGTTGTATTGTATTAGAAAAAACACTTTTCTTTCCTCTTTTTTTTTTTTCAATAAATTTGGAATATTTATAAAATATTTGTTATGTTGTTAATATATTTTTTTATAATTTCAGAATACATAGGAAAAAATTATTTAAATCTTTTTTTAAAATTAAAATAAATATTTATTGATTTATTCATGGTAAGGATATTTAAAACTAATTATTAATTATTTTTTAAAATATATTATATTTTTATAATATAATAAAATACAAGAAAGTCATATAGAAATAACCTAATACAATATAATACAATGCATCAGCAAACAATGATTGTATTAATGATAATACAATCCAATACAATACAATATGATTCAATACAATACAATACGATCCAATACAATCCAATACGGTATGCCAAACGAGCCCTCAATGTACTAGGAGATTTTGTTTCCAGGTTAGTTGTCAAAATTACTCTAAAAGATTTTCAATAAAAGAAGAAAAAAAGAGGTGGTGTCTGCATAAATATCAAAATCAGCCGGGACATAGACCATCTCCGATATAATGGGTCTCAATTTTATCATAATTCAGGCCATCTCCAATGGTTCACTTAAATTTTCTCCATTTCGGAGATTGAAAATGGAATATTCTTGGAATATTTCATCTCCATAAATTTACTACTCCAATTATTCTTTATTTTATAATCTCCAAATAATAAAATATTAATATTTTTCAAGCTTTCTTTAATAAATTATTTTCTCTTTATTATTTTAGATAATAATTTACTCACTTTTATTACAACAAAAAATTTCCAATCTTTTTTATAATTATCCATACCTAAATATTTTTACATTTAATGATTTTGAAATAATTTTTTAACATTTATATTTTTGAGTAATGCTAGGCTTCCAAAATTTCTTCACAAATGGTGTTAGCACTTAAGGTGTCAACATCTTGTAAATTAGAAGATTATGTGGTAAGTGATATGATGTTAACACCTCACATACCAACACCATTTGAGAAGAAATTTGGAAAGCCTAGCATTACTCTATAATTTTTACACCTAATATTATTTAATGAGAACGCGAATAGACTAGAATTATGAAGAAAGATTTGCACTATTGGAGATGTTAATGTTAATATTTTGTTTTAATAAATTATTTAGATTTAATTATTTTGATATATGTTAATTACATATGAAAATTGATGATTTAAAAACATTTATTTTGAATTAAAATACTTATTAATAAATAAAAAATAATTAAAATATAGTTGATGACAGTGATTTTTAGGTTATGTAGAATTAACCACACATCCAACAAGTTTATATAAATTGATAAGTGAACTATGAATTAAGAAATAGAAATCAGTCACACAAGACAGAATTTACATAGAAAACCCGGAAAGGGAAATAACCATGGTTGCCGGAGGCGGTAAGAGAGAATTTCACTATGAACACTTTGGGTTACACACTCGATCTCTCTCTCTCTCTCTCTCTCTCTCTCTCTCTCTCTCTCAATTGTATCCTTGCACTAGTTTTTACAATGATGTTTTAGGGTCTATTTATATGTGTGTAGAACCCTAATTCTTGATGTACAAGTAAGGAAAGTTGTTGAAGTTTAATAGGACTCTATCTTATCGGAGTCGTCTTTTTCTTCTTTCCTGTTTCGTGTCTTCTGCTCATTAAATGAATCAGATCCCTCACCAGATTTGGACTTTGGTATTTATAAGGAAAGTTGTTCCCTTATCAGAGTGTACTTCAAGGTGCCTTGTTTGAGTAAGACTATTCTTCTGCATGTTTGAATTGCGATTGCTTTGAACTTGATATCTTCCACGTGTCGCTTAGCCGATCGGCTACTTACTCCCAACCGGATGTTTTGACCTGATCGACGTAGTTGCCCCGATCGGGCCATCTTTACTTGGTCCACCTGATCACCCCGACCATGTTACTCTCATTCGATCGCTTGGATAAACCTGACTGGGTTTTTGAGTTTATTCATTGGTCAACTAGGGTTAGTATTTCATCATTGTCATTGATGACACAGTATTCCTAATTTCCGTGTTTTCTAGTAATCATGATGACTTGGCAGTCCTTCGAATTCTACTAATAACAATAGTCAATATTATACTCGGTTGAAAAATCTCAATAAAATATTTCTAATTGTATAACTTTTATAGTGATTATATTTATGAATAAAAAGTTGTATTAAATTAGTTGAGTTTAGTTAAAAATATGAAAAGAAGATAGGAGAGATAAAATAATATTATTTAATGTAGAAATAGAGATTGAGATTTGGATCTTTAAGGCCATCTCCAACCCTGCGCTTTCCCCCTGCACCATCTCCATTTTCTAGCCAAAATCCCTTCCAACCCAGCTGCATCCCCTGCTCCATGTTTGCCAGGTTGAACAATGTCGCGTAAAATAATATTATTTAATGTAAATAGTGAAATAGAGATTGAGATTTGGATCTTTAAGGCCATCTCCAACCATGTGTTTTCCCCTATGCCATCTCTATTTTCTAACCAAAATCCCCTCCAAATCAGCTGCATTCCCGGCCCCATGTTTTCAAGGTTGAATAGTGTCGCGCAATATATTGCGTGACGCTGCTCATCTTGTGCAAAAATGTCATCTAACTTTTTTTTTCATCCCTATATTTTTATAAAATCACAGTTTGACCATATTTATTAAAATCTATTCTGATTATGTCATTTATTTAAAGGTTTTATTTAATCACAGTTGTACCCTGAAACTATTAAGGTGTGTCTCAATATAACTAGAGGAGGGTGTATAGGTTCTAATCAAGTTAATTACTGATTTTTCTTGATTAGTTAATATTCAATAAACACCCAATTCTAAGCAAAATGCAATCAACTAAATCTAAGTGCGGAAAACAATAAATTACAAGTTGATTGATTTAAGTGAGAAACCCACGATTGGGAAAAATTCACGGGCTAATATAGCCACACATGGTCCTCAAATCCATTACTTGAATGAAAGTTTACAACCTAGGTTGATCTCAACCATTCTTGGTCACTAACCCCTCCACTCTACCAAACAAGCCTTTAATAGTGATTCTAGACCTACTTGTTTGTGCACTAAGTAACTTAGTCACAAGGCTTAATTCTCAAAAAGAGATTAACAACCTAAGTGAATATATGATAATATCCAAAATGTAATTAATGCTAGGCAACACTAAATACTTATCTAGGGATTAAATGATGATAATAAAATCAATCATGGATATCATATTGCTATATGTCATACATACAACTTAGCTATATAAAATTAATGCAATCCTAGATGCAATAGCTATCACAATACAACAACCCAACAATCAACACAAAAATCTCAACTTGTTTATTAAAAAATTAATCTAAATGCAAATAAGTCATAAAAGAGATTTTTTGATAAGTAAAAACACAACAATGGATGAAAATGGTGTTCTACTTACTAAGTCATGTGTGTTGAAGAAGACTCATTCAAGAACACATCCTAGATGAAGCTAGATGATGTTTAATGCAAATGGAAATGGGTTTGGAGAGTTAAAGAAAGGTTCTTGGGAGTTTCTCTCTTAAAAATATTTTGTCTCTCTAAAATATATATCTTTCTCTATATTCAACGAAGTGAAGAGAAGAGAAAATATATATATTTAGGTCAACAAAAAACTGTGATTTTATCCAGTGAGGTGAGCTCACCTGAGAGGCATTCAAGGGGTCCAATGATTGATCATATCAAATCCACTCATGCAACAAGCAATCACAACACAATAGAGTTCACATGTAACTTAAAACACTCAATAAAATAACCAGTGAAATAAAAAATTCAATTGAAATCAGTGTGGCTTCGCGTGAACTGAGAGAGTGTCGTGCGCCTTCGTGGTAGTCCATCTCTTAGTGTGGCTTTCATGCCATGCCAAGCCGAGCGCGCGTTCTTTGGTCCAGTTGATCTCGAAACTCAAAAATCGAATACATCTTCAGAATATAGATCCGAGCTCAATCACAAACATGAAAAATGACATAACTTTCCACTTGAAGTTTGAAATTCGATTTCAGTTTTCGACAAAAACACGAAATATCCCAAATATCTCGGAAATCATCCAAAACACATAGACAAGCCTCTGAATCGCTCGGAACTCATATAGGGACAAATCCACAAACAGTTGGACTCATAAAAAAAAAAAAAAATCTCAAAAATATAATTCTTTTTAATACAATGAGATTTTACCAACCATACCAAAACAAACACAAATACTAAAATGCATGAGTTATGTGTGTGTGCAACAAAGTCTCTTCAATGAAATTAAGCATAAGTGATTATCATCTTCAGGTCTTAAGAGGGTCTTTGACCTTGATCACCAATAATTAAGCATACCTTTACATCATAACCCCAAATGTAGTTTGTCACTGAAATAAGCCAATCAAAATTAAGGAACTTACATACCCTTAATCAATTAAATTTATTCTAATTTGGTCCTTTTTATTATTTAATTTTTTCTTTGATTTAATAATTATTGATATTAACATTTATAATAAACTAAAATGAAAGTGTATAATTTAAAAAAAAAAATAATGCAATTTTTAAAAAAATAAATCACTTAATTCAAAACAATGGAAATTAAAGCAAAATACATTAATTAATAAAAACATTAAAAACAAAATACAAACTTCATAGTGATAAAATAAATTACCACTAATTGGAAGACATTAAAATTAAGGAAAAATACAACAATAAATTACAACAATAAATTACAATAATGATTTAGTAGTCTGGAAGACCATTTCCAGATCCTCTAAGATTATTGAAAAAATCACCAAAAGACTCAGATGTTTTAGGATCCTTGGCCTTGTTGCTGAGCTCATTTTGCCATAATTCTTAATTGTTCATGATGCACAAACTCTCGTCAGTTTTGACCAATTATGGTATTCAAATCCATCATTACAATTTTTGTTTCCTATAGGTCCAATTTTTTCTCCATAATATCGTTAGTTCTTTGCCTCTCTGATCGGGTCAAAATTGTGCTATATTTTGGCCCTTAATTCCATATCCTTTAGCTTCTTTTCGAGCATATTTTGATGTCTAATGACTCTTTTATTGTGATTGCAGTCAATTGATGCAATTCAGGTGTTGGAGATGGAAATAGGGATGTTCGTGCGCAAAACAAGTCAAAATTCAAGAAATACAAGTGTCAGTGCGCGGAACTGCCTGGGTATGCTAGCGTAGGTATTTTATAAATGGCGTGTACCTAGGCAAGAGTAATGAGTTGCAAAAATGTGCAAAGTCAAAAGGCATGAAATCAAAATAAAAAATAAAAAAGCAAAAAGGAACAAAAGAAAAATATGATTCAATTGTCTTGTTTAAATTGTAAATGCTACTCAAAGGGGTATCAAGAGTAGTTAAAGATTGCACCTAGAGTTTAATTGTATGACAGGACGCCATATTGTATTTGGAAGTTGAGTTGCATGAGGAATTAAATGCTTTAAGTGTAAAATGTATTGCCTTAACTTGGTTGATTAGTGCTTGTGCCTAAATTCCCATTCTTTCTAATCACCATTAACCGTGGCCCTGTTACAACCAAATGGAAAAGACCTAATTGATCTTAGGGGAAGTCTAGACTGGGAATATTTTTTAATGCATGTTCTTTCCACATTCATGGCACTTGATTCTTTAATGAGACTTATTCAATAAAAAGAGCGTCTTTTCTACTAAATGTATGCAACTAATTTAATTCCATTACATAAACTCATTTGCATACATCTTGCATGAGTGTGAACCTAAGTTCTAAGAGGAAAGATAAGAGAGAATCCATGTGAGAACCTAGCATCAAAGTGAATTATGCATAAGGTGTGAGAGTGGGTGGTTTCCAAGGCAAGGGAGCTTTAAGTGTGGGATTCGTGATTAGGCGAGTTCCTTTCGGGTGCCTTGGAGTTGTTTAGAACATTTTGCATATGCTTATTCCTCGCTCCCACTTGCTTTTGCTTATCTCTCTACTAGTTGGCTCTGCAGCAAATGTTTATGTCTAGGAATTTTTTAGATAGAATGTTTTGTTGTTGTGTCTTATTTGTTGTGTGTCTTGTGTTTACTCGAGGACGAGAAAATGTTTGATTTGGGGGTGTTTGATCGCGCCAAAACTGTACTATATTTTGGCCCTAATTTCCATATCCTTTAGCTTGTTTTCGAGCATATTTTGGTGTCTAATGGCTTTTTTATTGTGATTGCAGGCAATTGATGTAATTCAGGTGTTGGAGATGGAAAGAGGGATGTTCATGCACGAAACAAGTCAAAATTCAAGAAATACAAGTGTTAGTGCACGGGTACTGTGCGGGTATGCTAGCAAAGTTAATCCCACGCAAGACCTGAGAACTTACCAACGCACTAAGAGAAGCCAAAGATCAAGTTGCAGTGCGTTGGTCACTGCACAGGTCCCTACCCGCACATAACGCCATAGCGGGTATTCCAGCGTATGAATTCCCGTGCACTACCAACCAACTGTGGATACTAGCTTAACCAAGGTACGATTTTCAGCCATTTTTAAAGGGGTAAACTTGTCCATTCATGCCCAATTCGTGCCCTAGCCTCTTAAACCTATAAATACATCACTTTATTCAAGACCAAAGGGAATTAATTGATAATCCAATCACTAACAAAACCTTTATATACTTCATATTCTTCGTATAAAAAGATATAGAGACCTTCAAAGGCATCCATGGAGATTTTCCTCCATGGATGCCTCACCATCACCACCTTCCACTTGCAACCACCTATCTTTGGAGGTAATTCATGAGGTGAAATTCCCTAGAGAGATGTAGTGTATATTATACCTAAATGGGGGATGAATAGGTATAGTCCTAATTTCTTCCAACTTAAAAAATTTACAGATTACAAGAATGAAATGTATATGATTTAACATTTGTATAGTATGAGTCCATACATGTAAAAATCAATATACAAGAGATACAATCAATACATGATATGAAAGATAATAAAAAGTAAAGTGAAAATGAACACAAGGATTTTTACGTGGTAAACCTCAAAGAGGAAATATCCACGGGTTGAATAACCACAACCACTGGTAAAGAAATCCATTATATGAAAAGGACTTACACACATAAGGATATCAACAAGTGATATCCACCATAAGCTATCAACTCCTAATCTACCCTCAAGACCTAGTGAACCACCTAGCCTACTCTCTATCCAAGATGTGTCTTACACCTTTAGAGAGCAACTCCCTATCCAAGACTCTCAAGCCTCTAGGAAGATTTTCTTGCTTAGCAATCTAGATCACAAATGATCCTAGTCAAGTTTCCCTAGCTCAACCATCCGGAGTACCAAACTCCTGGCTAAAACTTTTGCTTAGTTATCCGGATCCTCTTTATCCTAACTAAGTCTTCGTGCTTGGCTATCCGGAACACTATCCAAGCCAAGTCTTCTTGCTCAAATCAAGGCTTCACTAACCTTAACAAGAGACTTCAACCTTTCCACAAGGCAATGATCTAAGTGATGCAAATGATACAAACACAAGTCAAATAAAGTAATATGATCAATCAAACTTTATGAACATGCTTAGTGATAATCTAGAATATGCTTTCAACACACAATCACAAATCTATTTAGAAATCAAAGCATGTGAATCAATAAGAACAAGATATGAATATTCAATATATCACAAGAAAATCTTAGTTCTTAGATCATGAAATTAAACCTAAAAATTATCATGAAGCACATCACATATAACATTTCTAGAATCAATTTCAAGTTAAATCAAGTTTAGCAAATATATGTTCAAGAGAAATCACAAAGCTAAAACTCAATTAACAAATGATCAAACACCCCTATGATATGATCTAACATCATTCTTATCACAAATCATCTATCAAATAAGAAGATTAAAAGAGATGATCAAAGAGAAAGTGACAAGAAGAAGTTTAACATACAAAGTTGAAACTCGGACTAAAGAAAAGCTTGCTGCGAACAATCACAACTTCATTTGACTCTAAAAATGCTTGGGGTTTGTAGCTCTATTCAAGACTAACAATTTTGGTTTTTGGATCACTCGATTTTGAGTTCATATGAGAGAGTTATGATCAAAATAAGAAAACTAAAATTGAGAGAAAATTTCTGATTTCATCTTTTTCAAAATTTCTACACTTGATGTTTGGTGGGAAGGAGAAGAGCTTTAAAAATAATTCAAGGGAGGGGAAAAAAGGAAAAATCATGAGCTGCCATGTCACCTCCATATGTGGGGTGCATGTGCCACACGTGGGTAGAGAGGCATCCCAGCCGTGTGGCACACGTGTCCCACATGTGGCATACAAAGGTTTGCCTTCCAGCCGTGTGGCACACGTGTCCCACTTGTGGCATACAAAGGTTTGCCTTTGGCCAATCTGGCTCCTCTCCCGTTCTTCGGGCCTCAAAACTCCGATTTCGGATCAGTCTTTAGATTACGAATTGTGACTCCCTCATACACAACAAAGACCACAAAACTTTACAAAAAGGTTGAAAATTCATCTTGAAAAACGACGACAAAGATAACTCAACGAAGGAGAACGTAAAGTAGCGTAGCTACATTGTTTGGACTCAAACCCTAATGAATAAGTAACTGAAATGACCGAGACTCAATAAGGAATCATATGAGATCATGTTCAAGTCAAAAATACAATAAAAATAAACAAAGAAATACAATGTCACACAAGTATGCCAAATTCAAGTGATAGTCACGAAATATGCAATTCTACAATTTTTGTCTATATGAGACTAATGCATGAGCATACTTAAATATATGTTAATGTGTTATACTAAATGTTTGCACAACGATGCAAGGACACACATGAATGAATTGTATATGTGTACGTTTATGCCCTGCAGGAAAAAGAAGAATCTTGATACCCTAGCATCCAAGAATGCGATGTTCCCCTTGAAGACAATATTTGCATAAGACGTCTCTTTTGACCTTTAAAGCTTCTTTTCACCAAGAACAACCTAAGCAACAGTTATTACAAATATATAGAGTTTTGCAATGGAATCTAGCCAATACAAATCAAGGATCTTACATGAGGAAAGAGTCATCCTCTATTGTCTATGAGGAGAAGGAGCTTCAATGGAACTTAGAGATCTAAGATGACAATTAGGTCTCTCTCCGAGCTTGGAGATCCTAGATTAACACCTTCGGTTTTCTCTTTTACTCTTCTCTTGTATTTTCTTTAATTGATATGTATCTCCATTTGGAAAATATGTAAACCTAAACATTTGTGTCATTTATTTAATTGACTTGCACTTAATTTCTTCAATATAATTTCATTCATTGTTCTTAATGCTTTTGATTGCCTCTTGGATTGAGTAGATATGACAATTCTTAGTTCTTGTTTGGTATGAAACTAATTTGATGTTTGAAATTATATTTATCCCTTTTTGGCTTGAGTAGGAATACCAACTCTCAAGTCAAGTTGGGATTATATATCTCCTTAGATTGGGTAGAAATATCAACTCTCAATTTGAGTAGAGATACTTACACTTTTAGGTGTTTAAGCTAGCTATCTTGATTGTGAGGGATGTGTTGAGAAAATACTAATCCGACACATCCCGGCTAAAAAGTGGTAGGGGTGGATTGAGAAAATACCAATCCAAGCCACCTCGACTATCTTAAATCTACTTATGCTTAAATAGGGACTCTCTCATAAACCGACCAAGTAGTTGTGGAGTAGAGAGTTGAGTGATAAGAGTCTATATCTCTCCAAATCCAACCAAGTAGTTGTGAGTGAGAGTTATTAATTCTCAAATCACACCTAAAGGTAGATTAGCTATATTTGTTCTTAAAATGTTGTTAATGCGGTTAGTTATTATGGCACGAATGTTTTGGTGGTCATGAGTACCATATGTGTATATTGTCTACATCTTTCCTAGCCACTTATTTTCGTGACTTAGGGTATTTGTCTTTAGGATTAGATTAATTTAATTATGAGTAGCTTAATTTAGAAAAGCAAGCACCCGGTCACATTCATCACATTTAATCACCATTCTCACCCCTCCATTTTCTCCTTTCTTTCTTATTCTTATTTTGCATTTTCTCTCTCACACACACTTGACCTTGCTTACATATCACACACATCATTCTCACCCTTGTAATGTTTTGATTTACATTGCTTTAATAAACACAAAAATTAGAAACAATCAACGAATGACACCTCCATGTGAATGATACCCTCGCTTACCGCTTTACTAGTTTTCAAAACTTTAGAGCATATGGCGTAGGACTTCATATAAATATCTTTTGAATTCGCAATTTGATAACGACACAAAAAGAGCGTTCACTCTCCTAACTGTTTTTGCTTTTATAAACTTCCATGAGTTCTTGTTGTCCTTCTTTCAAAGTGTCAATATTTTTTTAACTTTCTTTCTCTGACCTTCTTTTCAATTTTACTTTCTTCACCCTAATGAGCCATTGAGATGAACTACCTCCAATATCATCACTAGTTATATTCAGAGAAAATGAAGATTGTCCAGGAGATGCCATTGTGGGAGACTCTAGAGTTGGTGAGTCTTCTTGTGATGATACAAAATGACCACTTTACTTTCGAAAGGCTGATGTTGCAATATCATTATTTGTAAATTTTTGCATATCTTTGAGGATGGGCCACACATGGTCAAACTTGAATCCTTTTTTGTATTTGTTATCTTGTGTTAACAAGATTTTGGCCCGATTGATATGCAAAATGATACAAATATATATTGTTAAAATTCAATATTAAATATAATTTTTCTACAACTTTAATTTTAACAAATACTCACAATATCATCTTTAGAAACACCAAAAGGATTAAGACTTTCGATCTGCTGTAAGCCTCCCGGCAATTTCCCAACTACGGTAAGGATAGTTTGTATTCAACACTGCAAACTTCTCTTGCCACGAAGTTCAGTGATATTATATATCTAGTTTAGTTTTGTTGTAATCAGTCTCAACTCTAGACCATAACATATCCTTCGATTGGTTTGTACCTATGATCGGGTTTTGCAAAATATCAAGATATATGAGACAAAGGTGTGTGTTTTCTGCATGTGTGAACTTCTTGAAGACATTTTTTTGAAAAATTGATTTGAAGGGAAAAGTGATTTGAAGAGATAAGTGATTTAAATGGATAAGAGATTTGAAGGGATAGGTTTAATTTTGTGTGGGTTGATATTTATAGAAACTAGGAGGTACTCTTTTCAGATTTAATCTTATCGTTCAGATGGTAAGGAAATCCATCCATTTGTTGGCATTTGAAATCATATTTCTTATCTTCAGATTTTGGAAAAGGTGAAGATAAGAATTTTGAAAAGGTCTAGATATTATTTTCGAGATTTAATCATACGATTCAGATGGTGATGCAACCCATCTAATGGTTAACATTTAATAGCTCATATATCTTATCTTGATATTTTGGGAAAAGTGAAGATCAAATTTCTGGAAAAGTTGAGATATTATTGCAGAGAGGTGTCCTACAGTTCATATGCTCTGGAAACTCATCCAATTGTTTTCCAGTGAGTGAGTGGGCCCCACAACGTGTACTGGATGTGTAGGTTCAATGAATCTAGATCACGCGTTCAATTTTTTGAATTAACGTGTTTTTGTCCGTATCAGCTTTTTCCACATGAGCTTGCAGTTATTTTCGGCCAGGTTCTGAGATGTAACTAGCTGGATACAGCTGTCATCCACAAGCCCTTCTAAAAGCACGTGTATTGCAATCGCTATTTTAAATTGAAAATTATATTCTGGATATTATGATTTACTGCTCATCTTGTTCGATCAAACTGGGGATTCGTATGAGATGGATCTACTCGATCAAGTTAAGTGTTGGAATATGAAATTGAGCATGTGAATTAGATGATCCATTAGTCAATTTTGTGTAATCAACTGTTGTTACTCTTAATTTTGAACTTGTTTATATCTGTCACTACTCATCTTCTTCGATGGAATTGGAGATTCTTTCAAATGGAGCTACTCAATCAAGTTAAGTGTTGGAATATGCAATTGAGCATTTGAATTAGACGATTCATTGGTCAATTTTGTGTAATTACCTCTTTTTAATCTTAAATTTTAACTTGTTTATATTTGTCACTGCTCATGTTCTTTGATCTAATTGGGGAATCTTTCAGCCCTATATTAGTAAATACACAACCTAGGTCAAAACTTGTCAATCGGTCCGCATCGAAAAGTTAAGATATTATAATCGAGAGGTGACCTATGGTTCAGATGGTGATGCAATCCATCCAATGGTTGGCAATTAGCTATGCTCATATTTCTTATCTAGAATAGTATATTTCACAATGATAAATAGCTCTGCTAACACTCATTGAATTCAACTCCAAGCAAAAATGAATTTCAATAACGGAAGTCCATCTAATTTTGCATCTGCATCTTCTGAAGAAGAGGAAGCGCAGCTTATGGCGGATCTTGAAGCGATTGATGCAAAACAAGAAGTGATAATTACCCAACATGGTAACATCCAACGGGCCATCGCTTAGTATCTCAATCAACAAAACAACCCAATGACACCCATGGAGGCTCAATTTCTGGTCAAATAGTGATCAATCAAGACCGAAAAAGTGTTGATCATCATTTGCTCGACGATAATTTTACTGAGAACCCAAGGTATATAACAATCAAATGTTCCGTCGACGCTTTCGAATGGGTAGAAGTTTATTCCTTCGTATTGTTGATGCTGTGGAAACTCATGACAACTACTTTGTGCAATGAAGACATAGTGTGAGTACACTAGGATTGTCCGCTCGTCAAAAAATAACTGTAGTATTTCAGATGTTGGCATATGGTCTACCAACGGATACTACTGACGAGTATATTAAAATCGAAGATGAGAGTCTACAACAATTGAAAGTTTGAAGAGATTTTGTCATGGTGTTATGGAGGAATTTGTAGATGGGTATCTAAGATCACCTAATGCTACTAACATTGCCAGAATACTCCGTATTGGTAAAGATCGTGGTTTTCTAAGAATGCTGGGCAGTCTAGATTGTATGCACTGGATGTAGAAAAATTGCCCAACGGATTGGGCAGGACAATATGCATGTCGTAATGGATCCCCAACTATTATTCTAGAGGATGTAGCTGATTATAATATGTGGATATAGCATGCTTATTTTGGTTTGCCGGGTACGAACAATGATATTAATATTTTGGAGGCATCTCATCTTTTTGCCAACCTCGCTCAAGGTATTGTTCCTCCAGCTCATTATGTCATTCAAGGAAAAGAATATAATATGGGTTATTATTTAGCTGATGGTATATACCTAAAATGGTCTACCCTTGTACAAACTATCCACGACCCACATGGTCGGAAAAAATATATATATTTGCAATGAAACAAGAAGGATGTAGAAAAGACGTAGAACATGCATTTAGAGTTCTCTGATCACGGTTTGCAATTGTGGCAGGACCGCCACATTTTTAGCATAAACATGTTTTACATGATATAATGACGACGTGTATCATTATGCACAACATGATAATCGAGGATGAGCATGATGTTGATGCAGTAATTGGGGATCATATGGAAGCACCAACTCCAGAAGTTGAGATGGTGGTAGATGAAAATACCCGATTTCAAGAATTCCTAGAAATCAGGGATAAAGAAGCTAAAATTGCACTCCGAAATGCATTAATAAATCATTTGTTGGATGAATATACTAATTCAAATAATTATATGATGATCAATATGTACTTTTATTTTTATGCCTTTTCTTTTTTATTTTATAAAATGTAATGTTTAAGTTATTTTTATAATAAATGCAATATTTAACCTAATTAAATTTAATTTCTTTTAATGTATTAATTTCATAATTTCTTATTGTTTTGCAATATTATATTAATTATAGGGTGAAATGTTAATTGTGGAGAAATATTAAAAAAAAAAAATGGAAAGAAAAGGAATATTCATTTTAGTATAAAATTTGGTACAGTGGGTTGGAGTTGGAGATGGAATAATGAAATAGTGTGAAAGTTATACTATTTTAATGTAAAAGTTGCACCATTTTAGTCCAGAAGTAGCACCAAAAACACTATTTGGGTTGGAGATGGCCTAAGACCATCTCCAATGGATCTCCATTTTGTCACTACAATGGTTCTCTAAAATGGAGATTCCATTTTGGAGATCTCATTTGAATCTCCAAATTTAGATATCTAAATCTCAATCTCTATTTCACTATTCATATTAAATAATAATATTTTATCTCTCCTATCTACTTTTCATATTTTTAACTAAACTCAATTAATATAATATAACTTTTTATTCATAAATACAATCTTTATAAAAATTATACCATTAAAAATATTTTATTGAGATCTTTTAACCGAGTATAATATTGACTATATTTTAATTATTTTTTATTTTTAATAATGAATTAATAAGTATTTTAATTCAAAATAAATGTTTTCAAATCAACAATTTTTATATGTAATTAACATATATCATAATAATTAACTCTAAATAATTCATTAAAACAAAATATTAACGTTAACATCTTCAATAGTTCAAATCTTTCTCCATAATTCTAGTCTCTTTATGTTCCCGGTAAATAATATTAGGTGTAAAAAATATAAATGTTAAAAAATTATTTTAAAATAATTACATGTAAAAATAGTTAAGTGTGGATAATTATAATAAAAGATTAGAAAATTTTTGGTGTAATGAAAATGAGTAAATTATTATCTAAAATAGTAAAGAGAAAATAATTTTATTAAATAAAGTTTGAAAATATTTAGATTTTATTATTTGGAGATCGTAAAATGGAGAATGATTGGATTAATAAATTTATGGAGATGAAATATTCTAGGAATATTCCATTTTCAGTCTCTAAAATACAGAAAATTTTAGAGAACCATTGGAGTTGGCCCCAATGGTTCTCCAAAATGGAGATTCCATTTTAGAGATCTGATTTGGATCTCCAAATTTAAAATCATCTCCAATGGGTCTCAATTTTGTTAAAATGGAGATCCATTTCACTCCAATGGTTCTCCAAAATGGAGATTCCATTTTGGAGATCTGATCTGCATCTCTGATGAAGATCAAGTTATGGGAGAATTGTATAAATCATGGTGTTGATAACAACTTGATTTATACAATTTCATCAATCACCTATGATGAAGGCAATTGCTTGATTTGTGGGATTTGATGATGGAGGCATATTTTTAGGATTCAAATTATGATTTTTATTTGTTTTTTCTACTCCTACATATTGGAGCCTTGTAGCCATTCAATGGCATAGTTAAGTTGATTAATAAAATTTCGGTTATGAAATTTCTTATATTTTCTCTCTTGGTATTCATATGAATCAACAAATAGCAATGTGTTCATAGTCATGAGTATTCCCACAATTAACAACGCTTGATCACCTGCCGGCGATGCATCACTTTTGGTATCAGAGCCAAATATATTCAACATCAATTGTTGAGGTCTTTTGATCACTTTTTAGTTATTTGCTGGTATTTGTTGCGAATCAACAACAACTAGTTCTTATTTCGCTTTCGGTATTCTCTAGAATCAACAGATCTACTTTTTGGCATTCCAAGAATCAGCGAAATCGAAATAGTTATCCCCATTATGTATATCAATTTAATTTCTTTAGCATTTTTTTTCCTTTTTATTTGTAATCTTTAATTCATTCAAGGACGAATTCTTTCGACCCCCGCGGGAAGAGTTCAAAATTTTTTTGTCACTATTTGGAGGGGCTTTTGTGAGAATGTCACCGGTTTACTAATGTAAGTTTAAAAGACACCTATTTAGGTGACCAGACAAAAATACCCTCATTTTTGTCATTTTCCGTCTGAAGAGAAAAAATTTGAGAGAGAGAGAACAGTGGAAAGAGAGACCTTGGGTGCAAGAAATCTGGTACTAAATCTCATGGGAAACCTACCGGTGGTGGCGATACAGTCTTGAAGTCGACGAGAAGGTGATATGATTTTCTTACTCGTTTTTATTGTTGAAACTTTTATGTGCGTTTGATGTTGGATGTTGGTTAGACATGTATATTAGGTTTGATTTGATTTGTCGCTGATTAGGTTTGTTTGATTAGGTTATGGTTTAAATTTATGAAAAAATTATGTTGAACGCGATGACGTTCTGGGTTTCCGAGCCTTTTCCGAGTTTTTTCACATGTAATCCAAGCCTTTTCCGAGCAATTTGAATAGGTTTCTGTAATTTGAATCTCCGAGCCTTTTAAAACCTTTTCCGAGCCTTTTCTGAGCCTTTTTCGATCTTTGTCATATGTAATCCGAGCCTTTTACAAGCAATTTAAATAAGTTTCTGCAATTTGAATCTCCGAGCCTTTCACACTGGCTCCGAGACTTTTAAAATAAGATCCGAGCCTTTTAAAACACTGTCCGAGACATTTAAATAATAATCCGAGCCTTTTAAGGAATATGAATAGGTTTCTAGAATTAGAATCTCTTAGCCTTTTACAATTTGTTTCGAGCCTTTTCAATAACTGTCCGAGACTTTTAAATAGTAATCCAAGCCTTTTGTATTAAATTTTTAATTTTGAATCTCCGAGCCTTTTAACACTGGTTTCGAGCCTTTTGAATAACCGTTTGAGACTTTTAAAAAGTAATCCGAGCCGTTTGATTTCGTTGGAAATTTTTTTAGCTCCGAGCCTTTATATACACTGTCCGAGCCTTTTGAACAATAATCCGAGCTTTTTAATTTTGTTACCTGTGTTTGTGAATTATAGTCTCCGAGCCTTTTCATATAGTTTTCGAGCCTTTTCATATAGTGTCTGAGCCCTTTCATATAGTGTCCGAGACATTTCATTTTTATATTATATATTTTATTTAACTAGATATATTTTTTTATGTCAATATGCAAATGAGGAATCAACTAAAAGATTCGCTTAAAACTCTAGAGGAAGAAAGGTACTCGGGGAAAATAACTCGACATGACCATTTTGATGACCTTACAGATATCGACAACGCACTTAACAAGGTACCTGAACATCTTGCGGTCGAAGAACGACGTCGATATATTGAGTCGTGTTTTGGACACCTCCTTCGGATGGATCGTGGGATGAAGTTTTCAGCTGGCATTATACATCGGTTGCTTATTCTTGAGTTGCATCACGATGGGCGTGAAGATGAGATGAGATTTCTGTTAGGAAGGCATTCGATCCGGTTCTCGAAGGTTCAGTTTTGTCTGATCACCGGATTGAAGTTCGAAGAACTTCCTGACATGTCGACCTATGATATGGTAGAGAATGGCATACACCAGCGGTACTTTAAGGGTCGAGATGAGGTCGAGTATGCAGAGCTAAAAGTCGTTCTACGGATTGGTGTTTTTTCTGAGTAGTACAATGCGGTTAAGCTGTGCTTATTGTATATGCTTAACTGTATACTGATAGGGTTGAACGAGAGAGAGAAAGTTCCAGTACGTCAGTGTCGCCTAGTCGAGGACTCGGACGCTTTTAATGCGTTCTCTTGGGGTGCACACGTGTATAGGCGGTCTATATACGGTTTCAAGCATCCATTGGATGGTCGATGTAGGCGGTTTGAACAACGCCAACGACGAAAGGGAGTTGATGTACACACCACGGAGACATACAACATATATGGGCTAACGCACGCCCTGTTGGTGAGAATTTTGAATTTATTATTTTTCCATATGACTGATGTATTGTATTGGATTCTTATCGTTCTTAACTGTTTCATAGATATTTGCTTTCGAGGTTATCCCCGAGCTTGGCAACATCGGATGTGGGAAGTGGAGAGAAATCGAGCTCTCCCCCCGAATTCTGAAATGGGAGTTGAGTACGAGACTGAGAGGGGAGAAGTTGAATAGCATTTTCCTCGAAAGTGTAAATATCTATATATATATATATTTATATATATTTTTTTTATGTTCATAACTATTAGTATGTATACAATTACATTGGTCTAACTGCAATTTCAAATGTTTGCGAGGGTGAAATTGGTGCCGACGACAACTGAGAGGGCTGAACGGTACTTCGAGGACATTTCCTAGGGAAGCAGTTTGTATGATGCTGATGTTGGTGATATACCTATTCCCGGCTCTGACCCCGAACAATATACAACTGCCGGAACCAGTGACATTGAAGGTCCGTCTTTCGAACCCAGTGATACGGAGGGTTCTGACTTGGATGGTCATCATATTCATCCCGCGAGGACTAAGCAGGTTCGATTCACGTTGCCTAGAGAGCCGCGAACTGGAGATGACTCACGAGGAGGCGTTGGAGGGCAAGCAGAGGTACGTATAATTTTTTTTACCGTATTATTTAATTTCAATCGAGTGAACGGTTTTAGTATTGAAAATTTTGAAACCCTTTCAGGACCGTCGATATACTGAACTGATGGATGCATTACGTGAGTTACAGGAGGAGGTGCGAAAGAGTAATGAGAAGAGAGATCAACAGCATCAGGAGTTGATAGATTTGATTTGGGGGCTTTAGGGTTCGACGTCGCACGCCCGTACTCGAGGTACACAGTTCGATGACCCACCCTTCGATGTTGAAGACGATCACAGAGACTTTAGTCCCAAAGGGAGGACAGGTAATGATTATGGTGATCAGTAGGGGCCTGGTGTGACACCACGAGAGGAGGTTACTTGTGGTAATAGTGGTACAGATACAGCACCTATGGAGATAGAGCAAGAACCTCAACAGGTTTTACCAGAACAACATGTTCATTCTCAAGACCTGGTACAGAGCACCTCTTTACAGCACACCCCTTCAGTCGATCCTAGTGTAGAGCACCCCTTCATTCATTCCACAGGGACAGAGATCCCCAGTCTCAGTGCACCCAAAGAGCTTACACCTGCAGACGATCGACGGCAACATAGTTCCTACTTACAGTGCACCCCTACAGGCGATACACGGGGAAAGAGTCCTTCCACACATCGCACCTTTGGAGGCAATACATAGGGACAGAGTTCCTCCTTACAGCTCACCCATCTAGTGGATCGCACTGAGCTGGACCGAATTCCCCCACCCTTTTAACGTCAGGATCGGGTTCGCAGCCTAAGTTCGCAGCAGCGGACCCCATACACTAACCTCTCTAGGCCGAAGAGGCCAAGGATTATGCCACAGCCACCACATGTATGAACGCCCCACGCATTGATAAATCCTGACCACATTGCGGCGTACCAAGCCTATAAGAGGAACTCGACTGGAGAACTGTAATTATAATCGCAGATATTACAAATTTTTTTTTTTTTGCATTTTGAAACTCTCTAAGTAAAACTACTTTCTTATCTAACTTCTTCAACAATTATGTAGGCGTGATGTGGAGCTACTCGAGCCAGTTGGTGTCCCTTGGTTCCATCGATTTCAAACCAACATCATGAAGTTGGAGGATACGGTATGGTCCTTGCCTGAACATTGTGTATAAGATGTTTCTTAAATAGTAGAATGCTAACAATACAAAATGTTGAAAGTGTTTAAGTTGTACGGTTTTTGAACATCTATTTATGTGTTTCGTACATCTTTTAGCTAACGTTTTATAAATTTTCTTTGTACAGTCATGGTTATTGAATGTCTAGGAGAGATTGATAGGAAGTGGGGCCGACAAACCCCGCCGCAGTTGGTCTTTGTTCAAGCATCAATGGTCCACTGATGACCTGAAGGTGGTACATGGATTGGTCCCGGCAGGAACCAAACCATGGAACGAAGTTGACGTGGTCAATGTTTAATTTACATTGTTTGAATTTGAATTTTAAATAAATTTCACACTGATAACACTTTGTTGAAACACATACAGGTTTTGATTCCTTGCAACCTTGGACGTACGCATTGGGCACTAGCCAGCGTCGACCTCACAATAGGGAGTATTTACCTGATGGACCCGTTCAGACAGAAGGTACCATTTCGCCATAGGAAAACGCAACTTGCTTGCTTACAATATTTTTTACCGTCGATGCTGCATGCGGTGGGCTTTCACGGTCGTAGACGGAGGGGCGATATGATATACACATTGCAGAATAAGCCCTTTCCACTCAACATTGTGTCTAGAGACCGTGTGCCCCAACAGGATAAAGGGTATGACTGTTTAAAGATCTTATTCTATCCCAATTGGTTTTAATAACATTCAATTCTAACGGTTGTTTATGTGGTGAATTGCAATGGTAACTGTGGTGCCCATACTTTGAGATTGATAGAGTACCTGACAGCGAACAGGGATATGTTCAACTGGTCAGAAAACGAAATAGGCACCATCGGAGAGAAAATGGTTGTAGAGGTTTTTTGTAACTCGAAGGATTGGTCTTCTAGTTAGTGATTTAGTTGATGTACATAACTTTTGAGTAATGAAATGAAATGATTTAAAAAAAAATTTAGTTGTTTGCAATTAACACTTGAACTCACGTTTGATATATTGAAATCCATAAACAATACAATGAATTGTAGACATTATAACAAAGGATCCAGTATGGCATTAAACGAACAACCAATAAATATATCATAATAGTTTAACATAAAAAAGCATAATAACCAACGGTCTCATAACACAACTGTATCGAGCATGGTTCCCAACGTCTGGGTGATGTTGGAAGACATCAAGTTGGAGACATGTTCCTCAAGGTGCTTCCTAGCATCTTGCCGTCCAACATTAGCAATCACAAGCTTTTCTGGTGGCAATTCAGGGGCCTCTTGTACTGCATTTTTATGTTTGATCGCCTTCCTCAACGACTTCATTCATTCCATGGTAGAGTCTTTCTCAGGGCACGTTTGTTTCTTATGTCCAATTGAATGACAGATGCCGCACTTGCGACGGTATTCATCGAGAACACTTATGCTGGGACCTTCGTTAACCATCGACGGGTTGAAGCACCGCCTACTATTATGTCCTGATTGTCCACATCTTCTACATGACTGTGTGATTGTCCTCTCCGAAAACGAGGCATGTCGACCCTTCATCGGGTGACCTGATTGTCTCTTCAACTTTGGATTTAAAACCATATGAGATACGATGTCGAATGACACTACCCATGAAGAAGGATGGCCAATGGGTATAATAGGAACCGAGTATGCATCAATAAGTGTCTCTCTCTTGTAGTAGTCCGCACACAGAGATGTGAAATCCAAGTTTCGCTCCCTAAAACAATGAAAACAATGAGATTCACGTTTGTGGGTAATATAAATTGTTAACTGTAACATCTCATGTACCTTGCCGCTGCGAGTGCATGAGAACATAGGAAATGGTCCATTTGGAATTTGTTGCATGTGTAAGTCTTCAAGTGTAAGTTAATCGTCCATTGGTTTCCCTTCAATTTGACGGAGAATATCTTCCAATCAACCGGATTTACGATCATATAATTGCACTTCTAGACACGTTTTAGGATCACAAGATGTGCTGCGTCGGTCAGTTGATGACGCATAGACCGTGCTGCTGCATGATGATCGTGAAACCACTTTTGTAGCATATTCCTAATGAACTTCGCCAGTGTCATCATTGGCAGTTGCCGTGGGAATTTTAGGCATGAGTTTATGCACTCTGCAACATTTGTGGTCATCAGCCTATACCATCTTTGGGGACAGTGTACGCGAGACCACTTGTGTGGACCGGCAGCAATGGCATAATCGAATGCACCCTTGTGCAGCCTACGTAACTCCTCCATGTGCCTGTTATAATTGAATTCACTGTACGTCCTAGTTGCTGAATCCATTATGTCGGCAACATCCTTTCTGTGGAATCGCTTTTTCATATTTTCACCAAAATGCCAGCAACATATAATATGGGTTGCATAAGGGAACACTTTAGAAATCCCCGCTTCAATGCTTGCATGGCGATTGGAAATGAAAACCAAATCATCTATATGACCAAAGGCACCCCTCAAGCATTCCAAAAACCACTCCCATGAAAGGTTGTTTTGTGAGTCACCGTACCTAAAAGCAATTAGATACACCTGTTCGTTTCCATCTTGTGCAGTTGTAACAAACATTCTACTCCTGAATCTTCCCTTCAAATAGGTACCATCAACTACAATCACAGGACGCATACACCTCCGGAAACCTCTAATTGAGGACCCAAACGACATGAAAAAGTATAGGAATGTATCATTGTCTGCGCACTGTAAGTCGATGATTGTGCCAGGATTTTACTGTTCCAGAACGTACGCAAAATATGGTAACAGTTTGAAACTTTTTTCATGTGTTCCATAGGTCAATGATAATGCATATTGCAAGGCATCATGTGCCTTACTGTACATGACTTGGATGGCATTCATTGTTTTCATATCGGCGATTATGTCATTCGGACACATGAGACGACCATCATGTTGTTGAAGTCTAGGTGCAATGACTTCTCCTATTATGACTGCATTAGCTTGTCGGTAGCGATGGTGAACCTCCTCCAAAGGAAAACTGTGTTGGTTGACAAAACTTCTGACTTGGAAGTAAGTGCCTTCATCTCTCCTCACCGCTCTTAATTTCCACGTACAGTCGTCAATGATGCAAACCGGATTTAACGTTGTCTTATTAGACCTTTTCACCTTCCATTCAAAGTTCTCCCGCATTGAAAAAGGACAACTAGCCTCTTCAAATCCTTTTTACTCGGGAAAAATTGACCTTTATAAATCATGCTTGTAGGTTCTTGCGTTGCCAAGGTGCTGCTTCTACCAATACCAAACGAGTATGAATCAGCTTCAGAAATAACCCACGTTATCGTATTATCAGAATCAGATACAGTTATATTATGTCAGACCTCAGAAGTCCCAGGCATATTTGGTACAGTGCAACTAACTCCTTGTACATGTCTTCCTTGTGTTTGAATTTGTGTAGGCTCTTCATCCATATTTTCTAGATCATCTACCTATTCATTATTTACCTCATTATCCACCTCATGGTTCGGGTAATTGTTTATCTCATTGTACTGCTCAATTCAACAACCAAACACATCGCCAAATTGAGGTTCAACTACTTGGTCAACCGCTACCGGTGGGACACCACACATGTTTTCCCCACTTTCGGCGAAACTCCTTTGGGGATACACTTGGTTGCTACCGCTAAAGGATCCAAATTGTTGGGTATTTTCAAGAGGAGGAATATCATTCCCTATCACATCTCCAGCTGTCCTCTGAGTTAGACTTACACATACTTGAGGGATCACCCGATCTTCTCTTAGCATAAACTGAACATCATCGTTATTTCTTATAAATGTACGACATGTACTGCCAGGAACGATTGATATTGATGCCAGATCAACATTGAATTTGCTTACATCATACTTAACAATGGTATGCACGATCACCACCAATTCTTCGTAAGTTATATTCTTTGACACATACATTCTCTGGTTATCGGATCCAACAAACCTCTAACTTCCGTCGGGTAGTTGCTCCCATCGACTGTTGTAAGATATTACTATTCTAACCTGATTCATGATGCTGTCAAATTAATCAAAACTATTAATAAAAACTCAGGAGTACAAAATATTTTCATAAATTACATTTACAAAGCCTCGGGTGAGGATATTTAAAAGGCTCGGAGAATACTAGAAAAGTCTCGAAGAAGTCATGAAAAGGCTCGGAGAAGATATGAAAATACTCGATTAGTGATTTTTAAGAAGACATGAAAAGGCTAGGAGAAAACTTGAAAAGGCTCGATTAGTGAGTTTTTAAAAGTCTCGAAGAAGACATAAAAAGGCTCGGAGAAGACTTGAAAAGGCTCGATTAGTGATTTTTGAAAAGTCTCGGAGATGATATGAAAAGGCTCGGAGAAGACATGAAAAGGCTCAAAGAAGACATGAAAAGTCTCGATTAGTGATTTTTGAGAAGCATGAAAAGGCTCGAAGAAGACTTGAAAAAGGCTCAATTAGTGATTTTTGAAAAGCCTCGGAGAAGACATGAAAAGGCTCGGAGAATACTTGTAAACACTCAGAGAAGACTTGAAAAGGCTCGACTAGTGATTTTTGAAAAGTCTTGGAGATGATATGAAAAGGCTCGGAGAAGACATGAAAAGGCTCGGATAAGACTTGAAAAGACTCGATTGGTGATTTTTGAAAAGTCTCGGAGAAGACATGAAAAGGCTCGGAGAATACTTGAAAACACTCGGAGAAGACTTGAAAAGGATCGATTAGTGATTTTTGAAAAGGCTCGGAGAAGACATGAAAATGCTCAATTAGTGATTTTTGAAAAGTCTCGGAGAAGACATGAAAAGTCTTGGAGAAGACTTGAAAAGGCTCGGAGAAGACTTGAAAATGCTCGATTAGTGATATTGAAAAATCTCGGAGATGAAATGAAAAGGCTCGGATAAGACATGAAAAAGCTCGGAGAAGATTTCAAAAGGCTCGATTACTGATTTTTGAAAAGTCTCGGAGATGATATGAAAAGGCTCGGAGAAGACATGAAAATGCTTGGAGATCATTTTAAAAAGCTAGGATACTACTTTAAAAAGCTCGGAAAAAGGTGACAAAGTCTCGAATATCCACAATTATCACAATGAAAATGTGAGCAAATGAAAAGAAGTATTTGCAAGAAATATTACCTTGCTGTAAAGAAGCACGTCCAGTTGTTTGGATCTTGAACTTCTATTTGTATTGAGAGAGAGAGAGAGACTAACCCAGTTATCGTTTTTATTGGAAGTGTGGAGAGAGAACCAGACAAATAGAATAACATAAATGATTATCTAAGGGCAATTTTGGTAGTTCACCATAATAGGTGTCTTTTAAACTTAAGTTATTAAACCGGCCATAGAGTCACCAAATGAGTTGGAAAAGGTGACACTTTCCACCATTTCCTCCCCGCGGGAAGGATGAAGATCAAGTTATGAGAGAATTGCATAAATCGTGGTGTTGACAACAACTTGATTTATGCAATTTCATCAATCACCCCGTGACGAAGGCAATTGCTTGATTTGTGGGATTTGATAATAGAGGCATATTATTAGAATTCAAATTATGATTTTTATTTGATTTTTCTACTATTACAGATTGGAGCATTGTAACCATTTGATGGTAGAGTTAAGTTGATTAATAAAATTTCAGTTATGAAATTGCTTATGTTTGCTGTCTTAACATTTATGTGAATCAACGAGTTAGCAATGTGTTCATAGTCCTGGGTATTCTTAGAATCAACGGGTTTTGATCATCCATACCGGCCCTGCATCAATCTCCCACCATACTCTAAAATAGAGTATCGGTTGCTCCCATCATACTCCAAATTTCTATTTCCAAGAAAGAAAAAAAATAGAGTTTTCAATATTGCTATTCTAAATTTAGATTACCAAATCTCATACTCTAAACTTACTTTCCAATATTTAATATTTCACTTATATTTTTTTACCTTTTTCATTAAATTCAATTAATGTATAATAAATTTTAATTTATAAATTTTATTAACATAAAAATTATACCAATAGAAATGTTTCATCTAAATCTTTAACATGAGTCCAATATTGAATATTAATTAATAATTTTATTTTACTCATTCTTACCATACTTTATCATTTGATTGTTTTGGTTTATTTCTCGTTTTCAAGTCTTCTATTATGTTTTCCTCGGTGTCATTTTTTTTTTTTTTTGTTGAGATTTTGCATAAATAATTTGATTTTAATTCTCAACTAAATTATAGTTATCATTGTTAATTAAAAAAATAATAAAAGGTTGCTCATTGACCAACCAAACCCCGTAAAAAAACCTTCCTTTTATGTTATTGATTTTATTATTTTGTTATAGTTTTCTCTAAAAAAATTATTCTGTTATAAAAAAATTCCACTATTACATATTAATAATTATAAGTTAGTAATAAAATAAAAACATATAAGAAAACTAGGTAACAAATAAAACATGTAACAAATTTTGATTAAAAAATTAGATTATAAAATTTTTTTTGAAAAAGTTTGATAGAGAAAATTAGGTAACAAATAAAACATGTAAGAAATTTTGATGAAAAAATTAGATTATAAAAATTTGATTGAAAAAGTTAGAAAAGAAATAAGTAGGTCGGGAAAATTACTTGAAAAATATTAGAAAAGAAATAAATAGGTTGAGAAAATTAGTTGAAAAATGTTAGAACCTAAAAATTAGTTATTATAAATTCATGAAGTAATAAAACATTATATTTTTACAAAAAGTAAAAAAAAATATATATATATATATAAATGTTATTAAAAAAAAATATTTGGTAAAGAAAGTAAAAAATAATAATAATAATATAAGTTATTTCAAGATATAAATAGTAATAGGGATAAAGATAGAGATAGAGTGTTGTGGGAGTGAAAAATTTTTAGAAATGAAATCTGTTGAGAATATTCCCTTTTGAAACTCTATAGAGTTTTGGTGGGAAATGCTCAGAGATTCAAATCTCAATCTCTATTTCACTATTTACATTAAATAATATTATTTTATCTCTCCTATATACTTTTCATATTTTTAACGAAACTCAATTAATTTAATACGACTTTTTATTCATAAATATAATCAACAAAAAAATTATACCATCAGAAATATGTTATTTAGATTTTTCAACCGAGTATAATATTAATTATTTTTTATTTTTTAATAGTGAATTAATAAGTTTTTTAATTCAAAATAAATGTTTTCAAATCATCAATTTTTATAAGTAATTAACATATATCATAATAATTAACTCTAAATAATTCATTAAAACAAACTATTAACATTAACATCTCCAATAATGCAAATCATTCTCCATAATTCTAGTCTATTCGCATTCTTGGTAAATAATATTAGATGTAAAAAATATAAATGTTAAAATAATATTTCAAAATCATTATATTTAAAAATATTTAGGTATGGATAGTTATAAAAAGATTAGAAAATATTTTGTATAATAAAAGTGAGTAAATTATTATCTAAAATAAAAAAGAGAAAACAATTTTATTAAAAGAAGTTTGAAAAATATTAATATTTTATTATTTGGAAATGGTAAAATGTGTTAAAGATAATGCTTAAGTTAATGTCATTGAGTCAAATTAGTAAAGTGTTAGTAACGTGTATAGCTAGTGGTTAGTAACATGTACAACTTGTGTTTTATTTTTTACAAAGTCTTATTCTAAATAGGATTTATGATTCAGTTTGTAACAAGAGCTGCTGCTCAAAACTGTGTATATAAATATTATTCAATAACAATGTAAAAGTTGATTCATTCAACATAAACAAATTCTATTCTTTACATGGTATCAGAGCTTCAATAACTTAAACGAGTCAACGATCCAACAATGGCCACCAGTGTTTCTTCTTCCACAACTGCCGTGATAGTCATCTCTTCTACTTCTTCCTCTCATGACGTGGATCCCTCCTCAAATACAATAATCTCCATCAACATTACCGCCCAAGCTCCCTTAAAACTCACCGCAACTAACTATCGCTCCTGGAAACTTCAATTTCATACCCTACTTATCGGATTTGATCTCATGAAGTTCATTGATGGCACATCCTCATGTCCTCCAACCAACATAACAATCGACTGTACAGCCATACCAAATCCGACCTATCACATCTAGCGTAGGCAAGATTAGTTGCTTCTGAATGCAATTTTTGGATCCATAACCCCATCAATCATACCTTTTATCGCTTCCGCTCAAACCGCTCATGATGCATGGGTTGCCTTAGCCAACACATATGCTAAGCTTTCTAGAGGACACATCATGCACCTTAAAGGCGTACTCACCAACATCACCAAAGGTACACAATCACTGAGTATATGAAATAAGCGAAAAGTGTCGCCGATGAACTGGCCATGCTTGACGCTCTTGAAAACCCTGAACATCTAACAGTAAAAATTTTAAATGGTCTTGGTGATGAGTTTAAGGACATATCATCCATGGTCTGTGGCCGTGACACTGCAATCTCCTTCGAAGAATTGCATGAGAAACTTCTCAACTCTGAAGCTCTTCTGAAACAAGAAAACGTAAGAACACCCAGGTTACCCATAGCTGCAAATTTTGCTGCCAAACCAACCTTTGGACATCACCAATCCTATTGGCACAACAATCAGTCTCACACAACACAACACAACCTAACAGGCCAGTTGCACCAACCTTTAATTTTCAAAACTTCGGGAACTTCTCTTCCTCAAGACCGACGAACAGGTCAGTCCTTAGACCCTACCGTGGTTTTTGTCAGCTATGTAGTGAACAGGGACACACGGCCAAACGGTGCTCCACATTAAATATTTCTCCTGGTCAAGGTCGTTCTCAAACGACTCAGGCATATGCGCAATGATGGCTCCGATGATATCATGATTGGTGACGGCTCAGGTTTACCTATCACACACTCTGGTTCTCTTCATTTTCTTACCAATAATTCTTTTTTTTTTTTATTATTATCTAATGTTTTGTGTATGCCCAATATGAAACAAAATTTGATTTCGGTCTCAAAATTTTGTGTCTCTAATCAAGTTTCCATTGAATTTTTTCCATTTTCTTTTATTGTGAAGGATCTTCGTACGGGGGCGCGGCTTATGCAAGGACGGACTAGGAATGGTGTCTACGAGTGTCCATCTCATGCTCAGCCTAAAAAACCACCCATCCTTGCCTTTTCCAGTATCAAGGCTTCTCTTCCCGACTGGCATCATCGTCTAGGTCACCCATCACCAAAAATATTGTCTAAGTTAGTGTCTTCAAAAAAAGTGTATGTTCTTTCATCTGATAATTCTAGCAATCCATGTAGTGCATGTCAAATTAATAAAACTTATAAGTTGCCGTTTTCAATTTCCATAGTTGTTAGTTCCAAACCGCTTGAAATAATTTATTCTGATGTTTGGAGCTCTCCAATTATTTCTAAAGATGGTTACAAGTACTACTTATTATTTGTTGACCACTTCACGAAATATATGTGGCTGTATCCCTTAAAACTAAAATCTGACGTCCATGCAGTTTTCAGTCGCTTCAAAGCCCTAGTGGAAAATTTTTTCAAAAACTCCATCATCTCACTTTATAGTGACAATGGTGGTGAATACATAACTCTAAGAAAAACACTAGCAACTTATGACATCTTACATTTCACTATACCACCTCACACACCGAAACACAATGGTGTCTCCGAGCGTCGGCATCGCCACATTGTAGAGACAGGGTTTGTCTCTTTTAACAAATGCCTAACTTCCCCTCACATTCTGGTCATATGCCTTTCAGACCGCTGTTTACTTGATTAATAGGATGCCCACACCAGTCCTAGACATGTCGTCTCCCTTTGAAAAAAATTTCGGTGTTAGTCCGTCATATGCCAAGCTACAAGAATTTGGGTGTCTTTGCTACCCATGGGTTAGGCCCTACAATAATCACAAACTCGAACCTCGATCTAATGCGTGCATATTCATAGGGTACTCCCAGTCACAAAGTGCTTATCATTGTTTAGATCCGAAAACCAATCACATATTTGTCTCCAAACATGTCAACTTCGTTAAGTCAATATTCCCACACAAAGCACTAAACGTCAATCTTCTTAGGTCTAGCAAACAATTATGCTCCACATGGCTGTCCCACGAGTCCCCGTCTGTCCCAATCCGGTCTCCCACGCCTACTCTTCAGCTGTGCATGAGATCCCTCGACAAATCGCACTCCTTAATTCCTGAGTAAAAGCTGTGACTCCGTCTCCTTCAACAAAACATACAGCCGTACCACCAGCCTCATCCATCGACCAAACCACTGCCCCACATTCCACACACCTGATCGCACGACATGAAGAACTTGCAGCCGCAACACCTGCTTCCTTAACTAACCAAACCATCATCCCACATGCTACACACCTGATCACACCACATGACACACACATAGCCACAACACCTGCCTCTTCAATCGACCAAACTCATGTCTCATATTCCACACACCTGATCATACCAAATGCCAACCAAAACAGACTAGCTGCCTCTCCAAATGATGGACAACATGCCACCTAAAATATCCAGCCACTTGCACCAGCACCATCACGTAATCCCACCCAAAACAAAGCCCAAACCGCTACACCAGCTCAGTCCGACACTGTTGCCAACAATGACCATCACATGATAACCCGGTCTAAAAACAATATCCATAAACCCATTTCCAAAATGTCTCTAACTAGTGTGCTATCCCCTATCCATGTCGCCCACATATGCCTCTCAGGCTATGAAAATTCCGGAGTTGAGACGTGCTATGTCTGAGGAGTTTAATGCTCTTTTGTGTAATGGAATGTGGGATTTAGTCTCATCAAGTGCCTCGAATAATGTTGTGGAATGTAAGTGGGTGTTTCGTATAAAACGATCTCCGGATGGCTCGATTTCAAGTTACAAAGCTCGCTTGGTAGCCAAAGGATTTCATCAACGCTCGGGTCTTGATTACACTAACACTTTCAGTCCAGTTGTTAAATCTACTACAATACGTGTTGTACTGAGCATAGCAGTGTCCCATGGTTGGTCTCTTCGCCAACTTGATGTGAACAATGCATTCTTGCAGGGTCACTTGTCTGAAACTGTCTTTATGGCCCAACCCCCAGGATTTGCTGACTTTGCATATCCATCACATGTATGACGTCTCAAGAAGGCGATCTATGGCCTCATGCAGGCGCCTCGGGCATGGTACAATGAGCTTCACCAATTTCTTCTTCAGAATGGGTTTGTCAACTCACACTCCGATACCTCCCTGTTTATATTTAATAATACTGGTTGTATCCATTTTTTGTTGGTATACGTTGACGATATCATTGTCACTGGGAGTAATGGTGATCTAGTTGACAAGTTCATTACGACACTGGCTCGAAGATTCTCAATCAAAGACCTTGGCACTTTGTCTTACTTCCTCGGGGTTGAAGTCCTCCCTTATTTAGCTGGTTTGTACCTCTCTCAGCAAAAGTATGTAATTGGTCTACTTTCTCGCACCAAGATGTTTGATGCCAAGTTGGTCTCTACACCCCTGCCCACTGATCATGATCTTAAGCTTCTTGATGGCACCGCCCTCACAGATGCCACTGAGTTTCGTCAGGTAATCGGGGCTTTACAATACCTGTTATTTACACGTCCTAACATTGCTTTTGCAGTAAATAAACTTACCCAATTCATGCATCGCCTAACGACTGGTCACCGGTCCCTTGCAAAACGTCTCATGCGATATATGCGTGGTACGATCAATCATGGCCTACTACTGCGTCGTGATTCTCCTATATCACTTCATGCTTACTCTAACGCTGACTGGGCTGGAGATAAGGATGACCGCACCTCCACTAGTGTGTATGTTGTCTTTCTTGGGTCAAATGCGGTATCATGGTGCTCTCGTAAACAACGCACAGTCACCAGATCGTTAACTGAAGCTGAGTACAGGGTCGTTGCTCATACTGCCGCAAAAGTAATATGGCTCTCTTCCCTACGACATGAGCTTCTTGTCCTGTCTTCCACTCTGCCAACAATTTACTATGACAACATTGGTGCCACATACCTCTGTTCCAATCTTGTTTTCCACTCCCGAATGAAGCATATTGCCATTGATTTTCATTTGATTTGGGAAAAGGTTCAAAGTGGTAAGTTTCGTGTCTCACATGTTGCCTCTGCTGACCAATTGGCGGACTCACTCAATAAACCTATGTCCAGGAAACGATTCTCTTTGTTACGGTCCAAGATTGATGTGTCTGAAATGCCCACCATCTTGCGGGGGCGTATTGAAGATAATGCTTAAGTTAATGTAATTGAGTCAAATTAGTAAAGTGTTAGTAACGTGTACAGCTAGTGGTTAGTAACGTGTACAGCTTGTCTTATTCTAAATAGGATTTATGTTTCGGTTTCTAACAAGAGCTGCTGCTCGAACCTGTGTATATAAATATTACTCAATAACATCGTAAAAGCCGATTGATTCAGCATAAACAAATTTTATTCTTTACAAAATGTAGAATGATTTGAATATTAAATTCATGGAGATAAAATATTTCATTTTTAATCTCCAAAATGAAGAAAATCGTAGAGAACCATCGGAGAAGACCTAATTAAAGTTGGAATCAATCAACATGCCTGCCTGCGCTGCACAGCTGCACTGTCCTGACAAAACTTCTAAAAAAAAGCTGCAGCCTGCAGATTCATATATACATTCTAAATAATGCTTTTAATAAATGGCATTCCTTTGGTAGATTATCATAATGATCAGTTTGATGAAAAATTTACAAAACAAATTTTAAAGCTAAAATTAAGTTTTGAAAATTTTAAAATTTTAAAAAATCTATAAAACAAATTGAAATTTTCGAATTTAAAGCTAAAAGTTTTGGTAGATTATCAGAATCATCAGTAAGATGAAAAATGTTACAGATTAAGAAATTTTTATTTTTTATTTAATTATTTTTGTTTCAAATGTATGAATTTGAGAGTTAATAAAAAAGGAAGGAACTCTAACTCATAATATCTTACCGAAAGCTCAATTCGGATTTTTATTTGTCTTCCATAATATTTCTGACCATCAAACTAGATTTTCCATAACGCGAAACAAGAAAAAAGTTTATATATATATAACACACTTAGATGAGTTCTTTAAATTAATACAAAACGAAATTTTTGGCATGTGTTTTTTAAATTTATAGCACTGTTATAGGCTGATTTTCTGGGCTTTTCACCTTGTTATTATTAAATATTAACTTGAGTTTTTTTTAGAGAAAATTATTAATTTGAGTTTTAATAGTAACAAATGTGTATATGTACCAAACAAAACAATTTTTTGAAATGGAAGGAAAACATTATGGAGGAAAGTTAGAGAGAAAAACCAATAACAAAACAAACTACCTAGAAGGAAGAGAGAGAGAGAGGATCTTAAACTTAAACAAGAAGAAGAGAGATAAAATGGATTTAGAAAAAAATTTACAGAAATGTGAAAATATATCTGAAACTAAAAAAAAAAAATAAAAAAATAACGAGAATAAATCTTGAAGCTTGCCAAACTTTGAGACTTACTAAAAAAAAAAGAACATAAATTTAAAAAAACAAAAAAGTAGATGTAAACAATAAAAATTCCATTAAATCTCGAAGCCAAGCCTATAAACTAACCGGAAATAATTGGCCAGCATTTGGTCAATCAAAGCTTGGCTTCGAGACTAACCGGACATAAATAAGTCTGAGTTCTGACTATCAAAGGGTTTTTTATTGGTTTTCCAAGGAATCTGAGTTTTGACTACCAAACCCTCTATTGAAGCAAAAAAAAAAAAAAACAAAAAAGTTTTTTTTTGAAAAGCAAGATATATATAAGAGGCCAAAACAGCCCCAACAGCGGAAAACCCAAGCATACTGAGCAAGGCTATCAAACACCCGCGACAGGGTCTGCACAAACCCACCTCACACCTGTCGTTGACATTTGACAGGGCACCGAAAAAGACCCAAACCAGAAACACAAGACAACTTGTAAAATCAAAACATTGATGAGGGACTGTGAGTGTAGAGGTAGAAGGGAAAGGAAGAAACCGTTGGAAATCATTGGAATGGGCGGTTATGGGAAAAATTATGCAAGATTTTCTCGGATCTTTCTTTCTTCCCAAACAGTGCATTCCTACAACTTCCAGTAGCTCCAATCTCCCTTTCCCTCTTCTTCTTCTTCTTCTCTAATAATCAAAGGAGAGGTTGGTGATGCCTTCTTATAGAATACAACCCTTGCATGGTGTGCCCCAAAAAGTTTACATTTTGCATAGTGATCCCTCTTTGTTTAGCTATTTTCTCATGTAGTCTTATATTTTGTTGTTTTGCTTATAAGGCTATATATATAAATAAGTTTTTATAATTTTAAAATATAATTCTATCTCGAAAAAATATTAAGTAAACAATAGTTATTTTAGATAACTAAATTGTAATTTTAAAAAAAAAAAATTAGAAGAGTACAGCCATAAAAAAAAGGGAACAGAATCTTCTGCTCTTCTATCTTTTTCCTGATCTAAAACACTTGAGAATAGAATTTTGTATTTAAATAAAATAAATAAAAGAAATAAATGACAATCATTCCTTACACATATCAATAGATCTATTCGAGATCTATTCGCTCAGTAGAATCCAAATTCAAAAAAAAAAAGATGCTTGCTTAATTGCTTTGAAACGGATAAAACCGCCAATAAACTTTTGGAAAAGCTGGAAAATATGATGTTTGTATTGACCAAATCTAGATTAACAATTGGTCTTATATATCTTGATAATTCTTTTTGTTTTTAAGTTTTAAATATTAGTATCAAAAATGTGTTTTTATTGCTTTTGTTCATAGAAATTTATGTTTAGATTTTAGAACATGTAATTCAAAAAATTCTCATTTTTTTTTTGTAATATTTACCATTTTTTTTACAAAATAATTATGTAAGAAACTGTAGTACTACGAAACACTTCTGAACGAGTTCTGTATACAAATTTTGGGACATGGAAACTGCATGATTGTTTTTTAGGACTTAAAAGCAAATGGTCAAGGTCAAAGTTTCAAAAGGGCCGAAACGCCCGTACAAAAGGGTTCAACAACACATGGAAATATACGTACTGTCGTACTGATCATATATCAAAATGGTTCTGTTTTAGACCCTCATTTTTTTTACATTATAAAAATTAATTTATAAAAAAAATAAAATATTACAATAATTTAGGGTTTTTGGTGAGAGGGTTAGAATCGAGCCTACAACATCGTCGCCCAGGTGTGAAGGCAATAATTTAGGGTTTTGGGGGAGGGGGTTAGACTCGAGCCTACAACATCGTGGCGCAAGTGTGAGGAACATACCATCAGACCAACATTATCTTATCAACACATATATTATTTAGTCACATATTAATGATTTTCAACCAAATCTTTTAAATTTAAGACAAACAAACCAGAAATTCTTATTGTCACTCTTATTTAATTCTTATAATTTAAAGATTATCGAATATAGAAACGAAAAAAATTAAGTGAAAATTTTAATATCGTAAACCATAAATCTTGTGTCGAAGAAAATATATGTAAAGGACAAATGTTCCTTTGGGTCAAAGATGTGAGGAACATGTGTATTTTTTTTTTTTTTTTTGTAACATGAGACATTGACTGATTGAATATGCGCTCTTACCTTCAAGTCATATTGGACGGTACGAAAGAAACAAATTAAAAATGGGTTTTTGTTGATTATAAATTTTTAATATGTTGTCATGTTGACAAAATTCATTTGAATTAATTTATTTTTATTTTCATTAGACAACTATAACTTTAAAAATATATAAATATTAATCATAAACAACACCGATCAAAATACGAGTGGGGAAGACAATGGAAATAATGTTAATAAAATGCCAAATTATGATTTTGTTTTCAATTAAAAAAATCAGTTTCATAAAAAAAAAATTGTTAAATTTGTAATTAAAATGAAGGGAGCCGATATTGACACCCATAAGTATGATAAATACATCCATATTTTAATAAAAAAAATGAGAGTCTCCTTACAATCCATAAATTATCTATTCATACTCCAATTTGATTTTTTTATTAATGACAATTTTAACCTAAATTAAAATTACTAAACAATAAAAAAAAATTTAAAGACACTCCAAACTAATTAAATTATTAAATTAAATATTACTTATTAAACTCTCTCTCTTAAATCTATTGTTACCTTATTAAATACTCTATCCTAATTAATCTCTCTCCATTTTTTTTAAATATATATATATCCATATTTTCTCAATCAATCTCTCATTAATAGTTTTTTTTTAAAAAAAACTTTTAAATATTTTAGTTTTTTACTAACAGTAATATATATATATTTATATATATATATATATATATATATGTATTAAAAAGTCAATTAAAAAAAAAAAGATATATGAAAGCTTGAATTATTTCAACTAGATTCGATTAAATTTAGAATTTTTAAGACTAATAAAAGAATTAAAGTTCTCTAGACAATCACATACCTATAAGAGTAACAAAAGCATTTTCATATTTCGATTTAAAAAAATAATAATAATAATAATAAATAAACCAAAGTTCTTGTTTTTTGAGTTTTTATTTTTATTTTTTATTTATTTAATATATACATACATATGGTTTCTAAAAACCAAGTTTATTAGTAAGTTTTTTTTTTCTTAACTATTAGTTTTGTTTTAGAAAGAATGGAGATAGGAAAATTATAGATATGTATTAGAGGAGAGATAGTTTGATATGGTAATTAAAAATTTAGGAGAGAGTATTTAATATGTAATAATTAATCTAATGGTTTAGGAAAGATAATTTCTTTTTTTAATAATATAATTCAAAAAAGATAAAAGGGATAATCTTGTAACAAAATGAAGTATCTTTAGAATTTTTTAAATTTTAAATTTTTAGAATTGAGTGTTTTTAGAAAAGAAGTGTAAAAAGAAAAAATTGGATTGTCAAAAGAAGCTCTCTAAAAAATTTAATTACAAAAATATCCCAATAGGAATTTACCAATAAAGACAAATTAGTTTAATTAAAAATAAACTAAACACTATGTACACCCATTAATTACACTCATATCTTCAACTATATTACTTTATTAAAATAAAAATAAAAAACTAAATCCTAATTATATTTCAAGTATCAAAATTTTAGTTTCTGTAGAAGAGAAAACAAACTTAAATTATTTTTACTTGAAAACTGAATTATGGGTGTTCTCTTTTGATTCGAAAGAATCAAAGTAAGGTTTCCAAAGTCTCCCTAATCGATGCTAGTACAACATGATGTTCTCCAATTGAGTTGGGTGATGGACCACTTTTGCACTTTATCTAGAAAAATATATCCTCAATTAAACGATGTATTTCAAAACCAATGCATTGAGAAATTTTGATGTGTGAGATGCAGGTGGATACCAAAACTTGCAACACATCGGCAAGCGGCATACAGTTGGGATTTTTGGGTTGTCTGAGCACTGTTTCTACTTTTATAGCCGAGTTCAACGCAATGAGACAAAGCAAGCATCCTTGGAGAGCATATGTATACACCCTTGCCACAATACTCATTTCTTTTGGTCTCGGTACTCTAATATACTTTGTACCTATTTGGACGAAGGCATACTAGGCCCAGTAGTAATAGTATGTATAAATCAAAATGCATTTTGATGCTTCTTTTCTTCAACTCCAGCACCATTGTCAGCTTCACAAGATGCAGAGTTTAATTTGTGCATACAGAAGAGAAGAAAAATGTTTAAGAAATGTATAGGATAGTGTTCCAAAACCCAGACTTTTATATCTTCCACAGATAAATTAAATCCGCTATGATACTATAATTTGTTACAATTCTTCTGTAAATTTACTTGAGAGCAATAAATAGATTTTGTTAAAGTGGATTCGACCATAATGAGGAGACATACATAATTAAATGTTTCCTATTGATCACCTTAGAAAGATTACATGTAAAGAAAAACATTTTTCAAAAGAAAATTCATAATTTATTTCTTTTGAACCAATATATCCCTAATACATCCATGTACTCTCTATGCCTTCTGCAAGAAGCTCTGCTGCAGTGGAACTATATTTTTCATTTATTGCCATAACCAATTTTATCAGCGGATGAACAACAAGTGTGGTAAGAGTAGGTTTCACAAGACTAGGATACCAAATCAACAATACTGTTGCAACAATGATATAAGATGTCACTGCATCTTAACTCGTTCTACCAACACAAGAAATCCAATCTTGCATTTCAAATGATTCTAGTCATACCAATACTTTAATTTCCTCAACTTGAGAAATTCATTTTGTTTCAAGTGACCATTCAGAATCTTATCCATATCTAGATGTTAGTTCTAGAGAAATTGGGTGTATAAATAACTTAAGAGGGTTTATAAATAAATTGTATTAAAATAAAAACATTCATTTAAATAAGGATACTATTGGCATTAAGATGGGTGTTTATATTAATGTTTTAATTTTAAATTTTAGACATTTGTATATTTATAAATATGAGTGTGCTTATCATATTTATGAGTGTCAATATCTATACCAAAAAAGGAAATTGAAAATTATTGATCCAATCAAAAGCTTCAAAAGGCCACCAAGACACATGGCTGGCTTAGAGCTAGCGACTGCTTGGCACAACTTTTTTTTTTTTTTTTTTTTTTTTTTTTTTAGGCGACTGCCCTTTGACACTCATGGCATTTGGTTGTGACATCCATCCATTTTTACTTTTTCTCTTTTAATATTTGTATACAATAAGTTAGAACCTCACTTTTCATCTTATTTACATCAACTACCATTTTATTTTCATCCAAACTTTTCTCTAACTTGGAAAGCACATCTTCAGTTCTGCATCTCTAGAGAAGGGTTTTGGAAATGGAAAGAATATGAAGAGTTGATGAGAAAAGGTAATTGATCAGAAAAATATAGAGAGATAAGAGATGATTGTAATGAAAAAAGTTGACAGTGGGGTTTTGCATATGAGTTTTGTTTTGCGGAGTGTGGATGTGATAATGGCGAGGAGAGAGAGGTTGTGAATCGTGATACTGGTGGAGGAGAGAGAAAGGACGACTAAATTGATGGGGTGTTGGTTTTGGTTAATTGATTTGAATATTGATTTAAGATTGTGATTTGGTTAATTAATTTGATCATATGGTGGATATGGTGATGGTGGGGGTTTGATTTGTGCATGGATTTGGTTGTTTGAACCGTCTCTATTTCAAGAACTACTGTCAAGAGAGAGAAAGGGTGTTACGTGATTTTTTTTTTTTTTTTTTTTGTGTGATTACTTTGACTAAATCTCTACTGCTGATTTATTCATTGTTATTTCTAATAATTATTTATTTATCTGTTGTTAGGAAGTGGGTGTTTGTTCTGCACTACCACTAGTTTATTGCCTATTTTTCTCTGTTTTTGTTATCACTTTGATGGTATTTAAATCCATCGAATCATGAAATAAGGATATCATTTCTAGGTTATCAATTACTTTTGAATGGGAGGTGTTGGTTCCTCATAAAAACCAGCAAAAATACTTGTCATCTTAAATTTATCTTTCAAGATACTAAGTGTAACATTATTGGTATCAGAGCTCGGGTTAGTAATGGACGAGCGGTAGTTAAGTTGGAAGAGGATGTTAGATTTGTGGCATGTGATGTGAAGATGATTTTCGAACATCAGAAAGATCTAATGCGACATGTTTAAGAGGAGATGGAGAAAATCAATCAATGATTGTTTGGGCGTATTGCACAAGACTCTGGTGAGATTTCTGTTCAACAATTCAACCAATTTGGGAAGAGCAAGGGCCACTTTAGTCCTAAGACCTTGAAGCTGGATTTTCCCAAATATGATGGAAAGGAAGATCCGACACACTAGCTTTGAAAGACTGAAAAGTATTTTGTTCTTCATGAGGTAGTGGAATCAAATAAAGTCACTTTGGCTTCCTTTTATTTAGAAGAAGATGTATTTTTATGGTTTCAAACGTTGGAACAAGAGCTAATCTACTTGAGTCAGGGAGATTTCAAGATGAGATCGTTGCAAGGTTTGGACCTAACCAATTCGAAGACTACTTTAGTGAATTGATCAAATTGTTGGTGGAATGGGAATGTTGAGGTCACTTGTGGTGTACCTCTGAGAGGGGTTGTAACACTCAAAAACGGAGAAGCTTTAAACTTTATTTCTCTCTTGAAATTTTCTTACACCACTCCACTACTTTTACAACACACTATGAGTTCCTTTATATAGGGAACTGAGATGAGATTAAAGACAAACAAAATAAATGCAAAACCAGCAAATTCAAACTGAAGTTGGGAGATGGCAGTTGGGAAGAAGGGAGTTGGGAGATGGTTGTTAATGAGTTTGGACGGTAAAGGAAAGTCAACAATGTTGGCTTCTAGAAGTGGTTTTGCTGGAGGGTGGCTGACTGGTGGCAAGTTTAACATTCAGCATCCCCCCTTATACTTGACTGTCCATGTTTCGTCATACCAAGCATTGTCTTTAGTCTTTCAAACACATCATGTTTGAGCGGCTTGGTGAAAATATCAGCAGCTTGATCATATGTCCTGCAAGAGACTAGTTCCACCTCTTTATTCTTCACATGCTCTCTGATGAAATGATACCGTGTATCAATATGTTTGCTTCTTTCATGGAATACTGGATTCTTTGCTAATGCAATCGCTAACCGATTGTCAATGTAGACCTCTGTGGGATTAACTTGTGGAAATCCCAAGTACTGCAACACATTCCTGATCCAGATACCATGACAAACAGTTGAGCAGGCAACAACATACTCAGCTTCACATGATGACAATGTCACAATGGCTTGCTTTTTGGATGACCATGTGAACGCTGTATCTCCCATAAAATACGTAAAACCTGTGGTGCTTTTACGTTCATCCAGATCTCTTCCCCAATCACTATCTGAATAGCCAATCAACCTGCAATCTTCACATTTGGTATATAAAATACCATCATTAATAGTACCTTTTATGTACCTGAGTATCCTCTTTGCTGCATCAGGTGTGACTGGTCAGGAGTCTCCATGTATCTGATGACTAGTCTAACTCCATAGAGTATATCTGGCCTGGTACACGTCAAGTATCTCAGGCTTCCAACCAAGCTCTTGAAATAGGTTGGATCAACATCTCCTCTTTCATTCTTTCTTAACTATAATCCTGTTTCTACTGGAGTTGTGACAGGATTGCATTTTTCCATACCAAATCTTTTCAGAATTTCTTTTGCATAGATACTCTGAGAGATGAAGATACCTTTTTCGCTTTGCACAACTTCAATACCGAGAAAATGAGCCATTAGACCAATGTCATTCATCTCAAATTCTTTCACCATTCTCCTCTTGAAATCTTCAAACATGGCTAGATTGTTGCCGGTGAAGATCAAGTCATCAACGTATAGGCATGCATATAACAAGCTTCCGTTAATCTCTTTCTTCATATATAGTGCATGCTCATACGGGCATTTCTCAAATCTGTTCTTTTGGATGTAATCATCAATCCTCATATTCCATGCACGAGGCGCTTGCTTCAAACCATATAAGGCTTTCTTCAGTCTGCACACTTTATCTTCTTTTCCTTTCTTCACATATCCAGGTGGTTGTTCCACATAGATTTCTTCTTCAAGAAAGCCATTCAGGAATGCTGACTTTACGTCAAGTTGGTAAATTTTCCAACTTTTCTAGGCTGCTAATGATATTAGCAATCTGATGGTCTCTAGTCTGGCAACTGGCGCAAAGACTTCTCCGTAGTCAACTCCTTCCTTTTGTTTATAGCCTTTTGCTACAAGTCTTGCCTTGTATCTCTGGACTTCTCCTTTCGTATTCCTTTTGGTTTAGTAGACCCATTTCACTCTGATAGCTTTCCTGCCTTTTGGGAGATTAGTCAACTCCCACGTCTTGTTCTTCTCAATGGATCAAATCTCATCATCCATTGCACTTCTCCATTTTCCTTCTTGGTTAGCCTCTTCAAAGCTAACTGGATCTCTTGTTATTAGCAGACAATATAGAGTAAGATCTTCTTCCACCTGTTCTGTATATTCATACAGATCTTCTAGACTGTGTGTTCTTCTAGGCCTCATATCTGAGAAATCACGATCAATTGGTAATGGAGTATCATACCTTTGTGGTAAAGGGGAACCACGTTGAGGTGTTTGCTGATCTCTGGGTGTTTGTGTCTCTGTAGCCATTTCTCTTGTCTCTTCTTCAGGTATCAACTCTGCGCTTCTGGAAGCTTTAGTTTGATCCCAATTCCAAGATTCATTTTCTTCAAAAATGACATCTCTGCTGAAGATTACTTTCTTGGTGGTGGGGTTATATAGCCAGTAACCCATAGTTCTGTCACCGTATCCAACAAGGATACACTTCTCTCATTTATCTTCAAGCTTGGTTCTTCTCGCTTCTGGGACTTTGATGTAGGCAATAGAGTCAAAAACTCTAAGGTGGCTGACACTTGGTTTGTGAATGCTTCATGCTTCGTGTGGTGTCTTTGTATCAAGACTCTTCGTAGGACATCTGTTTTGTAGATATATCGCACACAAGACTGCTTCAGCCCAAAAACTTTTAGGCATGTTTTTATCCTTTAACATGCTTCTGGCCATGTTAAGGATTGTTCGATTCTTCCTTTCAGCTACACCGTTTAACTGAGGAGTATAAGCTGGTGTAAACTGATGTCTGATTCCTTGTTGCTTTAGGAACTCCTGGAAAGCACCTGCAGTGTATTCTCCACCTTGATCTGATCTTAATGCTTTGATATGATAGCCACTTTGCTTCTCCACAAGAGTTTTGAATTCTTTGAAGTAGCTAAACACTTCAGACTTCCTTTTTAGGAAATAGACCCAAGTCTTCCTGCTGTAGTCGTCAATGAAGGTAAGGAAGTATTGATTCTGTCCATTTGATACTGGCGTCAATGGACCACACGCACCTGTGTGAACGAGCTCAAGTGGCATGGTTGCTCTCCAATTTGCCTCCTTTCCGAAGCTATTTCTGTGTTGTTTGCTAAGAACACAGCTTTCACACATCTCATTTGGGTGATGGATGTTTGGCAATCATTTCACCATCTTCTTACTTCCCAGTTGCTTTAAACTTTCAAAATTGAGATGTCTATACTTGAGATGCCACAACCAGTCTTTGTTGTTGATGATGGCTATCAGACACTTTGGTGTATCATGATGAATTGCGAGAGGAAACATCCTGTTCTTCGTCATCTGGACTCGAGTAACCAGCTTTCCTTGAGCATCTATGATAGTGAGTTGCATATTTTGAAGACTAATGTGATAGCCTTTCTCCAAGAGTTGTCTGAGACTTAGGATGTTTGTCTTCATGTCTGGAACATAATAAACATTGGAGATGAAAGCATGATCTCCATTCTTCTGCTTTATCATGACATCTCCTCTTCCTTGGACAGAGATTTTAGAGAGGTCACCAAATAAGATTTCTCCATGAACTTTCTCATCAAGTTCAGTGAACAAGTCTTTTCTGCCAGTCATATGGTTGCTGGCTCCAGAATCAAGAAACCACACATCTTGATTTTGATTTGTTGAGTTGTGTGCCATTAGCATCAACGATTCTCCTTCAACCTACTCTTTCTCTGCAAAGTTAGAACTTTCATTTACTTTATTTGGGATACCTCTGCACTCGTTGCTATAGTGCCCATATTTGTGGCAATTATAGCCTTAAACGTTTCTTTTGTCAACGTTCGGACGGTAGTTGTAACCGTCTCTTTTTCCTCGTCCTCGTCCTCATGAGACATGGTTTTGTTGTCCACGTCCTCCTTTACTTGCGTCTCTTCCTCCTCTGCCTCTACCTCTACCTTTGGTTTCAGTATTTCCAGAACCTCTTCCACGAGATCCTCTACCTCGTTCTCTTCCTTGTTGTGAGGTCCCCCCTTGCTCATATCTTTTTTCATTGAGGGATAACTTTGACTGGAGAGCTTGCTCCAATACTCTGTCGTCACTTCTTCTTGTGACTTTCTGCTCATGGGCTTGCAATGAACCCACCAGTTCTTCTACAGGCATCGTCTCCAGATCTTTTGTTTCTTCCAGGGCAACAACTATAAAGTCAAACTTTAGATCCAATGATCGTAAAATTTTCTCTGAAATTCTCATGTCTTCGAGAGTTTCTCCATTTCTTCTTAGCTGATTTGCAACAACCATGACTCGTGTATAGAACTCTGCAATGGATTCATTAGATTTCATTCGTAAAGATTCGAACTCACCTCGTAGAGTTTGAAGACGGATCATTTTCACTTTGTCAGCACCTTTGTAGGTCTTGTGAAGGGTGTCCCAGACTTCTTTCGACGACTTGGAGGAAGCTATGAGCTCGAATGTGGGTTCGTCTAGTCCTTGATAGATTATGGACTTTGCTTTACAATCCTTCTTTCGATCGGCTGTGAGAGTTGTTGTCTGAGCTTCTGTCATGGTTCCTTCAGCTTTTTTGGATGCGGGTTCTGTGTATCCATCTTCCACAATGTCCATAACATCTTGAGAACCTAGTAGGGCTCTCATTTGTATGCACCAATTGTCATAGTTGTCTTTGGTGAGTTTTGGGATGATAACTTGCGCGTTTCCGTTGGCCATCGAGCTTGAACTACTTAGAACACTAATCTGGAGTCTGAATTTGCAAAAACTGAGTGCATGGTTGCGTCCGGAATGGTCTAAAACCTTTGAAAACAGTCCGGGTTTGTCAAAAAACGAGTTCTGAAGAGTTCGAAACGGGCGGTCAAACTTTTTGACAAAAGTTAACCAAGCTAACGGAATATTCCTTTTCTGACGGAATATTCCAGATAAACTAACGGCGTTAGTGACGTCAGCAGCACTCACGGACCGGGTCGGATGATTGGACTTCGGGTTGGATACCGGGTCGGATCAGGTTACCGGTCGGACTTCGGGTCGGACCCTGAAAAACGGGTGAGGAAGACGACCGGCGCGTGTGCGTGACGCTCCGGACGATGGGGCTACGTGTGGCGGCGCGTGGAATCACGCTCCAAATGTCTGCGACGTGTGAGGCCTCTCTTGTACTCCGATTTCGATGAAATTTTCACCGATGCACTCCTTGAGACGAGTAGAACACACTGGTATGCTCAAATTTATATTTTGAGCACTTTGATTTCTGGGCCAATTTGGTTTTGGCCACTGTTCTACAAATTTCCTGCTCTCCTGGGCTCTGATACCACTGTTGGTGGAATGGGAATGTTGAGGTCACTTGTGGTGCACCTATAAGAGAGATTGTAACACTCAAAAACGGAGAAGCTTTAAACTTTATTTCTCTCTTGAAATTTTCTTACACCACTCCACTACTTTTACAACACACTATGAGTCCCTTTATATAGGGAACTGAGATGAGATTAAAGACAAACAAAATAAATGCAAAACCAGCAAATTCAAACTGAAGTTGGGAGATGGCAGTTGGGAAAAAGGGAGTTGGGAGATGGTTGTTGATAAGTTTTGACGATGGAGGAGAGTCAACAATGTTGGCTTCTAGAAGTGGTTTTGCTGGAGGGTGGCTGACTAGTGGCAAGTTTAACATTCAGCACAAATTACATCAAATTGGCATGGTCTTGGAATATCAAGGCAGATTTGAAAGGATTCTCTCTAAGGTTGGGAAACTATCATAAGATCGAAAGATGAGTTGTTTCTTAACTGGACTGAAGGATAGTATTAGAGTTGATGGTTAAGCTAATCAACCCATAACATTGACTATGGCTATTGGGTTAGCCAAGCTTTTGAAGAAATGGAATTAGCTCAAAAAAGACCCAATATTCAAATGCATAGACCATTGCCCTCAAATACATCATGACCAAATCAGGGATCTCAATAACATGGTGCACCAACAACCACGATGGTTAAGAAGATGTCTATGGAGGAATTGGTAGAAAGAAGAAAGAAAAGTTTGTGTTTTCATTGCAATGAGAGATTTAGGCCAGGTTATAATTGTCAGAAACTATCCATGATTGAAGCAAGATGGGAGGATGAAAATGACGACATAGACATGGAATTTGAAGAAGCAACACCCGAAATTTCCTTGCACGCAATGGTTGGTGGTCAAGCTCCCAGAACAATGAGAATTTAAGGTGGGTTAATAGGTCAATCAGTCGTTGACTTGATCGACACTAGTAGTACTCATAATTTTGTTAGCATGCAAACAACTCAAAGAGTGAATCTTCTACCTGATTCAAATGGCAAGTTAAAGGTTTTGGTGGCGTTAGGTGAGAAGCTTATAAGCCCGAGGAAGTGTTCACAAGTCCAACTCAAACTACAGAAGGTATCTTTCTTTATTGATGTTTTCATTCTACCTTTAGAAAGGTATGACCTAGTATTAGGGACACAATGGTTAAGGACTCATGGGCCAATACAGTGGAATTTCAAGACTTTAGAAATGACGTTTTGGAAGGATGCATATGAGGTGACTCTTCATGGAATATCCAATTCTCACAATAAAGTTAGTGACACCATGCCTTTTAATAAGATTACTAAGAAGCAACTTGGAATTGTTTTGCAGCTTATTGAAGGAGAGGAAGTCTTAAGCAGAAAAGATTCAATACATTTTCCAGTACAACAGCTCTTGGATGATTACAATGAAATATTGACAAAACCTGAAGGCCTACCACCACCAAGGAGTCAAGATTACAACATTCCAATGCAACCCGGTTGTGGTCCAGTTGCAACTAGTCTATATCGTTACCCACATTTTCAAAAGCACAAGATCGAAAAGCAAGTTAGAGAAATGTTGGAGGTGGGGATCATTTGACCATGCAATAGTCCTTATTCTTCACCGGTCCTCTTGGTCAAAAAGCATGATGGATCCTAGAAAATGTGTATTGATTAGAGGACACTAAATAAAATTATCATCAAGGATAAGTTTCCCATCCTTGTAATTGATGAGCTCTTAGATGAATTAGAGGTTGCTCAATTCTTCACCAAATTAGATTTACAATCTGGTTATCATCATGTGAGGATGAATTCAAAGGACACTGAGAAAATGGCATTTTGAACGCACGAATGCCTTTATGAATTCCTGGTGATGCTTTTTGGGCTTACTAATGCTTCTTTTACTTTTCAAGCACTCATGAATGAGGTATTTAGAAAGTTCCTTCGAAAATTTGTTTTGGTATTTTTTGATGATATCCTCGTTTATTGTAGAAGTTGAGACTTACATATGAAACCATTGAGGCTTGTTTTTATGCATTAAAAGTTAACAAGTTGCAGGTGAAACTTGAGAAGTGTTTATTTGGTTCAAAGGAAGTTCATTACTTAAGTCATGTTATTTATAACCATGGAGTTGTTGTTGACCCAAGTAGCATAGAGACAATGATGTCTTGGCCCAAGCCAAAGACTTTAAAAGACATGTAAGGATTTTTGGAACTTACTGGATGTTATCGTAAATTCATCCAAAATTATGATAATATTGCAGATCCACTCACTAATATGCTTAAGAAAGACTCATTTGAATGGAATGAAGCAGCGGAAGAAGCCTTTCAAAAGCTCAAACCATCCATGAAAAAAGCTATGATATTATCTCTCCCTGACTTTACCAAACCCTTTATTATTAAGTGTGATGCTTCTGGGATGGGTGTAAGGATAGTGTTATTACAGGACAGACCCATTGCTTTTTTAAGCCATGCTTTAAATGGGAAGAACCTTATTTTGTCTACTTATAAGAAGGAGATGCTTGCATTAGTCCTTGTTGTCCAAAAGTGGCAACCTTATTTGTTAGGGAGAAAATTCATTATTTGTACTAATCATCAAAGTCTTAAACATTTGTGGACTCAAAATATTACAACCATAGCTCAACAGCGTTGGTTATACAAATTAATAGGCTATGATTTCCAAGTTGAATACAAAAAGGGTGGGGACTACGTGGTAGCCGATGCTTTATCTCAGTGACATCTAGCTGATAGCAACTCAAGTGCAATTTTCATTTTCTCATAGTCGGTGCCTCATTAGCTTAATGCTATTAAGAAAGAAATTGATGTTCACTTGTTACAGCTATACCAGTTTAAATAACGGAAGATATTTCAATGGATTTAATGGATGGGTTACCATCTTCTAATGGTAAAAATACTATCTTTGTCATTGTCGATAGATTATCGAAATATTCCCATTTTGTTCCTTTTTCACATCCTTATACAACTGTGGGTGTAGCTTGATTATTTTTTGATAATGTGTTTAAGCTTCATGGGATGCCCAAATCCATTATTTACGATAGAGATCCATTATTTAGTTCTGCGTTTCGGAGAGAGTTGTTTCGTTTGAATGAAACCTCTTTTAATTTCAGCTCGAGTTACCATCCTCAAACTGATGGGCAAAGTGAGGTGGTCAATCAAAGACTTGAGATATATCTTCAGTGTTTCACTAGCTAGTGTCCAAAAGAGTGGTTTAAATGGCTCGCTTAGGTTGAGTATTGCTATAATTCGAGTTGGCACTCAACAGTTCAAAAGATTCTATTTGAGATTGTTTATGGTCGAAGTCCACAACGGTTGTTGAATTATGTTCCTGCAACTGCTAAAGTAGCAACAATTGAACAAGAGTTGATATCTCGTGAGTCGCAATCAAGTTTTATGAGAAGTTCGTGAATGAATTGTTCGAGTTGAATGCATTGTTCGTGCACGATTGCATGAAGAAAATCTATGATTTGAAGCTAATCAAGCAATTTATACATATGATTAGTCCCCGTAATTCTGACTCTTTTGGCTACTTCTAGGTAAAAATTGAAAGTTTAATGGCTTGAATGTAGTTGGTGCAAGTATTATAGCCAATTAAGGGCATTTATGCACATTTGGAGGAATTAGAGATGAATTGCCCAAACAGTTATGAATTTAGAAACAAGGGGTGTTGCCACATCAAAGTCTCTACTTGAAGGCCGCTACATCAATAACAGAGAATGTCGCCCCATGTGACGACCACAACAAATCAATGAAAAAGATGGCAAGGAGAGACCAGAGAATGTCACTACTATTCCGTCGCTAAGAAGAGGTGACGACAAATCAAGAAGAAAAGTCCTAAAAAACCATAGAATGTCACCCATTTTGCGTTGCTATGTAACAGCCACGACAATTAGAGCGAAGATTAGATTATGAAAATGTCGCAGGCATTGTGTCACTATACGCGGACCATGACTTTCCCATCGAAGAATCCATCAAGTGATGTCGCTGACCACTCCTAAATGAGCACCTGCAATAGTACGGAGCCATGAGAGTAGTACAATGATAAATAAGATTCGTTCCACAAGGATTGATGTATTGAATACCACAATTGATTAATTAAACTACTATTTAGACAATCAAAGATTTGATGATTGGATTACACTACTCTAATATAAATTAGAACAAGCTACAATTATAATGCAATAAATGAAACTAAACAAGCAAACAAACTCAAGCACTTAGATGTAAATATATATGAATGAGGCTAAGACCTTGAATCCATCTATCCAAGTATCACTAAATTTAGGCACATCATTGAAATAAAGTATGGAAGTGTGTATATAGATTTGTATACCCTTAATTAGTCTCTAACCTCTCTCAAGTGATAAAAACAATATTCATATACACCAACAACCTGTTTTTCAATGGTTATTCGAACTACACACAAATTCATTAATTAAAATGGCACACAAATGGAATCCTACAAGCTAACATCGCATATTTCTATCTTACTAGACTTGTATCGAGCATTTCATCGAGCACGTTGTGTGCTTCTCCTCTCAATGCTTCACACAAAAACCAAATATCAACTAAGTGCTAGCTAGGCACCTAGAAGCATTAAGCAATTGAAATACACAGATATAACACAAGCATTTATGATAAAGTGATGACCTTTATTGATGATTCATGGAAAAGGTTTCATCTTGGCCTTAGCCAAAATGGTTTTAGTTCATATTATAAAATATGGCTACAAAAGATAAGAATATTATGCAAGCAATCTCAAATACAAGTGAATAAATTAATAGAGGAGAGTGTAGAGAAAATTATAGTAAAGAACTCCTCCTTGGTGACTTGATGTGCTTGGCTTGCTTCCTCTCTTGATGCTTCCCTTTAGTCTCCAATGTTGGGTTTTGATGGTGGAAAATGGTGGGAAAGTTGGATATTTGGTGCTTGGTGAAGTGGATTTGGAGTTTGGATGATGGATTTTAGATTAAATGTAGTGATTTTGTGGGTTTGGAAGGTAAAAATGTATTCTTTGAGAGTTTGGGATGTGGTATGGGAGTTTTTTGGAGCTCAAGAGTCATGCAAGAGGTGGTGGAAAAGAGAGGAAATGGAATATATATATGATGTGGGAGTTAGGGCACGAAAACCTAAAAATCCTGATGTGGAAGTGATGGGCGTTGTACGTACAACGCTTTTGTACAGCGAATGTACAGCGCCGATTCTCTGGAATGGTTTTTAGGGCTTAGGCAGCCATTGGGCACTATACAAAGCGTTGTACGAACAGCCCCTTGTACAGTGCTTTTGTTCTTCAGTGGTTTCCATCATCACGTACCGTTACGGAAATAAGTGTAACTTCCTTTAGAAATATCAGAATTGTGATCGATAAAAACCATTGGAAAGTAGATAGCCGAGGCTTTCCAAAAATAGGTAGCAAAAAACCTAGTTCGATTTGAGGTGAGAGATATGATACCCAAAATATAGGTGTACTGCACGAGTCTTTCCCATTTCAACTCTTTTAACTTCCAAAACTCATCAATTAAGCTCAAATACCTTATACGAAACACATTAAATATACAAATACGCTCGAAAACGAGTACAATTGATAAAAAATAGGGGCTACACCGAGTGTACAAATTGGCACTATCAGTCACCCCCACTGTCGTTAAGTGCAGACCGCTAACATCGGGCTGCAACACGTGCTAGATCAACAAATGTGACGATTACAGTCCTATTTTTTGGACCACATATAAATACCCCTATTAGATTCCTTTACCAAACATGCCCAGAATTACATCACAAAATGCATAAGAAAATCTAGAATCTCATCTCTCTCTACACATCATTCTTTCATCAATTCATCAATACATCACCAAACCCACACATATCTTTTATTTGATCATCAATTTCTACACTCACACCACTTGATTAAGGTAAGGAACTCAAGGATCTACATCCAAGACTTAAAGAAGAGAAGCTCTAGGACATCACTATGAGTTTATTCTTTACTTTTTCTCCTTCTTCTTGTATTTTGATCATGTGTAGCTAAATCCCCTCACTGGGGAATCAATGTGAGAATTGTATAGATGTTGGGTGTTATTAAGCTATTCTATTGAATTTTTGCTCAATTATGTTCTATCCATGTTCTTCATTTGATTTTATTCAAGTTGTGATTAAATTGGATATCACTCTTTAATTCAATGTTGGTAGAGTCTTATTTGAGAAATTGATTAGGTAGATATCATGCCTTACTGATATAGCTCTACATGGATGGGAGAGATTTGTTAGAGGATATCACTCTCAATGAGTCTGGGTCCATTTGATCATCTACAATTTAAATGATCATTTCCTCTATTGCTTACACTAAATATCATAGGTGAGCAATATGATGGAAAGCCTTTTATTAGAAGCTCGGGTCATTAATTGAGTAATTAGTACATTAATGAGGCTATAAAGTGACATCCATTGTCTATATGTGACTTCATTTGTTCCCTAGTTACCTATCCATAAATTTCATCTTATCATTCTAGATTAGGCATCTATTATATCTTAATTACTTGTTATTTTGATTGTATTTTTAATTCAATTCAATTGCAATAAACAAATGGAATTTACTCTTATTTGCACTTAGGTTAGACTAACTTAGATTAGATTTTAAATCACTTATTCACTCCAATACCTGTGAACGATTCTTTGCTTATTGTGTATGAATTTTCTAATTCTCGTGCGATTACGAGCAATAATAAATTATCTTTTGAGTGTGTGTACGGCAACGCGCTATCAGAATCATCGAGAAAGAGAGTTTCAGGTGGGAGACTTAGTGTATTTGAAGTTACAGCCCTATCGATAGAGGTTTGTTTCTGAAAGGAAGAAGTTCAAGCTCTTTGCTTGTTTTTATGGTCCGTTTAAAGTTGTGGAGAGGATTGGAAAAGTTGCTTATAAACTAAAGCTTCCTTCTACCTCCAAGATTCAACCAGCTTTTCATGTTTCAGTGTTAAAGAAGAAGATTGGAGGACACTCCATTTTACAAACCTTGCCAGAAGTAGTTGATAGTGATTCCTTTGAACGTTTTTGTTAGGTTTTAGATTTGTGTTGGCTTAATTCAATAATAAAACACTTTTTGTTTGTATTGCTTAGTTGCTTAGGTGATTCGTGATTAGATCAAGCTTCAAAGAAGAAAAGAAACGTCGCATGTAAAGTTCGTCTTCAAGAAGAAATGTGTTCTTTTAGATGCTAAGGTATCGAGATTCTTCTTCCTCTTACAAGGTGTAAGCGCACACACACACATTGCATTCATATGTGTCCTTGCATCATTATGTGTCGTTGGTATAACACATTCACACACTTGTTGAAGTAGGCAGATGCATTAATCTCAATTTGACAAACATTGAAAAATTGCATGTTCTATGACTATCTCTAGGAAATGGCATACTTGTGTGATATTGTGTTTATTTGTTTATGTTTAGTTGTTTTAGACTTGAATATGTTCTCATATGATTCCTTACCAGTCTTTTCGGTTACTCATCATTAGTTTTCGAGTCCAGACTAGAAAGCTATGTTACTTTACGTTCTCGTACAATGTGTTGTCTTCGTCGTCGTGTATCGAGTCAAATTCACAACCTTTTGTCAAAGTTTCATAGTCTTTCTTGTATGTGAAGGAGTCACAGTTCTTAATCCGAAAACATATTCGAATTTGGATTTTAGAGGCCAGAGTACGATCGAAGAACGTGAGAGGAGTGTATAGGGAGCAAAGTCGAAAAATGGCTAAAGGCCATTTTTGGGTGCCATTCTATAAGGGCGGTGAGGCCCATGGGAGGCTGAGGTGGCATGGGAGGCCCACATGAGGCCCCGTGAGGCCCACATGCCTCCATGGGAGGATGAGGTGGCAAGGGGCCATTGGTGGCCGGTTCTCTCTCTCCTCTCCATCTATTTTCCTACTATATATGTTTGAACTTCAAGAAGAAATTTACACAACTTTTGCAATTTCGTTTTTGTAATATCTCTCTCATTTCAACTCCGAATCAAGTGATTGAAAAGCTAAAAATATTGATCTTGAAGAGAGGAACAAACCCCAATCATTTTCAAAGCCAAATAATGTCTTTATTTTAACAGTGAACTGATCTCTACTCGTGATTCATCATTTGTAAATGAATCAACTTCTATTCATTTTCTTTTGTGATCATCTTCTTGAATCTTTTTATTTGATCAATGAAAAGTGTTTAGAATGATATTGATTCAACTTCTAGGTTTGTTTGATTGATTTTCGAGTTAAAGTTTTCGTGATTTTATTTGAACATCTTTTAAGCTAAACTTGATGAACACGAATTTGATTCTAGAAATGTTTTGTGTTTTGAGTTTGATTGTTGATTTCTAGATTTAGTTATATGTTATAAGAACTAGGATACCTTGATTGTGATCTTCTATAATCTAGTTCTTGTTTGATCCACATGCTTAGGTTTCTAGATATATTTATGATTGATTTGTGAAAGCCTAATCTTGTTTCTCTAATTACATGTTCATAGAGTTTGTTTGATCTACTTGCTCTATTTGATTGTGATTGCATCATAGTACTTGTTTGCACTTCACTTAGATCATTGTCTTGCATAAGGTGGAAGTCTTTAGCGTAAGGTGGAAGTCTCTAGCATAAGGTGGAAGTCTCTTATCAAAGTGAGTGAAGCTTTGACTTGAGCTAGAAGACTTGGCTAGGAAAGTGTTCCGGATAGTCAAGCAAGAAGTCTTAGTTAGGATTGGAGTGATATGGATAACTATGCAAGAAGCCTTGTCTAGGATAGGAAGGATCCGAATAGACAAGCAAGGAATCTTTCTAGAGACATGAGCATCTTGGATAGGAAGTTGCTTCCTAGAGGTATGAGAGTCACATCTTAGATATGGAGTAGGCAAAGTGATTCACTAGGCCAGAGGATAGAATAGGAGTTGATAGCTTGGGGAGTGTATCATATGTTGATTGCTTTTTGAGTGTGTATCTCTTATTCGTCATAGTGAATTGCAGTTTGCCGATGGTTGTGGATTCAACCCGTGGATGTTTCCTCTTTTGAGGTTTTACCACGTAAAAATCTCTTGTGTTGATTTGCGCATTTTAGTTTCTTTACTTACTTAAATTCATATTAACTTCTTAAAGCAATTCACTTGTTAAATTCTCCAAGTGTGTATAAATTGGTTATGTGAAAAATAAGTTAGAGAATTTGGGCATACACCTATTCATGTCCCCCCCCTCGATATATTTTACACTATAAGTGGTTAAGGGAATTTCACTTTTCTTCAGGCTGTTCTTGAGCATCGAACCCCACAAGGAAGAACCGGACTTTTATTCATTAGAGAAATATGTCCCTACTGAAGCTACTTGGGAAGACTTTGAATCGATTCAAGAAAGATTTCCAAATTTCATCCTCGAGGACGAGTATCTTTTTTAAGGGAAGGGGAGTTGTTACGTGATATTTTTTAGTGGTTACTTTGACAGAGTCTTTATTGATGTTTTATTCAATATTATTTCTAATAATTATTTATTTATTTGTTGTTAGGAAATGGGTGTTTGTTCTGAACTACCACTAGTTTATTGTCTATTTTTCCTCGATTTTTGTTATCACTTTAATGGTATTTAAATCCATCCAATCATGAAATAAAGATATCATTTTTGGAAGCCTTGGCTATGGTACAAATAATATATATTTGTTGTACCATACAACACTTGAAAAAACTAACAAAAACATATATAAAATATATATTACTGCATGACAGTCCAAAAAGCAACCGGTTGAAACCGGTTGCTGCATGTATAATATTATACATATATATATATTAATAATATAATTATATTATATTACATAATAATTAATAAAAAATGATATTTTATAAAAGAATATATGAAAAATTAATTTCAATATGTGAAAATTTTGAAATAAAATAAAATAATATATTATTTGAAAAAATAAATTTTCAATAAAATAAAATAAAAATTAAGAAAATATGAATTTGAAGAACGAGTTGAAGATAGGTTGAACGTGTTTAACATTCATCATAACGTTAAACTTGTTCCGGGAACAAGTCAACGTAAACCTACATGAACAAGTTCAACGTAGATTGAACAAGTTTAACGTTCATCCTAACATTAAACTTGTTCTGGGAACAAGTCAACGTAAACCTTCATGAACAAGTTCAACGTAGGTTGAACAAGTTTAACGTTCATCCTAACGTTAAACTTGTTCCGGGAACAAGTCAACGTAAACCTTCGTGAACAAGTTCAACGTAGGTTGAACAAGTTTAACATTCATCCTAACGTTAAACTTGTTTCACGGGAACAAGTCAACATAAACCTACATGAACAAGTTCAACGTAGGTTGAACAAGTTCAACGTAAGTTGAACAAGTTTAACGTTCTACATGAACAAGTTCAACATAGGTTGAACAAGTTTAACGTTCATCCTAACGTTAAACTTGTTCCGGGAACAAGTCAACGTAAACCTTCATAAACAAGTTCAACGTAGGTTGAACAGGTTTAACATTCATCCTAACGTTAAACTTGATCCGGGAACAAGTCAACGTAAACATTCATGAACAAGTTCAACATAGGTTGAACTAGTTTATCGTTCATCCTAACGTTAAACTTGTTTCGGTAACAAGTCAACGTAAACCTACGTTGAACTTGTTCACGAAGGTTTACGTTGACTTGTTTCTAGAACAAGTTTAACGTTAGGATGAACGATAAACTTGTTCCGGGAACAAGTCAACGTAAACCTTCGTGAACAAGTTCAACGTAGGTTGAACAAGTTTAACGTTCATCCTAATGTTGAACTTGTTAGGATGAACGTTAAACTTGTTCCACAGGAACAAATCAACGTAAACCTACATGAACAAGTTCAACGTAGATTGAACAGGTTTAATGTTCATCCTAACGTTAAACTTGTTCCGAGAACAAGTTAACGTAAACCTTTATAAACAAGTTCAACGTAGGTTGAATAGGTTTAACGTTCATCCTAACGTTAAACTTGTTCCGGGAACAAGTCAACGTAAACCTTTGTGAACAAGTTCAACGTAGGTTGAACAAGTTTAACATTCATCTTAACGTTAAACTTGTTTCACGGGGAATAAGTCAACGTAAACCTACATGAACAAGTTCAACGTAGGTTGAACAAGTTTAACGTTCATCCTAACGTTAAACTTGTTCCGAGAACAAGTCAACGTAAACCTTCATTAACAAGTTCAACGTAGGTTGAACAAGTTTATCGTTCATCCTAATGTTTAATATAAAATAAAAAATTTTGATTAATTATTCGATTAATCATTTTGTGCCACATTTCTTTCTAGCAACTTTTACATTTTGAAAACATTAAAATTCTTTTTGTGCTATTCTTTTTTCATTTCAGCACTAATGATCTAGAATACCAATTACTAAGACAATTTCGAGTCTAGTAAGGTGTGTGGTGCGTACAAGCAATAAAATAAAATGTCATAATTGTTTAATATAAAATAAAATAAAAAATTTTGATTAATTATTCGAATAATCATTTTTTCCTAAATTGTGACCTTGCTTTACATTTTAGCAACTTTTACACTTTAAAGAACCATGGCATAGTAAAATTCTCTAACCAAATCCAGTGCCGCCACGTTAGGAGTCCTCACAGAACCATGTCAATCCAACCTTTACACAATCTGTGGCACGAACGTGGTCCCAAAAACCTTCAAATTGATCCCCCTTTCCGGCTACACCTTCTTGTTACCATACAATGCCCATCTTGTAGGGTTATCCAGGTCTGGAGCCGGTGAGACGATTTCACCCTTGCCTTTCCCTGAAGGTGGAGGCAATGCGAAAAGATCCGAACCTCTGGATGATGACCCTTTCTTGAGAATTGGCTTGGGTTTCTTACCACCCGCCATTATCTAAACCGTAACCGCACACCAAATATAACACCATACTTCAACTCTAAGCACAATATCACACCAAACTTAATTTCTAAGCACAAATGCACAATTAACATGCCATAATCTCTAAGCACAAATCTCACACCACACTTAGTCTAACATAAAATTTGCAAAACATCAAAAACCAATATGTAATTGATCCTCTAATCAATACCCAGTCAACTATTTCTCTCAACAAGCACTTGAAAGTCACTATAATCCCCAATTTCGTTTCAATCATCCATCTCAAGTCAAAGCAACACTAAGTTGTAGATACATTTGCAAACAAGATGCCTCTTTTCAAACAAAAATGGAGAAGATTAGGGCTAGACTTACCTTGGGGATAGAGGCATTGTTGCTGCAACCATTGAGAGACCCTTTGTGGAGAGAAATGGTGTGTTTTTATTCAACTGTCACAACCTAGGGTTATTAGGTAGAAATCGCATCAAGGCGATCTTGTGGTGAGCTTTTGGAGATCGCTTTTTGAGGTCGCTTTCTCTATACGACGCCATTCTACTTAGTGAATAATCAGAGCGACCTTGGGGTGATCTTATGGAACTCGCCCTGGGGTCGCTATCTTCTCGGTACGAAGACCTGTTTTCCAATGTTAAGGGCGATCTTGTTATGATCTGGGTGAGATCGCCCTAGGGTCGCTATCCTCTAGGTTTGAAGAACTGTTTTCAATGGGAAGAGCGACCTTGGGGTGATCTCAGTGAGAACGCCCTGAGGTCGCTAACCTCTCGGTTTGAAGACCTATTTTCAATGGGAAGGGCGACCTTAGGGTGATCTAGGTGAAAACGCCCTGGGGTCGCTAATCTCTCGGTTTGAAGACCTGATTTTCAACGGGAATTGTGACTTTGGGGTGATCTGAGTGAGATCGCCCTGAGGTCGCTATCCTCTCGGTTTGAAGACCTTTTTTTTCAATGGGAAGGGCGACCTTGGGGTTATATGGGTGAGATTGCCCTGGGGTCGCTATTCTCTCGGTTTCAACGGTGGTTTTCTACATGTCAATGGCGACCTTAGGGTGAGCCTATTGAACTCGCCCTGGGGTCGCTACAAGTGACACATGTCAATATTATATGGTCCACTAACTCTTCCAACATCCAAAATTTCCACATCGTAAAAACTTTGATTATCATTTCCGATGCAAGACCTCTCTTATTCCTCCAACTATGAACCTACATATACACTCAAACTAAGTGCAATCTTCCACCAGATTTGTGTGGATCTAAATGCCATTACGCAAAATATGAAACATTCAGCAGATGATTCCCAATCCTCTACCATTTGAGCTGCCTCTGAACCTTCTCCAAGTAAGTGAAATGCATCAATAATTGTTCAGTATTTCATAAGTAATTATATCCAAATGTTGTTCCTCATTTTGTATGAAATAGGATTGTATTGAAGTTTATCTGCATATATTCCCACTGAAATTATTAAATGTTCATGGATTATATGTAGTAATATGGATATTAGTCATGGAATGTTTAGCAACCGAACTAGACATGTGGATTTGAACACTGAAGGACACTCTAGGTGGCATGAAGCAGACACAACACATGAAGACAATGATCAGTATAATCCAAATGATACTTACAACAACAATGAATGGCCATTTCATGTGCCGTTCATTCATAGTAATGCTTCCACAGCCTTAGGTTTTTCTAATGATAATTTGGTGCAACCGGCCGATGATCTCTTACATAGTGATCATATAAGTTTACATGTCAGAGATATTATGGGGAAAGAGTTTATATCTGTTACTGATGCTGAGGAGTTTTACAAGAAATATTCATATGGTATGGGGTTCAGCACGCATAAGGACAGGTCGGGACATTCATGGATTAATTACAATTCGTAGGTGGGTTTGTTCAAAAGAAGGGTACAGATTAAAAAAACATATGGATAGAACCGATAAGGTACATGAACCTAGAGGGCAGACTCGGGAAGGTTGTCGGGCATCATTGAAAATTAATTTTGATAGGGAGAAAATGTTATGGATTGTTACAGAATTTGTCACAAAGCAAACTCATAAGTTATCACCTGGCAATCACTGGCAATTCCTTCGTTCTCATAAAAATGTTAAAGATAATGATATAGCACAAGTGCAATCACTCAGATCAGTTGGAATGAAAACTTCACAAGTGATGGACCACCTTCTAGATCAGTCAGGTAGTTATGCGGGTGTTGGACACACCACGAAAGACTTATAGAACCGTTTGGACACCATACGTAGGTCTGCTTCCAATAATTTCGATGTTGATTCAATTATCTCTTACATGACTGTGAAATCGAAAATGGATCCAGGATTCTTCTTTCGGTACACAATTCTTGAAGATGGTAGCATGGGAAACTTATTCTGGTCTGACGCAATGTCACGACACGACTACAACGTATTTGATGATGTAATGTCATTCGACTCAACGTACCAAACTAATTCTTATAATCGACCGCTTGTGATTTTTGTTGGTATAAACAATCATACGAAAACGACAATTTTTAGGTTTAGGTTATTGGTGGATGAGACGGTCGATACCTATACTTGGATATTGCAGACATTCTTAGAAGCTATGCATGGTAAATGTCCAATTTCGGTAGTTACTGATAGTGATAAAGCTATGAGTAAGGCCCTGAGTTTAGTTATGCCTTCGGCCGTACGCCGCCTTTGTTCTTGGCACCTTGAGCGCAATGTGCAAACGAACGTAGGTGATAGCATGTTTACTCAAGCATTTACCGATTGCATGTTGACCTATATGACGGAGTCAGAGTTCGAAACCCAGTGGTTGAAAGTCACTAAGACGTTTGGGTTGCAACATAATGAATGGGTGAAAAAGATGTATTGTAAATGGAAGCTATGGGCAGAAACCTTCTTACGAAGTACTTTCTTTGGTGGTTTGTGGAGCATACAACAGTCCGAAAGTATTAATTCTTTCCTTAATCGTTTTTTGCATAGTAGGATGAAATTGTATGAATTCATGAGTTATATCGATCGAGTAATGTCGCGACTACGAAACAACAAGTTGAAGGATGATTATGATAGCATTAACGAGTATCCAGTCCTCGTAACCTATCTGTTAGAATTGGAAAAACATGTAGCCGAAGTGTATACTCGAAACACATTTTATTGGGTGCGAGATGAAATCAAATCAGAGGCAAAACTAAGCATAGTGAATTGCGTTGCCGATAAGGAGAGTGTGGTGTACACATTCAAGAAGTTTGCTGGTGGTGATAAAACCTGGAATGTGAGGTATACACCATCTATAAACATTTTCAAATGCTCATGTCTAATGTTTGAGACAAGAGGTATTCCTTGTTGCCATGCATTTAGTGTCATCAAAGCCATGAACTAACAACACGTACATGAGACACTCATAATGCAGCATTGGACAATGAATGCGAAGAATGTCTCAGGAGTCGAATCATCTTCTACCGTGACTACTCCAGATATACAGCAAATTGCCAGGTATGCATCCTCTTATTGTCATTATAGCATACAAAGAGCATATATCAGTTTCTAGTGATCAGTTACAATAGATTTACTGGTTCGTAACGCTTGCATATCTAGTACTATGTTGTTGATTGAAATGTCTTTTGTTTTCCTATTATATGTTGATGTAGATATGGTGCCTTGAGTTCAAAGTGTAGCAAAATAAGTTATTATGCATCAATGTCAACTAAAGGTTACAAAGAAGCAAATGTGGCGATTGATAAGTTAACAATTCAAATGAAAAGATTATTGCCATCGTCAAGTATAGGTCGGGAAGAACATGTACATCGTACAAAAACACAATCGAGTGTACACGTTAAAGATCCACTCGTAGCAGCAACAAATGGTTCGATGAGACTAAACAAAAAAAGTAGTGGGATGGTGCGTAATTGTGGGAACAGTGGACAGCTTGGGCACACGAAAAAGACATGCTGAGCACATATTAATAATAACATTAGTGCAATGGCAAGCAATGGAGGTTCGATAACGTGATCCACTTTACAACCAACCGCGTATGGAAATTTAGTACAGTCTTGTGACTCTCAATATACTGTGGATAGTGACGGTCAATGCCATGTGTTTGCATTCCAAAATCCAGGACAACCATTGGGTAACTTCAGCAACCAGATGAATTACAATGTTTTTGATATGAGAAGCTCAACACCTGAAATGTACATGCAACAAAACCAATGGTGGAGGCCGCATAACATAATCTGATATATTTGTGTGCCATTGTTAATCTTGTAATCATGGTGTCATGACCTACGTTATATGACTCGCATGAATACGTAAAAGTTGATCTTTAAAAATAGGCCTATTTTGTAATGTGGTGGCAGTTATAACTATAGTTTATAAAAGCTTTGATGGTAGAGGTATTTTGTTGCCACTATCTTGGAATAATGTAATGACTTGCAAAAAAATTATGTTATTAATATGTACACCCAAAGTTAAAGCTGCATATGTTCCTTTGAATTGGGTTATAGTTGTAATAAATCAAGAATCCCATGTTTTACAAATTGGGTTGTATTCATAATAGATCAGGAGTAAATTAATTACAATTGGGATATATATATATATATATAAATTTATATTTAATCAGCCGTGACTTAATATATAACTTACGGACACAGTGAAAGAGTAAAAACAAAATGCAGGATCGGAAATGAAAGGATGTACAAAAATAAGAACACATGTGACCTTACATTTATAAACCCAAATCCTGCCATATACATAAAATTTTAGTAAAAAAATTTTAGTTGAACTGAAAAGAGGAAGACCTAGCCCACCCGTGTGCAAGATCTCCCACGTAGTGCCACATATACACAAAGAAAAAAATGAAAAAACCTTTTCCAGTGATCCTACCCAACACATTAACATCCCATTTACAAAAAGAATACAAAAATCAGCGGTTGGAACCCAACAAACATTTAATCCATGAGAGCCGTCGTTTTACCTCTCAACTTCCGGTTTGGTGGCGCTCTCAACTTTAAAGGGGCCAAGACTTCATTGTTGGACAGTAATATATTATAGTGTTCTTTGGCATTTTTCTTCAAAAACAATAGGTTGGTGTTACCAGAGAAGAGTGCTAGGAAATGAGCTAACATCGAACGCTGACATTAAGAATGAAACTATAAAAGAAGTGGGAAATGTCATGGGTAAGTCGCCCAAAATATAGTGCAGTAATCAAAACATATGATTTTACATAGGTGAACGTACCGATTCCATCTGAAGAGGTCTAGGGCAGTTGTCATCCATGAACATGAAAACTAAAAGGCCACAATTGTAGCCGTTGGGTTGAACGGGTGCTTTCGCATCTGAGACAGTGAATGATGTGAATGAGAAGGTTGTTGGGAAGGCAACGGCAATGTCATCAGCAAGAACGATGTCAAGCAACTACATCTAAAAGAAAAACAACATGTACATTACTGCAAGGCGAATGATGACAGTGGAAAATATGGGGATCACTAAGGTGGTAAATCAAACTCTAGTAAAGTTAGAGACATACCAATTTTTGAACTTGGGTCAGTCGCGTCAGATCATCCTTTCGACGAGGTGGATTGGAGTCACAGATTCGGCAGTCTTGTTTTTTCAGGTCAACTATCGCCAGATACCAATGGTTACGTAGATCATGAATAGGAATTTAAATCTAATATTTTGATGAAAAGGTCATTATAAATATACATTACAAAAAATAGACAATTTGAGCATGGACAAAATTAAGGTGGACAAAATAAAAAACCAAGGGTAATCATACGTCACCTTTTCACATATACGAATATCGTACATGTATGACGCCCGCAATTTTGAAAGAGATTTCTTCATGGTAAATTGTTTCCCATCTCCACAAGTAAAAACTGTGTACTGTGTACGAAAAAGTACAAAAACATTGGTTACATGTTCCATATCATGATTACTGGACAGCTATAAACATATAAGCATAAAAATGAACAGAAGTATACCGCATAGTTCGTAGGCAAGAACCATTTAAGTTGTGACCTTTTTGACTTCTATATCATTGATTAATACTCGGGAATAAGATTAATGATCTGCAATAGAATATTGTGCATTATAAATGTTAAGTTACCAACAATAAAAGGTCATGGAGTTTATATAATGAGTTAAAGTGATAGGGTTGATCATTCAAAAGGTGAATAGCAACGAACCTCACTATCCAAATATTTGGTAGGTTCTAAAGTTCTAAAAGTTTTCCGTATTACAGTTAAATGCCCAAGATTGACAATAACTTCAATGCAACGACAAGAAACAAGAAGAATACGAAACTGTTAAACACCCAACAGTTATATATAAAAAAACCTATAATTGCACAGAATTATAAATTGAGGATTACAATAAACAGAATGCATGCTTACGATGATGGTAGGTCTTTTGAAAATATATAGATTATCAATTGCTCATCAAATGTATTAAGGGGAATGGCTATTCGGAAGGGGCCATAACGGTAGTTTGTGGACACATTAACGGGTACGACAATGTACGGTGAAATTTGAAAGCGGCTCGACTTTCAAATTGAGGTTGATCTTGTTTTGATTATTCGTCACTTGTTAGAAGATTGTGACTCTTGTTCATCCTACATAACAGTTGATAGTCAAATGGAATTTTCGTATAAGTGTTAATAAAAAGACATTTATATAGCAAATACAAAAAAAATACAAAAAAAATAAAAAAAACAGGAGCAAACCTCGTCTACTAACGAAGGAACGGTAAGGACCGGAGGAACATAATAGGGATCATCATTATGCAGATCTTCCAAGGGTAAATCAGGTGCGTTTCCATCTTCTAATGGTGGCTCACTAGGTGCTTTCATCCAACTTGGGGTGGATTTATAAATTGTCTGTTCATGTTGAGGTAATGTTCGGGTGTTATTTGATGAAACCTCAATAGTAGGATGTTGACTTGTAGGATTAGAAAGAGGCAGTGATGATGGTGGAGGTGGAGTAGGATTTCGAGGAATGTTATGCATGGAATTATAATGGCTGCTTGTATTATGTAAGTTTTTATCTGGGTTCTTGTCCTCCGCCGAACTGAATTTGTCATATAGGAAATTGACCTTTGTTCGGATATCAACAAGTTCAGTCTTCATTGTTGATTGAATTTCTTTTACCAACTGTAGGACATCATCAATACCTTTCATGTGGGCATGATTGCCTGTTACAGGCACTTGATTGGCCTGACTGGTTTCTCCATGTGCAACACAATTGTATTGACCATTTGATTGTGTTGGTTGCTTGAAGAATTCCTCAACCGAAATCTACATCATTTTATGAAAATAGATGTCATACAACAATGAAAATAGATTTGTCATATTCAATGCAGTTAAAGATAATTTAGTGATCTATAAATTGGATAGACAAAGTACAAAATACAGACCTGGTTACTTCCAACACCACCTTCGGTGTGCAGCCGGAATACGCACTTCTTAATCTTTACGTTTGTCCAACAAACAACCGGAAATACTGCTTTATCGACGATCGGAGGGTCCCATTGAAGTGTGTGCAAGTAAAACAACTACAGCAAAGAAACAAGGTTAACAATAAGTTCAATATGACATGATACAGTGATATTTCATACATAATGTTTATCAGGGTTTTTTACCTGAAGAAACAGCACACACCCGGAAATGCAACATGTCTGCATAATTGGCCGGTTCTTCTGAAACTTCTCAATCCCTTCACAAAGTGAAGAGAAGCACCAACTGGACTAGTTTTTCATAGAAATAGTACCAACATCCCTTAAAGGAATCAAGTAACCCGTCTAAACATAGTCGTTAGCTGAAGGAGAGAGGATGGTGCCCAACAAAAATAAGCACAATGTCACCTTGAATTCATCATCGGTCGTAGTCATCTCCTCTAAAGAATGCTCTATGTCTTTCAAGAAGATGCCACGAGATATGATAGGAAACTTTGATTTCCAAAAGTCTAAGTTAGGGACATCTCCGGATATAAATATCTGATCTCCTAAGTCCAAAATCCCTAAAACTAAAGCAAATATAGAGGAGTTTAGCACAAACCTCCGGCCGTGGATGTTAATTGAAGAAGCTTTGGTGTCAAAATTATCAACGAGCCATCGACAGATCTTAAGCCGTAGACGTCCACAATCGAGGGCAAGTAAGTTTCCAAACCCCAACGCATGAACAGCCTGTTTTTGCTCTTCGAATAGTTTCTTAACAATCTGACACCACTGAGAGGGCGTACACCTTGTGTTGATGGCTTCAGCTTTATAGCCCAGATGATTTGTTGTGCCTGGGATTTCTTCATCTGTTAGAGGGAAGTCGGAGTTGTTGGGGATGACAAAAGACTCATGGTGAGGCTGCTCACCAGAAATATTTCTGGCAGCAACTGCACCATCAGCAGCTTGTCCAAATTTTGCACGCTCTTCTATCGGTAACAGATGCCATGTCTTTCCAATTTCACTTCGTGATTGTAAAAAACATGAAATATGGCAGATTGTTATATTGATGGTCTGAATATCAACTGAGGGAATGAAAAGTATTACATGTAGTAAATGTATATAACCTTTGAGTTCCCATTAGCATCTTTCTTTTTGCATTCAAATTTGCTGGATAGATAACAACCAAATGATTAGTTTACATGGAAAAGATATAAAAATAACAAACTAGAGTAAAGCATATGATAATGTGTATATACAAATAATTAATCCGTTGCACTCTTTCCAATCTTCGGTTCTGACAAGTTTGTCGTGGAGGTTGTTTTATGAGACCCACTATTCTTCTTTTCATGAATTCCTTTTTTCACCATTTTTGGTATATACATCAATGGTAATAAATATTCAGTCAATAACATGGATAATAAAATGAATGCATATATATATGGATTACAAAATAACGTTCAATATGTAATATATTATGCATATATTCAACAAGATTAAGAAGTAGACATCTTCAAAAGATAAAACATTGACTCATACTAACGACTTTAACGTTATTTTAGTTTTTATGCAAAAGAGAATAGGACTCTTACTTTGAATGGCCATGTGATGTGTCATGTAATGTAAAGTACCTGGGATCTAAGGTTCGTCTTCTTCTCTCCCACCTTGTTCACTGTTGTCAACGGTCTAGGTACCTTGTTCTGCTGAAACTCAAATACTCACATAACATTTTAGCATTAACTTATCAAAAAACATTTACAAAGACTTAGCTATGATATATAAAATAGATTGTACTATGATATATAAAATAGATTGTACAAGACAAAATATACATAAAACTAACTGGCATAGACAAAAATAATAGACACTCGGTACGTGGCGTTATGTCACAAGTGTACTCTATTGGCACCATTCCGGGTACGAGTAAGTCTGAATATTCCAGTCAATATACGTTGTGCCCAATAGAGAATATAGATTAGTAACAGAACTGAAAGAGTAAAATAACATACAAAATTCAGCTACGAAGACGTACCTCCGATACAGAAAACTAAATAGCATAAACGGAACAAATAGACACTCGGTACGTGGCGTTGTGTCACATGTGTACTCTACCAGCACCATTCCGAGTAGGAGTAAGTCTGAGTATTCCAGTCAATATACTTTGTGGCCAATAGAAAATTTAGAATAGTAACAGAGCTTAAAGAATAAAAAAAATTACAAAATGCAGCTATAAAGACGTAGCTATGATATATATATATATATATATATATCATAGAATGTACAAGACAATATATACAGAAAAATAAATAGCATAAACGGAACAAATAGACACTCGGTACGTAGCATTGCAACACATGTATACTCTACCGGCACCATTCCGAGTAGGAGTAAGTCTGAGAATTCCAGCTGATATACTTTGTGGCCAATAAAAAATTTACGATAGTAACAAAACTTAAAGAGTAAAAAAAATTACAAAATGCAGCTACGAAAACGTAGCTATGATATATATGATAGAATGTACAAGACAATATATATATATATATAACTAAATAGCATAAACGGAAGAAATAGGCACTCAGTACGTGGCATTGTCTCACATGTGTACTCTACCGGCACCATTCCGAGTAGGAGTAAATTTGAGTATTCCAGCCAATATACTTTGTGGCCAATAGAAAATTTAGAATAGTAACAGAGCTTAAAGAGTAAAAAAAATTACAAAATGCAGCTACGAAGACGTAGCTATGATATATATATCATAGAATGTACAAGACAATATATATAGAAAACTAAATAGCATAAACGGAACAAATAGACACTCTGTACGTGGCGTTGTCTCACATGTGTACTCTACCGGCACCATTCCGGGTAGAAGTAAGTCTGAGTATTCCAACCGATATACTTTGTGGCCAATAGAAAATTTACAATAGTAACAGAACTTAAAGAGTAAAAAAAATTACAAAATGCAGCCACGAAGATGTTGCTATGATATATATGATAGAATGTACAAGACAATATATACATAAAACTAAATAGCATAAACGGAAGAAATAGGCACTCAGTACGTGGCATTGTCTCACATGTGTACTCTACCGGCACCATTCCGGGTAAGAGTAAGTCTGAGTATTTCAGCCAATATACTTTGTACCCACTAGAGAATATAGAATAGTAATAGAATTGAAACAGTAAAATAAATTACAAAAATCACGATTCCGGATAGGATTAAGTCTGAGTATTACAACTGATATAATTTGTGACCAGTACAAAATATAAAATAATAAGATAACTTCATAACACAAGTTACTAGCTTTACAAATTCTACAAGGCTCATAACTTCATAAGAGAAGAAGTAAGTTGTAGCACTTCTTTTTATTCGCAAGCATTTGGATCATAAGGAGAGAAGCAGCTACTGTGAAGTAATTACATATACATCTATGGTACTTATATTACTGATACAGGTGACAAAATGACAACTATGATGATTAACTGAACTAGACAGCACTATTGTACCAACCTTTTCCACCGTATATAACAAGTTTTATTTACTCATGCATTAAGTACTTTCTACCGTATTAACTATATACTTTGTGTGTCGCTTAAACATTATATGATATGTATGGCCCATACAATATTTCCGACACAACATTTATAAACCATGGATTTTCGAACTGTAAGTTTCTCTTCACGTATTGAAACTACTAACATAATGTATTCCAGAAATTGTTGAATAATGAAGATATCGAACAATAGGAAATACATCCGAATCTAAGTCATCCGAAATTATATGAAACAAATTCTCCATAGTTGCACCATATATCAATGAAACTAAAGAATGGTTCAACCACTAAAGAATAAGGCATATGATACTTCACCATTCATATCAAATATATTTAGAACAAAAAAAGAAAAGTAAAATTCAATGTGAAATCAGTAGTATGGTCAGTTTATAGTACAAGATCCAAAAATTTTAATAATTTAAATCATGACCTAATAGTTCTTGGATCACTACATAAGCTGGCAGAAAAAAGATAAGCCTAGGGCAATACTTTCTCAGAAATGTTTTTTATAACAACAGCTCGAACAGCACCACGAAAGTTACCAAAAATGTTTAAAATAAATAGAGATGAAGAATGGTCGTTGTTGGGAGAGACCTCCTGCGAATGGAATTACCAAGACTAAACGAAACGATAAAAATAACCTTAGATAAACAACCTTATATTTCAACATTCAAGAAGAGGGAGATGAGTCGAATCCACAAACTTATGGATGTAGTTGTAAATAGCTTACCATCGAACCAATCTCAATTTTTACAATTCTGTTATAGTTAAAATTATACAAAACCTAATATATCAACAACTTCGGTTGAAATGATATTTCAATTTATATGTGTTATAACCAAAATGAACCCTCAAATCATAAACAAATCCAACATAAACATACTGTTAAACTTAAAACCTAAATCTAATTTCACATTTTTACATATTATTATATAACAAGTGGAATAATTGCATTTTAAAATCCCCACCATATTTGTACCCAAAGATTTGTTGGTTTCACTTATAATTCCATATATATAAATATATATATATATATATATATATATGTATGTATATAAATATATAAATATATAAATAAAACATCAAATGTTGTAAAATGTATATAGATTCTACAGCTTCACACCTAAGACTCAGTTTGTAGGAACAATAAAAGCCCAAAACCGTTTTCGAGATCATTGCACAATATAATTGTATAAGAATTAAAAATAGGAAAAGCTAACTCATTTAATTTCATCAACCTAACTAACACTAAATCAAGAAAAATTTTAAGGGAACTACTACTGGTTTCAATAATGCATCAGAGTTGAGATTGATAATCAAAATAGCAATGCAACACATTGTAGATGCTCGTAAAGTACCATATATTTCAATTATCAATTAGAAGAGAAACCCAATTTAGCTACAAATATCATGAACCACCTATAAACACTGTCAGATTACGATAATTACATATAAAGCATGAATCATATGTGATGGTATTATATGATATGATAGGATTAATATGGAGAGATGCTAAAAATGGGATGCAATAATATTGAAAAACAAAATAAGAAAGAAAGCAAACAGATATGTAGATAAAGATTCCCTCCAGATATTGTAATTGCTATCTGATTACACTGTAAAACAATTGGCTATCCATTAATTTACGTGTATTTGCTTCCCATTTAGATTGCATGTTCTTGGATGTGGATTATTTATAAACAAAAAGCATACTTGCCATGGTCTGAAGTGTATGGCAAAATTTTGAAGCAAACTTCTTTTTTTTTTAAAGGCATGTATATTAATCAGTGTTGTAGTAAGCACTAGGCGCTAATCGGGCGGAGACCCAGTGCCTAGCACCTAGGCCGTATAGTCGGCGATTAATTGAAGATTAATCAGAAAACACAATTACAAACAAATTCCTATTATCAAATGACAAATCCAAAGAAAATTTTTTGTTGCTATACTTAGTAAATCAAAATTCAATCATACACCAATCCAAATCATAAACCAATCCTAAACCAATCCAAATCCACTAACACAAACCAATCACAAACCAATGGCAAATTACCGATCAAAATCCAATCATAAACTAATCCAAATCCACAGGTAGCAACACGGAGCAAAAAAGATAGCTGTAGCAACAACACACAACAGGAGCAACACATGATGTTCAAGAAAAAGTAGAAGAAACTGAAACATAGCATACACAGTAAACACACAAAGCTTGAAATCTCAAAAAACATAAATATTCTTGAAACAAAAACTCTGAAAACCTTCACTCGGTCAAATGAATTCTTATAAATATAACAGAATAGAAAATAGGTTACAATGATAACATAAGCAACATTTGCACCTGGAGACTCCAATGAATAACAGTGGTAGCTCAATGAAGGATAATAATAAATCCAAGGAACCTGAAAATTGAACAGAACACGAGATGTTTACTATTCTAACCCAATTGTCAAAAGAATAAGAAAATCAAATACACAGAAACAAAAACAATTAAATAAATTGAAAACCAAAAGATAAAATACAACAACACACATGCCTATCAAGTCTCAATGGAAATGAAATATAAAAAGCAACCTCATTGATATTTGATAACACTACTAATAAGAAAGCCCGCATTTGAGTTTGTTCTTGTCAAATTCATACCTACCAACTTAAGCTACTTCAATGCAAGAAGTTACCCAAACACCAATCATTAAACTTTTCCCTTTTTGAATGCTTGTATTGTATATACACTCTCAATATGATCATAAACAGAACATTTATCAACTCTGACAAGATACCATTCAAATCTAAAAGGCAGTAATTGACTAATCAATTTAGCTAAACACACAAAATCCATCTAATACAGAAGCATAACATGGAACAAGTGAACAACAGAACAACCAAAAAGATGAGAAATTTCTTATTACTGTTATTTAAACCAATTAATGCTTCAAATTAAGAGATTTGTATAAAAGATTAAGACAGAGGATTTGTATAAGAGATTAAGAGGATTTGTTATTTGTATAAGAGATTTGTATAAGAGATTAAGAGACAGTAAAAGAAAGAGATGAGAAACTGAGAACAGACCTGCGAACTGGACAACTATGAGTTGGCAACGACGACGGCGGCGGCGGCGAAAGACAGAACTGTCGGTGCTCCCGGTGACGGAATGGTGGCAGACGGCAGGAAGATTCTTTGGTCTTCGGTTTAGGTTTGCGATCTGTTTGGTCAAGGCTCAGACTGAGAGACGATCTAGAGAGAGAGAGTTGGGAGAGAAATCTAGATGGAGAATGAGAGGAGTGAGGAGAGAGGAGATGAAGAGTTTGTTTTGTTTGAGAAAGAAACCGGTGTAACCGGTTAATGGTGAAAAAATGTTTTGTTATTTTCTCTTTTAACTGGTTGGATTTTAAAAAAAAAAAAAGGTGTTGTATGGTACGAACCCAATCCTTATTCGTACCGTAGCAACCCCCCATTTTTTGGTTATCAAATAGTTTTGAAATGTAGGTGTTGATTCCTCATATTAACTAGCAAAGTGGGAGGTGTTGGTTCCTCAAATAAACCAGTAAAAATACTTGTCCTCTAAAATTTTATCTTTTAAAATACTGATTGTATACGTAACAAAGGGATGGATAGGGATGGATAGAGAGAGTGGAGTGGTACTGGGTGTCCACACTGTACATTTCTGCATTTATGCCTCCTTTATTGTTTTTTTCCTTTTATTTAAATTTTCTTGTCGAATTATTTTCGGTAGATCTTATTGAAGTTCTAGGTTCTTTTTTTCCCATAATGGTTTGGTTGGAATTCAATATTCATTTTTTGGCTTCTTGGGTTTTTAAATTTTTTAAAATATTTAATTATAAACTTCCAAAGAAACTTAATACAATCATGTGGCATTTTTGTATGAGGGAAATTTTATAAATTTAATTTTTACAATTAATTGAGTGGCATTTTGATAAATAAAAACAAATAAATGTTATTTTATAATGAAAGAAAGAAAAGAATACGTGTCACATGCTCAACCTAACGACCGGAGAAGAACAGTCGCCTTCGCATGGCTCTTTCTTTTTTTATAAGATGGTCTAGACCCACTTATTTAATGTTTAATCTAGGGCCTTCTACTTATCCTGCTAGAACAAGACAGAAAGGCCATTGCCAAATAATCCATCTGCATCAGCATCCCCATGGATATATATGGTAGAGGAAACACAAGTAAACCTGTCAGCACATTTTCAATCGATATCAACAATCAGTCAATCACTATTCTATCGCATATCATATGACCTATGCTTCTATATGCAATGTATGATTACGTACAGCTTAACATCATAATCAATATCCAACCTTATATCACCACTTTAACAAAACTTATTTGGCGTCTTCTTGTAGAATTCTTCATTTAACTTAACTCTTCAAATCCTAAATCACTCATCTCTATGTACTAATCTAATCATTTCAACTCTTAGCATTTTTATACATGGAATTCGACAATATATAGACTTAGGGAACCAATAGCGACACCATTAATACATCTTGCGACTTGTGTTACAATCTCAGGTACTTGAGGAATCAAGGCTGGAGTCTCAACTCTCAAACCATGGAAGCATAGCTCTTGATTGTAAAGTTTTCTTCCATACGCGTTATTCTAGCACTCGTCGCACATATAAACCTGAAATTACATCAGATGGATGTAATGATTGTATTTCTCAATGGAGAACAAGAGGAAGAAATTTACATGGAACAGCCTGTAAATTTTGTGTTTCAAAAGGCCAAAAGAGCATAAGTATGCTTGCTTAAACGGTTGATATATGGTTTGAACAATCCTCTAGAAAATGGTATATTTGATTTCATCGAGTTGTAATGTCTTACGGATTCATGATGACTTAAGAAAGCCATATCTGCATAGAAGATAATTTTTGATATTATCTTTATATGTGGACACTATGTTTTGGCTACAAATAATGAAAAGTTTGTAAAACCATAATTAAATGGTTATTCTCAAATTTCATTGAAATTTGATATATGAGCAAAGAAAGTTGATTAAAATTACTTCAGAAAATTTATACCTCTATCACAAGAGTTATCTATTAGAAAGATTCTTAAGTGATTTAAAATGAGTAATTATAAGCTAATAGATACTCCCGTTACAAAATCCCAAACCCTTATCCTCGATATGTGCCCTGAAACTCCATAAGATCAGTACCATACAAAGTGTCATGTACATTGTTATGTGTACAAGGCTCAATTTTAGTTATGTCATTAGATTGATGAGTGGATACCAATATAATCCTAGATTGAAATACCAAAATGTTGTCAAGAGGATTATGAAAATAACTTTAAAGTATGGCAAACTACATATTATGCTAGCATAATTACACACATAAGATGATGAAAATATGTCGTCAGGTTAAGACCGGCATTCTTACACGTGCGGTCGCCTTAGATGCTAAGATAGCATGCTAAGATGAGGAACATTTATAAAAGAAAACAAAGTGGATGTTTTGTTCTCATGGAGCTTATATATATGAGTATGTCATCTTGATTGCGCTACAAGAAAATAAACAATTCTTGAAAGTTAAAAACGGCTTGACTGTTAAGGATGCTAGTTTAATTTTTATTTGTTAAGGATGCTAGTTTAGTTTAATTTTTATTTATACACCATCGCCGCTCACCTCCCGTCCGACCACCGCGGGTGGCCGGCCACCGCCTGATAATAATGATAATTAAATTGTCATTATGAATTGAACTTGAGACCTCAAGTCAAAAATTATAAGCCTTTACCACTTGACTACAACATTTGATGTGTTAATAATTGAACAATATTTATATATAACCCATATGAGTTGTTAGAAATTTTTTTAAAAAAAAATCCTATTAAATAAATTTAAATTTATTCAGCTAATCAAAATTCTAATTTCTACGACAGACATATATTAAAAAATATGTATTAAAACTTTTAATAAAATTATATTTTTTTAAATATATATAGTCGAGTTATTGATCTATACTCTATGGTCATGTTTGGTTACATGGTAGAATGGAAATGGGAATGAGAATGAAAATGGAAAGGAAAGGAAAACTAAGGGGTCGTCCTATAAGCTGTTTTCTGTTTTTGTTTTTCAAAAAGAAAAATGAAAATGAAAATAGTGTTTTTTGTTTCAGTTTTGAAATTCGAAAACACGTCTGGTAGCATACACTGGAATCCGTATTTTAAAAATAAAAACGGAAAAACGCGTCTGGTTGACTAACCGAAAACTATCGAAAATTGAAATATCAATATTACATTTTCTTTAATATTATAAAAATTATAACAAATTGATTAAATAATTAACTAAAAAAAATTGTTTTGTAATTTTTAAATTAAATAAAAGTTATCAGTGAAGAGGAAGAGGAAGAAGAAGAAAAAGAAGAAGAAGACCAGCCGGCAACTCAGCAAAGCAGATCGGTGGCGATGAGTGACAATCGGCGGTGAGAGGCGACGTAGAGCCGATCGGCAGCGAGCGGCGATGCAGAGGAAGAAGAAAAATAAGAAGCAGAAGAAGAGGAAAAAGAAGAAGAAGACGGCGGCGATCGACCGCGGAGGAGGAGGTGGAGGAAGAGGAAGAAGAAGAAGAAGAATACGGCGGTGATCGCTACAGCGATCGGCGACCGACGGAATGTAGCGGCAACCGACGACCAGCTGTAGGCAGCGACGATCAGCGGGGAGGAGGAGGAGAAAGAAGAAGATGAAGCCCAATGAATTGATGAGAACCTGGTTCAAGTAAAAAGAAAAAGAAAAAGAAAAAAAAATTGTTAATTAATTTGAAAAACAAAAACAAATTCAAGAAAAACAAGTTTTTTTTTTTGTTTTTTCAAAATTTCCACTTTTAACACTGGTTTTGTTTTTTATTTTGTTTTTGTATTTTGAAAATAAAATGAAAAACGGTTACCGACTGTGAATTCGAAATAATTTTTGAAAAATAAAAATAAAAACGAAAACAGGCTGAAAACAAAAGTCTTTATCGTGAGGTGGAAATCAAACATGATGTTGAATCTTAGTAGCAAGAGATCTAGATCGTTTAAAGATAGTATAAGGGTTCTCCGTACAGTCTAAATGTTTTTTCTATAAAGCGGCAACCCATAGCCTAGGCGGGATACTCACAGTATGACTGGCCTGAGACAAACAAGAACCTTAAGCCAAAGATTCAAAGACATTTCTGATGTGCAGGATCATCAACTAGAGGCAAGCATAAAGCATACTTTGATTATTATAGACTGTTTATTATCTCATAAAGAAATGTTGAAGAGAAGGAGAAAGTATTTAGAAAGCCATTAGAGGGTTTTGAACACACAAGATTTTCTTATTATTTTCATTATGATTTTACAATGAGAGAGTCTCTCCTTATATAGATGGAGAGAGGTACATACATCTAACTGACAATCAAGACAAGCCAAACAAGTGGTTGATAAAGCAAAGAACAATAATACAAAGGTAGGTCGGTCTAGACAGCTGGTCGACAAGGTTAGGTGAATTATTTAGCCTAACAGGTGGCTGAGCAGTAATTCATCTGACATGATTAAAGCATACAGAACAGGTATACACAATAATTAAAGTACTTAATTATTAAAGAAGATAAGATAAATGCACAGGATGAAGATAAGATCACGGGCTACTCAAGTTACAGTGAGCATGATTTTCATCATCTGAATCTTGGGCTCCACAAATAGTGTAGGGCCAGGTGTCAACGACCATGAGGTTTTAAGAGCAGATCAGGTCAGAATCTTAAAAAGGGTGCTAGCTTTGTGAGCAATCTCTTGGAATTTCTAGAAGAATGTAGTGTTCATGTGGAGGAACTCCATTAACATCGTAGAGGAAGTTGAGCAGAGGGATCTGGATGTTCTATGGGTAAGTCTTTGGGTAGTCATAAGTAGTATGTCAATCATAACAGATATTAGGAGACCATAGAAGTTTCTTGTGAGGATTGAAATGGTAAGGTCAATGAAGTATCCAGATAGATAGTATAAGGGTTCAGTAAAGGTAAATGATTCTCAACTAGAGGCAAGCACAAAGCATACTTTGATCGTTATAGACTGTTTATTATCTCATAAAGAAATATTGAAGAGAGAGAGAAAGTATTTAAAAAGTCATGAGGGGGTTTTGAGCACACAAGATTTTTCTTATTATTTTCATTCTGATTTTACAACGAGAGAGTCTCTCCTTATATAGATAGAGAAAGGTAGATACATCTAACTGACAATCAAGACAAGCCAAACTCGTGGCTGATAAAGCAAAGAATAATAATACAAAGGTAGGTCGGTCTAGACAGCTGGCCGACAAGGTTAAGTGAATTTTTTGGCCTAACAGGTGGCCGAGCAATAATTCATCTAACATGATTTAAAGCGTACAGTACAGGTAGACACAATAATTAAAGTACTCAATTATTAAAGCAGATAAGATAAGTGCACAGGATGAAGATAAGATCACGGGTTACTCAAGTTACAGTGAGCATGATCTTTCTCATCTGAATCTTGGGCTCCATAGATAGTGTAGGGCCAGATGTCAACGACCATGGGGTCTTGAGAGCAGATCAGGTCAGAATCTTGAAAAGGGTACTAGTTTTGTGAGCAATCTCTTGGAATTTCTAGAAGAATGTAGTGTTCATGTGAAGGAACTCTATTAAGATCGCAGAGGAAGTTGAGCAAAGGGATCTGGATGTTCTGTGGGTAAGTCTTTGGGTAGTCATAAGTAGTATTTCATTCATAACAGATATTAGGAGACCATAGAAGTTTCTTGTGAGGATTGAAATGGTAGGGTCGATGAAGTATCCAGATACACGAGATTGAAGAAGAGGAATCATAGTCAAGTTTCCACACATTATACTGACCCATGAGCTTAGTGAGCTCAGATCTCCAGTAGCTTAGTGAATTGAACCATTGTAAGAAGGTCCAGAGAAGAAAATTCTCTTGAGCAAGGTCATGGAGATGGAGATACATAGATTACAAAAGGAAAACGATGACATGATGGTGAAAAACAGAGAGACACCAAAGAAACCATAAAACCTGAGGAGAGAAATAATAAAATGGCGGCATTAAGAAAGGATCAAGGAAAAGACTGGAAGGGTTAATGAGTTCATGTCTAACTCTTTGATTCTGGATCTGGGCCAAATAGGTTCTGAGATGGGATTGAGCAAACTCTTGAATGCGAGCCACAAAAAGTTATTGTCCAGGTGGAATCATTGCCATAAGTTCTTGAGGGAAGGATTTGTCAGGGAGAGTCGATGAGGACGATTCGGAGGAGGATGATTCGAAGGAGGATGATGCTGAGGTGGCTATGAAAATGAGTGGTATGGGACCGCATGAGGTAATGAGATGAACTAGTGGAGGTCGGGAGAGCATGTCTACAATTGTATTGTGCTGGCCTTTCACATGCGTAACAGTAAAGTCAAATCTGGAGAACCAGTCTTTCAATCTCAACAGTTGAGGATTGGGAGGAATCTTATTTTGAAACTCGAGGATTTTTAGAAATGATGAGTTGTCCATTTCAACGATAAAGGTCTTTGTCCTGAAGTGGAAATCAAACTTTTGGATTCCATTTTTTACTGCAAGAATCTCTTTATAGATAGTGTGGTAGTGTTGTTGGGCATCTTTGAATTGGCCAATCGCATGACCACAATATCGTTTGTGTCCATCATTTTCTTCAACTAGGATAGCCCCTCAAAAGATGTCACTAGCGTCTGTCTTGAGTATGAGCTGGCCAGTGGATGGCATGGTAAGAGCTAGAGGAGATTGAGCAATCTCCTTTAGCCTAGACACAGCAGTTGTGTGGCACGTGCTCCAAGGTGGAGGATCCTTTTTTAAAAGGGCTGAAAGAACTGATGTGTAGCGAGACACCTGTGGTAGAAAATCTCTGATAAAATTGACTATCCTGAGAAACTATTGAATTTGTTTTGGAGTCAAGTTTGAATCAGGAAAATTTGATAGCTGGCCTGCAAGGTGAGGACCAGGACGGTATTGACCGTTAGAAATATGCATGCCAAGAAACTCTATGTATGTGCATCCTATGCTGCTTTTCTTGTCTGAGAGCATGATACCATATTGATCAATCAACTCTAGAACTGATGAAGGAGCTTGTTGTGGGAGTCTTCATCAAAAGAGAATAATAAGATATCATCGATATAGATTAAGGCCGAATGTAAGAAAGGATGGAAAATCCTGGTGATGGCCTTTTGAAACAATGAAGGGGCGGTCTTGAGACCGAATGGTAAGACAGTCCATTGGTATTAGGCATTAGGAAGATAGAACGTCGTTTTGTATCTGTCATTTGGATGGATTCTTATTTGCCAAAATGCTCCTTTGAGATCAAACTTTGAAAAGATAGACCCACTAGGGAGTTGGGAGAACAATGTGTTAGTACTGGGAACTGGAAATTTATTGTCTTTGAGGAAATGGTCGAGAGGCTTGTATTCAATGACTAATCTTTTCTTTCCACTTACTAGCTCTTCGCGTTTTTCAACATAAAAGGCTTGGCACACCCAATGGGAGGAAATGGGTTCAATTAAGCCTTGTCAAAGAAGCTCATTACATTCGTCATTTGCCAATTTAAGGTCAGAGGGTGACATGCATGAATAAGATGCCTTTATAAGATTAACATCTTTATTAAGCTTGAAAGAGAGCTTAATAAATAAGTCTTGGTTTTTCCACAAGGGTCTAGGATGGTGGAAGTCAGCATGGCTGTTGGTGCAGAATTATAATAACTTTTACTGAATCTACTGGAATGAGGATTGTATTTCAGATAATGGGAAGATTTTTGGAATGATGTTGATGGCTTTGAAATTACTTTTGTATCATATTCCGGTGGGAAAAATCCAGAGGGATTTACATAGGCAATAGACATCCCAACCAATTATGATATCTTTATCTGGTAGAGGAGTACCAATGACACAAGTCCAAAGGGTGTATGATGGAAAGATCTTAATACCAATCTTATTTTTAAAAATCATATTAGTAGTAAATATCTAGCCATCAGCTGCCTTGAAGTAATGAACATAAGTCTTCCAAACGTCTAGAGGAAGAACCTTAGAGTTCGTTATTGTGTTGTGCAAACCAATTTCAAATTAGGCGTTAGCATCGACCGGCTTGGAGTATTTGTCAAACAGTATCTGGATAGAAACTTGGGGTCTAGATTGTGAATCCACTTGAGCTGCTTGGTAAGAATCTCAGATCACTTCTGACTCGGAGAAACTAGAATATTCAGAATCGGATGCAGAGTCCGAATCTTAGAGAACAAAGGTGGTATTTTCATCGACACCTTCTTATTTAGAAAAGATAGATTCAATGTCTACATCAGATGAGACTTCGTCAGCTATGTGCTCGAGTTGGTGAACCAGCTTAGCGGACTTTGCTTTCTTGTTAGGACATTGATTAGCATAATGTCCCTTTTTTCCACAAACAAAGCACTTTTGGGATTTGTTTCGTGACCGTGTAGCCTTTTTCTTAAAGAACTTGAATCTTTTGTTTCCTTTACGCTAGAAGGAATGGAAATGCTTCCTCTTTTTGGGCTTGTAGGTACAATGTTCTGCAGATTTGTATTTGATCTGGAACGAAGGTTGTTTGCATTATGCTTCGTACCACTTTTCCTTCTTTTAGCATCTTGGAGAAGACTTTTTGAGTGGCACAAAGATTTTATAGTGATCTCAAAGTGAACATATGAATTTCACCTAAGGTGATATCACTGAAGGGTATGCCTGAGGTGTCCATCTTCCGTTGCAATTCATCTTGAAGTTCAGTAGGAAGAGAGTTGATATAGACGTTTTTAAGGCTTTGATCATTAATACCACCAAGGATGTGATATCTATTGGACATTCGTTTGTAATGGGATTCAATGTCCCTTTTTTACGCAGAGAACAACAATGCATCTCGAAGAATTCTTGTTTGGTCTGCTTGTAGAACCGGTTAAGGTCGCCAAGAAATTCTCTGAAGATGATACCCATGGCTTGGGAGGTTGAAGGTGCCCGGACAAACTGTAATTACCGGTATTCTCCAAGGGCCTAGTACCAATCTTTAAGAGATCCTGTGAATCTGGAGACAAATTCTCTAAGGATTGACTCTTGATTGTGTTCAGACTTACCCATCTGTAGGTCGATCCAGGTGCTCATTTCAAAAAATTTCTTTCTCCAGGATTCTGGAGTAGAGTCGCCAAGATCAAACCAATGACCGTTGGTTGGTCAAGAACCACGAGACTATCCCGGAACAAGATTCTCTAGAGGTTCTTCAACAAAAGGAGCTTGTCCAGTTGATGATTCATTAGGAGATTCATAAGTCTGAAAGGACGGCTGTGGATCCGTTCGAGCTGTCCGAGAGGGAATAAAAACTTGGGTTATGTCAGCAACTTCATCAGAGATAAAGTGTTGTAATGTAACGAGTGGCTCAGATTAAGAGGAGAACTAAGAAGAGGTATAGGAAGCAGAGTCAAAGTCAAAGTTAGTGTCTGAAGACGAAGACGAAGACGAAGACAAAGACAAAGACAAAAGGGGTTGTTTGGCAGAAGAAGAATACAACACCGGATTGAAATGCTCTGGAACCGGAGTAGGTTGTTTATCTCTGCATTTGGATGAGGAAGACATATTGGATCGTCTCTTAGGTGGAGAGAATAGAGGAGGGTATTTACGAAAAAGTTCATCAGTGGATTTGAAATATTGGGAAGTATCCGGAAGCGTGGAAGAAGGCGAGTATGAAGGAGACATTGGGAAGAACAACGATTGGGAAGAAGAATAGGGCTTAGGGATAAACTGAGAAGGAACAGAGGAGGTATGATCTCTATTCATTTGTTCCAGCTGTTCCTTAAGACGTCTGATTTCTCTTTCTTTTCTGTCAAAATCCGGACCGAAATATCCATGGTTGATATACTGGTGAAGGTCAGTGTCAAGGTTGGCTATTCGAGATTAGAGGTCAGAGAACATTCCTCTGAAAACCTTATCGAGACTGTGGAGCTGGTTTTCATACTGGGAGACATGATGGGTTACTCAGTCAATCTTCTAATCAATAGAGTTGAGAACTCTATTTTGTATCTTTGCGTTATGAGACTGCCAGTTAAGAACTTGCTCAGCCTGGGTAGGCTGTTTTAGAGAGCCATCAGGCAAGACTCCAGTGGTTTGGACAAAGGGTCTAGAAAACCGGTTTCGTTCAGAATTTGTCGTCGGTTCTAAAGGAGGGAAATCCTGGTCATAATTGGAAGTCATGTAGCAAGGTATAAGTGGAGGCAAAAATGGGATAGGAGAGGTATTTGTCATAGGCAAAAGATCTTTTGATCGTAGGATTTGCAAGGCTTTGTCATAGATTGGAAGAGGTTTGTGTTTGATAGGTCGTAAACCTATCCAAAGGCTGTTTGGGTCTTCGGGCTTATGCGACTTCCGCAAGGGGTAAGATATTTTTTGAAACAGTCATGGCATGTGCAATCAGCACCGCACATGTTGGGATCAACATCCCAGATGAAATGACCGTTGATCTTGTCGGTGTAGATTGCAGATCCATCAGCTTCAAAGCTATGGATCGGATGTCATCTTTTATAGTAACCGGACGGATCATGAGCGCTTGAAATACTGGAGGAGCGCTGGGGCTGGAGGAAGATCCAGTGTCTGAGATAGGCTCATAGATTGTTTTTATGGAGCCATCATCTTCCTTGATGTATGTTGTGTTAGAAGCAACTACGGGAGTGGTGTTCTAGAAAGCTTTCTCATAGTTGGTGATCCACTCAAGAGGTATGATCTCTTTGAGTTTGTCTCTGGGCAGTTGTTTGGGAATTTGTATGATGGTGGGAACCTCATCTTTCCTTTCAGCTTTGATGAATATGGTATCCCCACTGTGACCGGGGATAGGAAGATCAAGAGCATGATCTTAAAGTCAATAGGCGTTTGGTGGTGAAGAATAGTCATGTATGAGTTTGGAAGCATGGAGGCTCCTACAACTTGAAGTTGTGTAGGATCCTCAACTAGAGGCAAGCACAGAGCATACTTTGATCATTACAGACTGTTTATTATCTTATAAAGAAATATTGAAAAGAAGGAGAAAGTATTTAGAAAGCCATGATAGGGTTTTGAACACACAAGATTTTTCTTATTATTTTCTTTCTTATTTTACAACGAGAGAGTCTCTCCTTATATAGATGGAGAGAGGTAGATACATTAACTGACAATCAAGACAAGCCAAACACGTGGCTGATAAAGCAAAGAACAATAATACAAATGTAGGTCGGTCTAGATAGCTGGCCGACAAGGTTAGGTGAATTATTTGGCCTAACAGGTGGCCGAGCAATAATTCATCTGACATGATTAAAGCATACAGTACAGATATACACAATAATTAAAGTACTCAATTATTAAAGCAAATAAGATAAGTGCACAGGATGAAGATAAGATCACGAGCTACTCAAGTTACAGTGAGCATGATTTTCATCACCTGAATCTTGGGCTCCACAAATAGTGCAGGGCCAAGTGTCAACGACCATGGGGTTTTGAGAGCAGATCAGGTCGGAATCTTGAAAAGGGTGCCAGCTTTATGAGCAATCTCTTGGGATTTCCGGAAGAATGTAGTGTTCATGTGGAGAAACTCTATTAACATCGCAGAGGAAGTTAAGCAAAGGGATCTGGATGTTCTGTGGGTAAGTCTTTGGGTAGTTATAAGTAGTATGCCATTCATAACAAATGTTAGGAAACCATAGATGTTTCTTGTGAGGATTGAAATGGTAGGGTCGATGAAGTATCCGGATACACAAGATTGATGAAGATTCCACACATTATACTGACCCATGAGCTTAGTGAGCTCAGATCTCTAGTAGCCTAGTGAATTGAACCATAGTAAGAAGGTCCAGAGAAGAGAATTCTCTTGAATGGGGTCATGGAGATAGAGATACATAAATTGTAAAGGGAAAACGATGTCATGATAGTGAAGAACGGAGAGACACCAAAGAAACCATAAAACTTGAAGAGAGAAATAATAAAATGGTGGCATCAAGAAAGGATCAAGGAAAGGTGTGGAAAGGTTGATGAGTTCATGTCTAACTCCTTGATTCTGGATCTGGGCCGAATAGATTTTGAGATGGGATTAAGCAAACTCTTGAATGCGAGCCAGAGAAGGTTGTTGTCCAGGTGGAATCATTGCTATAAGTTCTGGAGGGAAGGATTTGTCGGGGAGAGTCTGTGAGGACGATGAGGAGGAGGATGATGTTGAGGTGGCCATGAAAATGAGTGGTATGGGACCGCAGAAGGCAATGAGATGAATTGGTGGAGGTCGGGATAACATGTCTGCAATTATATTGTGGTGGCCTTTCACATGCTTAACAGTAAAGTCATATCTGGAGAACCAGTCTTTTAATCTCAACAGTTGAGGATTGGGAGGAATCTTATTTCGAAACTCGAGGATTTTTGGAAAGGATGAATTGTCTATTTCAACGATAAAAGTTTTTATCCTAAGGTGGAAATCAAAATTTTGGATTCCATTTTTTACTGCAAGAATCTCTTTGTAGATAGTGTGGTAAGGCTGTTAGACATCTTTGAATTGGCCACTCGCATGACCATAGTATCGTTTGTGTCCATCCTTTTCTTCAACTGGGATGGCCCCCAAAAAGGTGTCACTAGTGTCTGTCTAGAGTATGAGCTAGCCAGTGGATGGGATGGTAAGAGCTGGAGGAGATTGGGCAATCTCCTTTAGCCTAGACACAGCAGTTGTGTGACAAGTGCTCCAATGAGGGGGATCCTTTTTTAAAAGGGCTGAGAGGACTGATGTGTAGCGAGACACCTGTTGTAGAAAATCTCTAATAAAATTGACTATCCCGAGAAACTATTGAATTTGTTTTGGAGTCAAGTTTGAATCAGAAAAATCTAACAGCTGGCGTGCAAGGTGAGGACCAGGACGGTATTGACTATTAGAAATATGCATGCCAAGAAACTATATGTATGTGCGTCCTATGCTGCTTTTCTTGTTTGAGAGCATGATACCATATTGATCAATCAACTCATAGAACTGATGAAGGAGCTTGTTGTGAGAGTCTTCATCAGGAGAGAATAATAGGATATCATCGATATAGAGTAAGGCCGAATGTAAGAGAGGATAGAAAATCCTGATTATGGCCTTTTGAAACAATGAAATGGTGGTCTTGAGACCGACTGGAGAAATGGTCCATTAGTATTGGGCATTAGGAAGACAGAACGTAGTTTTGTATCAGTCATCTGGATGGATTCTTATTTGCCAAAATGCTTCTTTGAAAGGAAGTGGGTTCAATTAAGCCTTGTTGAAGAAGCTCATTACATTCGTCATTTGCCAATTTAAGGTCAGAGGGTGACATGCCTAAATGAGATGCCTTTGTAGGATTAACATCTTCATTAAGCTTGAAAGGGAGCTTAATAAAGAAGTCTTGGTTTTTTCATAAGCGTCTAGGATGGTGGAAGTCAGCATGGCTGTTGGTGTAGAATTGTAATAACTTTTGCTAAATCTGCTGGAATGAGGGTTGTATTTCAGATAATGGGAAGATTTTTGGAATGATGGAGAAGGCTTTGAAATCACTTTTGTATCAGATTCTGGTGGGAAGAATCCGGAGGGATTTACACAGGCAATAGACATCCCAACCAATTAGGATATCTTTATCTAGTAGAGGAGTACCAATGACACGAGTCCAAAGGGTGTATGATAGAAAGATCTTAATACCAATCTTATTTTTAGAAATCAGATTAGTAGTAAATATTTGGCCATTAGCTACCTAAAGTAACGGACATGAGTCTTCCAAACGTCTGGAAAAAGAACCTTAGGGTTCATCATTGTGTTGTGCGAACCAGTATCAAAATAGGCGATAGCATCGACCGGTTTGGAGTATTTGTCAGACAGTATCTGGATAGAAACTTGGGGTCCAGATTGTGAATCGACTTAAGCTACTTGGTAAGAATCTCAGATCACTTCTGACTCGGAGGAACCACAATATTCCCAGTCGGATGCAGAGTCTGAATCTTTGAGAACAAAAGTGGTATTTTCATCGACACATTCTTATTTAGAAAAGATAAATTCAATGTCTGCATCAGATGGGACTTTATCAGCTATGTTCTCGAGCTTAGCGGACTTTGCTTTCATGTTAGGACATTGCTTGGCATAATGTCCCTTTTTTCCACAGACAAAGCACTTTTGGGATTTGTTTCATGACCGTGTAGCCTTTTTCTTAAAGAACTTGAATCTTTTGTTTCCTTTACGCTTGAAGGAATGGAAATGCTTTCTCTTTTTGGGCTTGCAGGTGCAATGTTCTGCAGATTTGCACTTGATCTGGAACGAAAGTTGTTTGCATTGTGCTTCGTATCGCTTTCTTTCTTTTAGCATCTTGGAGAAGACTTTCTGAGTGGCACAAAGTTTTTCTAGTGCACTCAAAGTGAACATATGAATTTCACCTAAGGTGATGTCATTGAAGGGCCAGCTTAAGGTATCCATCTTCCGTTGTAATTCATCTTGAAGTTCAGTAGGAAGAGAGTTGATATAGATGTTTTTGAGGCTTTGATCATTGATACCACCAAGGATGTGATATCTGTTGAACATTCATTTGTAATGGAATTCGATGTCCTTTTTTACGGAGAGAACAACAATGCATCTCGAAGAATTCTTATCTAGCCTGCTTGTAGAACTGGTCAGGGTCGGCAAGAAATTCTCTGAAGATGATACCTATAGCCTGGAAGGTTGAGGGTGCTCGGACAAACTGTAATTACCGGTATTCTCCAAGGTCCTGGTACCAATCTCTAAAAGATCTTGTGAATCTGGAGACGAATTCTCTAAGGATTGACTCTTGATTGTGTTCAAACTTTGCCATCTGTAGGTCGAGCCAGGTGCTCATTTCAGAAATTTTCTTTCTCCAAGAGTCTGGAGTAGAGTCACCAAGATCAAACCAAGGACCGTTGGTTGGTCTAGAATCACGAGACTATCCCGGAACAAGATTCTCTGGAGGTTCTTCAATAAAAGGAGCTGGTCCAGTTGATGATTCATCAGGAGATTCATAAGTCTGATAGGACGGCTGTGGATCCGTTCGAGCTATCCGAGAGGCCATGAAGACTTAGGTTAGGTGAGCAACTTCATCAGAGATAGAGTGTTGTGATGTAACGAGTGGCTCAGTTTCAGAGGAGAACTGAGAAGAGGTATTGGAAGCAGAGTCTGAGTTAGCGTCTGAAGACGAAGACAAAAAGGGCAGTTTGGCAGAAGAAGAATACAACACCGGATTGAAATGCTCTGGAACCAGAGCAAGTTGTTTATCTCTGCATTTGGATGAGGAATACATGTTGGATCGTCTCTTATGTGGAGAGGATAGACCTACATATATATAAAACATACATTTATATATCATTAATATAATATATATAATAATAATATATTATTTTTGGAAAGGAGAGTATTTTTGGAATGGAGTTGGGGCATATGAGGGTATTTATGGAATATAAATTTTAGTTTGGAATGGAAAGGCATTCCATTGGTTTTTGGATGGAATGCTCATTCCACCAAAATGGTGGAATCCCCATTCCATTACGTTTTAACAAGCCAAACGAATAGAATGGCTTTCTTTCCATTCCATTCCATCCAACCAAACCTGGTCTATAGGAGACTCGTGACATCAATTGTAATAAGCATGATTTGGAATACAACTCTCACTACAAGGGAGATATTTCTCAACATGCATCTTGCAATTTAATGAACAAATGTAAGACTCAGATTACTAATTTATATGGGTAATTGAATTATTAACGTGTCTCTTAGTATTAAACAAGATGGTGCAAAATAAATAAACAATTTTTTAAAAAAAACAAAATTTTGAATTTTTTAAAGTGAATGATTTAAAAGTAAATTTATTAAATTTAAAATTTTACTTATCCAATATCGGTTTGCCCAAAACCGAAATCTTACTGTAAAATAAATCAATATTGGGATTTTGTTTGGTGTTGAAAATAGGAAGTAAAAGTTTAAAAAAAAAAAAATTTATTTAAGATAAATAAAAAATTTTAAAAAACTGTCAAGAACTTGCAAAGTTTTTCTTGTAGCGCTGGGTTAAGATGAGGCTTGTTTTAAAATTTTCATAATTTTAGAACCGATCATGATATACCCTATAATCATGAAACCGGATTAAGTCAGATGTGAGATCTTAATTGGTGCTTATATTAACTGAGCTTTTAAGGACTTAGGTTAGGCACTCGATAGCAACTAAACTAAGATCTGTACAATGAATATTATTTTAGAAATGTGCATTCTTTGTAAAGAATGAAATTCATTGTAGCACGTGCCTCATACAATGTGTGTTATATGACCATTAAAGAAAATGAGTGAATAAATCTCTGCTTCCTTATTGTGTAAGTTCCTTGAGGATTGATAAAACCTCAAATGGTGTCCTTGTAACCATTGACTCTGTATCAAGATATCATAATAATGTTAGCTTCTTTAGCATGTTTTTCTATGGCTATAGTACTATTCGGTCTATGAGACACGATTAAGATGACAGTTGTTTTGAAACTGAGATACAAATGTTTAATGGGAAGATTTAATGTTTCTTCATAAATTTTTGTATTCACCGGACAACCATTTGTATTGTCTGTGATAAACAAGAATACAATTGTGAGTACATATAAATTTGAAATAGTCAAGCATAGCTTTATATACTGAGAGGTTAAGTATGATTGGACTAATGAATGAAAATTAAATCTGGGACACACATGAACAATAAAGTTTATATATAAGATATCAAATTGCATGCTCCAATATAGTTAGAAAAATTGTTCATCGGTCACACTGTACGTTTGCATGTATGAATGATCTGTGATTAGACCTAAAAGTTTGAGAAACATGACTCTGTAAAGTTTAAATTGTTCCACTTGTGCAAGTAAGAGATGTCAAAATACGCTCAAATGATTCCAATATTTATCAATTAATTATTTTAGAATTACTAATATTGATCAAACCACATGATGTTTGAATTTGAATTATATTGATAATTCAATTAAATTGATCAAACAATCAGATAAAATGAGATAAAAGGAAAAATGAGGTAAAATATATTAAATTTAAATATCATATATCTATACAGATAGAAGTCTGGACCCTATAAATAGCAGAGTGTGCTATTGATTTAATTATCTCATCTGAGTTTATCAGAGCATACAATATCAGATAGTGATATACACAGAGTGTGAGTTTCTTTAGTTTTGTTTTTGCTGGTCTTTTCCGATGAATAGCAAATTGCACAGCTAATTGAGGGAATTTTTAGGATTCCGATCTGTGATCATTCTCCGACCAGTGACACAACCCACTTCCGCTGCACAATTCGAATTTTCGATGGTAAAAGGTATTGATCTGAATTCTATATAATTTTTTGATTATACATTTAATTATTTATTATTCATTGTAATAATCAACGGTGCTACCTAACTTGTGGCTTTAAAAACACAAATTCAACTGGTCTAAGTTCAAAGCTTGAGTATTGCCAATCACAATTTACATTATTACATTGGCAACTATCCACATAATAATATATATATAGAGAGAGAGAGAGAAGTTACCCATTCTCTCCCCCGATCAAGATATCCTCTCTTTCGCCACCAAAAAAAGCGATTCTGTCATCAAAAATTTGTAATGTGAAGTGCAATGAAATGCAATTAGATCCGGTTTGTGAAGAGATATTTAAATTAATATTAACAATTCAAATAATTTATGATCGACTTGGCTGGACCAATAAAATTAAGTATCTAGTCTCTGTTTAGAAAAAAACTCAATTGGTAATATATCTATTATTAGGACTTATAGATATCATAAACAATTCTATGTAGAAAGAAATTATTAAATAGCACTGATCCCAAACAATTAATTTCGGTAAAAACCTTAATGAAATTACATCTATTTTTATAAATTATGATCTGAATTGTTTTGTAGATGATAAGTTTAACGAAATCTACCTGTGAACAAAATTTGAGAATTTTTTAAGCATCGGAACTATTTATCCTGATTTTATTGAATATAAAGGCATCAAAAAAATGAGATAAATATAAGAAAAAAAATTTAAAATAGTTCTAGTATTTGAAAAATTCTCAAATTTTATTCATAGCTAGATTTCAATGAACTTATTCTCTACAAAAAAAAAAATTCAGATCAAAATTCATAAAAATAAATATAATTTCATCAAGGACCTTCCTGAAATTAAAACAAGGTATACCTCACTTGATAACTACTCGATATATATATTCTTGAAGCATATTCACCTTTCAAAAACTATTTTTGGGCACATTAGGGAAACTCTCCACCTTAAAAAAATAAATAAATAAATAAATAAATAAATGCAATGAAAAGAACTGAAGAAGTTCAGCTCTATAAGTTATATTAAGATGTATTAATGGAAATTTGCAGAATTTACGTTTTTCAGTGGCCACCGACGCCTTGCAAAAAGATACTCCTCCTAGCTTAGAATACAAATTAAGATACTCTTTTGTTATTGTATTATACTATTATTATAAATGTCAACATAAAAGCTATACCAAATCAGTTAAGACCAGCCAATGGATTCAAATCCACCAACAAACGGTGGTTGCAAATAATCAACGTATTCCACAATGAATTGAAGCAACCAATTAATTACATGGACCCAACTACAACATCAACATCCAGCAGCGCAGCAACCTAGCTAAAAGTATACATTTTATATTTATATTGACACATGAAAATTAACTAACATTAAATGGACTTACAATTTATTATTGTATCTGCATGTATAATTAACAAACCAACTATTACTAATTAGTAATTAGGGAGTATTTGAGAAACTTTCTGAAACTTGATAAAAATTGAAAAACAACATTAATTGTAGTTTGGCATCATGTTATTATATTTTAATATTAACATTAAGCTTAATTTATCAACATTATTATTTTAACGCCGAATTGATCCATTATTATTATCAGATTTGATTATATTGGAAGCGAGCGTAGATCAGCGTGGGAGCAGCAACCTGTCCATGGTGGTTGAGAGAGTGGCGGAAATGGCAGCGGTGGCCGTAAGGGCACTTGTCACCATATAAAATCATCCTACAAAGTTGGGTCTTGTACTTGGGATGTCTCATCACTGACCGCAATTCGGTGATACCGTGAGCAAATTGGCAGTTTACGCCGTAAGGACAAGTGCCTGTTTGCTCCCACTTGTTGCATATCTCTGTCTTCCACATCCCTTGATTATACATCTCCATTTCCTCCGCCTTCTCTTCCTCCTCTCTCTTTTCCTGCAACCACAAATTAACTTACAACCTCAAACTTAATATATACATTTTGATTGCATGTGATCAGGTCAAAACAATGCTAAATTTTAATATGAGTGTATGTGATCACGTATGAGTTGATGTAATTATGATCACAATGGGTGTACCGATGTACTAAAGAGGACCCACATATATAATGCAATGCAATGTGAGGAGAGTGGACTCACAAGTCTCCGGCGAATCAAATCAGTATATGTATTTGTTTGATTGGGTTTCACGTAATGAGTTGTTGGGACTGAGATGTTTTTGGGCAGAGAATAATTGACATTCTCAAACTGTTTTGGGTCCATGACACTCTTTGGACTAAAACCAGCTGATGAAATCTCTTTATTTAAATAGTCAAAGCTGCTGAAGAGCTTGAGAAGCGCGGAGTTGGCCAAGCGGAGATCAGCGTTCTCACGGCGGAGGGTTTCCATCTCTCCGGTAAACTCTTTGAGACGAGATATACATAGATCGTAGTGATCGCAGAGTTGCTGATGCTCTAACACCATTCTCGCTTGGTTGAGTCGCTGCTCGGTGGCCTGGAAAATTGAATGGTACATTGATGAACTCATATTATCGGCGGCAATATCTGGTGGAGATGAGTTTGGTGTTGTAGTGGTCAGGGTGCTGGAATTGGGATTGGACGGTGGAGATGTGTATCTATCATACTCCATGATGGTACAGGTGGAAGCAGGTGATCGATTGGCTAGATAACTTGATTTCCCGCCAAGGAAATCTGAAACCGTTAGAGATGGTTTAACAGAATTTACATGTATATGACACAAAAGAGCTCTCTCTATATATATATAATATGGTGGAGGTTGCTATAGAGAGTGTCTGGCGTTGCATGCAAGTAAAATCATGTAATAGTGTTGGTTACATAACAAGGCATGCTTTCAATTTTCAAGTAATTAATTTAGGTAAGACTTATAATATTGATACCATATATCTTAAACCGTTAGAGATGGCCTAACAGAATTTTCCATTGTCTAATTTGCAGCTTGCTTTATTTACAAGCTCTAAAATATGTATTTATTTAAGTGTCATGTGTGTGTATATGTAATAGACGAAATTCTCTGCATTAACCCTTAAATTAGTAACAAATTCAGAATTAGGCATCATCGATTTTTTCATTGAGTTGATGAAAATGCCTTTAAATGATATTTATGTTCACTAAGTTACTCATCTGGTAAATTTTAACTATTTTCCTTCTTAAAACATTATCTCTCTCATTTCTCTTGCTTATCTCGATCATCTGTTTGTATTTCTCATTCTATAACTTTTTTTCCTTCCTCCACTAAGTTTCTCTCTCTTATGTATTATCTCTTTTTATCTCTTGCCTCTGTAAATTTGTTCTTCTCATCAAGACAATTCCAACAACATATTACGAGTGCAAATCTGAAATTGATTACCCCCTTAAAAGTCCTTCAAAAAGTATTACATTATGTTGAGAGAAAAAAAAATGTTTAAACACTAATTAGAATAAATATTTACACGTTAATATGAGCAAATGTTTACCGGATGAGAAAAAAAAAATGTTTACACGCCTAGAGAATAACACATTTTTATAGGCTAAAAACAAATGTTTACACACCGAAAATAAAAATGTTTACACGTTAAGTGGACGTGTAATGTTGATGGAAACACAAAATCGACCAACTCAAAAAAATCAATCCACAAAACACTCATATCCATCATATTAAGCACATATTATCATACAAAATCATGCTTTTAAACTAAACTGAATCAAAAGTTACAAACTAAATTTTTTTTTTTTTCTCTTTATTTTCGATTTCTCTCTCCTATGCTAATGAAATGTTACATATTAAATGAAGATGGGGTTCATTAAAGTTTGGGGGCATTTTTGTCCAACAATCAATTTTCTTTTGCTAATAAATTGAAAAAATTTCGAGAGTGGCTATTTGTGAATTTACCACTAATTTGAGCGGTATTTTAAAATTTTGCCCCATGTAATATAGTGGAGGTTGATATAAGGAATTGTTTGGCGTAACATGAAAGTATGTGTGAGTTGGGGAAGATGTGATAGTGTTTGATATGTAACAAGACATGCTTTGATTTTCAAGTAATTAATTTAGGTAGGACTTATAATGATAATATATTTGCAGAAGTTGCTTGTATATGACAACTTTAACTAACTGTATATGGTCCCCTCAATCGAGATGTAATACCTACTTGTATAATCAACAAGACAACAACCATATTGTTAATTCAATTCAACATTGTTTTAATTTAATTTTGAAATATTACTTTTAATTAACAATTGTTATTAGTAATGGATTTTAAAAGATATATAGAATCAAAAATTATGAACATATGTCAACTTACTTAGCCTGTATAAGTTGTATAACTGTATTACATTTTATTTACCTTAGGTATATATGTTCGAAGTATGTTGAATGTTTAGCTATACATAAGTTGATTTCATCTTCGATCTTATTTTTAAGTACGTAGTTACAGAACAAAATGAGATGCTTGGGAGTTGGGAAGAGAAAAATGTTTCAATGAGAATTGTGCTCAGCCTAATAATATCATGTCATATGCAGTGTCAGAGTTCTCTGCAGGGTCAGAGTTCTTTACAAGGTTTTATATATATACAGAGAGAGTATGTGTGTTATACACAGAGGCAAACAAGAGAAAATTTATATACACCACCTTTTAGTACAAATAGCAATGCATCTTTCCTTCCATATTAATCGTGGGATTCGAGTTTCACCATGGTGATTTTAGAAAACTGCTTTCATTTTACATTAATGGTATAAATCAAATCAATATTTAAATTATATAAAATACATGTCTAAATTTAAAATAAAATAAAAATAGAAATTTTCTAAATTAACTAAAAATTAGAAGTTAAATTTAGATCACACTAAAAATGATGGAAGAGGTTTTGACCGGATCCGGTAGAGGCAAAGCCTCCTATCTAGAATCTTTTGAAAACAAACGATAAATCCTTAAAAAATAAAAAATAAATATAAATAAAATGATAAATAATTTAATTTAATTTAATTTGTTTTTTTTTTTTAACTTTAAGATAAATAATAAAGAATATAAGTATAAATGATTAAGGACCAGTTATGTATTACTTTTAAAAAGTTAAAATCTTATTTTATAATTTTGATTTAAAATAATGTATGGTAAAACTTACAAAAGTGATAAATTGATAAACTGATAAGTTTTGATAGTGATTTTAAGGGCCAGTTTGGTATTGCTTTTGAGAAGTTAAAATCAACTTATTTTAAAATTTTGACATAAAATGATGTTTGGTAAAACTTTCAAAAATAATTAATTGATAATCTGACAAGTTTCAACAGTGATTTTGAGAAGTAGGTGAGGGTTACTTTTTGAAAGTGATTATGGAATAATCTATTTCAGCATTTAATGAATCTTTTAAAATATCATTATTATCCTCATGAAATCAAATTAAAACCATTTATATACCTTATTTTATCTTAAAATTAAAGATTTTAATTAAATATTAATTTGATTTATAAAATCTTTTAAGAATATTTTTATTATTCTTATGGAACTTCTTTTTTTCTAATTTAAATATTCTACTTAAATATTGATTTAATATATATATATATAATTAATGAAATAAAAGAAAATAAGGTTTTAAAATCATGTCTATTTTAGTTATTGTAATTAATTTCAACACTTTTGAAATAAAATTACCAAACATATATATACCGCTTTTCAACTATACTGTAGTTTTAAAAGTATAATGAATCAAACATCTACCGATTAACTTCACAGCTGATTATTTTTTTAGCACAACTAACAGTAATTATTATAAAAGTTACAGCAATATCAAACTGGCCCTAAGAAGTAGGTGGCAGTTACTTTTTAAAAGTGATTATGAAATAATCTATTTCAGGATTTAATGAATCTTTTAAAATATCATTATTATAGAAATCAATTTAAAATCATTTATATATCTTAGTCATCATAAAATTAAATATTCTCCTTAATTATTGATTTAATTTATAAAATTTTAAAAATATTTGTATTGTTCTTATAGAATTTTTTTTAAATTTAAATATTATACTTAAATATTGATTTGATATATATAATTAATGAAAAAGTGAAATAGGAATTTAAAATCATGTCTATTTTAATCATCGTAATTAATCTCAACACTTTTACAATAAAATTACCAAACATATGTATATTGTTTTTGTGAACTATAAGTAGTTTTGAAAGTATAATTAATCAATCATATGTTGATTATTCCTTCAGCACAGTAGTGATTATAATAAAAGTAACAGAAATACCAAACTGACCCTTAGAACAATATTATTATTAATTTTTATATCGTTTGTATGACAAGAACAAGTCACTTATCACACTATCTGGGTTAATATTTGAACAAATACTAAGATATAATGCTTTTGTTTAAGTAGGTAAAGTCAAAAAATATATTACATTTTCATTTTTTGTAACGAAAATGTTAACATGTGCCCGATTGAAAAAGGTTAAGAAAAAAAGTTATATATATTAATACTTTTAAAGCGTTAGAATATGTTGTGTATTAATTTTTTTTTTTTTTTTTTTTAAGATGAAGAAGAAGAAATAGCACTAAGCAACAAAACTAGCCATGGCACTCACCCCGGACAAGCTTCTCCATACAGGGAGGAAAATAATTTAACTAAAAGCTACCATCACTAATGGACAAAGCCATTTTAGCAAGAGAATAAGCCACAAAATTAGCTCTTCTAGGCACAAAAAGAATCTCATTAGAAGGATTAGAATCCAGAAGGAGAAGAATATCCTTGATCACAGTTCCCACATCTGAGAAAGGGGTCTTACCACTCTTAATCAGATTCACAACATTTAGAGCATTAGATTCAACCACAAAAGGAACCAGGCCTCTCTCAATAGCAAGGTGGATACCACAGAGGACAGCAAAAGCTTTAGCAATAATAGGGGAGAATAGAGCCTTCACTCGTTGAGCCCCAAACGCCAAAACCGATCCCTTCTCATTTCTAATGACCACACTAACACCCACGAAACACTTAGAAGCACAAATTGCAGTGTCTGTGTTAATCTTCAGGAAGCCACTTTTAGGAGGATTCCAAATAGGAATATCAGCACAACGAACCAGCGTGGGAGTCATGTCAGGGAAGCAAGCTGATTTCCATTCCAACAAATCCTCGTGAGCCTAGTTAGCAATACTAGAAGGATCAGGAATATCACCAGCATGAACCAGCCTATTTCTAACAAACCAAATCCTCCACATCACAATACGAAGCACCTCCAGATCATCAATATGAAGGCAACGCAGGCATAGCAGCAAGAAGTCATGGAAGTGCATAGAATATGTACACCGCAAACCCTTCATAAAGGGACAAGATAATCTGAACTCGTTAAGCTTCGAACGGTTCTAAAGAGCATGAGAGACTGACTCAAGTAGATGCTGGCAGCAAGGACATTAACCATAACCCACTGACAAGCAGTGAATTTTTTTTTTTATATACCTAGGAATCTCCTTACCTTTGGATTGTAAAGCATGGATTATTGCAAAACACTATATTGATCTTTGATAGTCAAACAATTATTAAGCAAAAATTAATGCTCTACCCTCAAATTATGCCCTTTAAAACTTAAATCGAGTGGTATATACATATAGGTATCAGGAAATGAGAGAGAGAGAGAGAGAGTTTTCCGACCAGCAAGAAATGGGAGTAGGAAAGACTTCAAGGATAACTTATTTTATGTATTCGTCGACAATTTAAGTCATGAAGTAGGGGTGGCAGGCTTATAGGGAATTTTCAAGCATTCAGGAAGGTTAGGGATGTATTCCTCTCTTCTAAGTTTAGAACGAGGAAGAGTTTGTTCGTCTTCATTCGTTTTGCTTCTTCGGAGGAGGCTAATAAGGTGGCAAAAATGGTGGATGGTATGCATGTCTATGGATGGCCCATTCGCGTGAAAGTAGCTTCCTATGAGTGGTCTAACAAAAGAATCACGATGACAGCCCACTTAGGGGAACCGAGAGGTGGTGTCGAGCGAAAGAAGGGACTTTCAGATAAGGGAAGGGTGACTGGAGTTCAAGCAAGACAACAGGAAAGACGCTCTTTCGCTGAGGTGGTTGATGGCAGGAAGAGTCAAGAAGGTAAGGTTAAAGACAAGGTAGAGACATTTCAATGGAGGAGTCAACAGACAGATAGTGAATGGCTCTCGAAATGTGTTGTGGGGGTTCTTAAGCAATTTAGCAACATTAACAGTGTTAACAGTCGCTTAGAAGCTAGAGATTTTTCTCTCTCTTTTGTGTATGTGGGAGGAAAACAAATTCTCTGGTTTTTTGAATCCGAGCTCGATAGGGAGGGATTCATTAGTAATTCTTTTTTCTAGAAAGATTGTTTTGTTTGAATAATGAGATGGTCTGAGGCTTATACAAACAAGGCTAAATTAACATGGGATAATTGCTGGGGTGTACCTCTTAGTTGTTGGTGTCCATCATTATGCACTAATATTGGTTGAAGAGTTAGAGAAACCCTTCTCATTGGGGAGGAAACCGCATTCAAGAAAAGGATGGACAGAGGATGCATGCTTATGCTTCTCCCGTTGGATAAGTCTGGTCCATTCAAGTTTAATATGGTGTTAAAAGGGGAGACATTTAATGTGACTATTGTGGAAGACATGAATCCGATTGATTCATCATGGCTGGAGATTTTTCTGGGCTTAAAAAGTTTAAATTCTCATTCAAATTTGAATTCAGTCATTAATGAGGAAAGTTTCTTCAAAGCTTCAAGGAGAGATGAAGAGGAAGCCTCTCTTTTTCATTTGAATCAAATCAAGGAAGCTCTGACAAGACAAGATGAAGGAAGCCAACTGGATGATTTTGAAAAATGGAAAAAGGACTTTTTCTGGACAACAAAAAAGTCGACAAAAGAGGGAGGACTGCGGGGTTGGTACTTCAAAACCTGGAAATCTATCTATTCCCCATGCCTCTAATGATCACTCTACAAAAAGATTGGTTGATAAAGGGAAATTTTCATGGATTAAGAAAGCAAAGGTCAGACCTAAGGTGTTGTATGACAAGACAGCGAAGATAGTTTTGGAAAAAAGGAAGTGACGTGGGAAGAAAGGGGGACAGCAAAAAGCTATAACTCATCCTCTTCTGATGAGGACTCTATGGAGGGGTATATTCATAATTTTTAGATATGGAAAGGGGAAAGTTCTAGAATAAGGAATTTAGATGGGCCTCTTAATTCTTCATTGGATCTCAGAAGGCATTTGATTGGGCCTATAAGCCCTTCTTTCAAACAGTTGAAGTCTCATAGTTCTCCAATGAACCATAGTAAACACTCAGGCGGGCCTTAAAGCCCTTTTTTTAACCAATTGAAGTTATTGGATAGTTTAAGGGATTCTCCTCGAAGCCCAATTTGTAAGATTGATAAGGTTATTGATCTGTCAAAGGTAGATTCTTCTTCTTCGAGCCCAAGCAGTGATGATGGGTATGGGAATGGAGAGGACTTTGGTAGCTGGGTGCTTCAATAAGGTATGGAAGGACAGATGACCATTAAATCAAGGTAAAATAATCGTGAAGAGGTAACTAGTGAGTCGGTTTCTAGCGAAGAAGAGATGTCTCAAGATCAAAGCAAGGAAGATTTTTAGCAGAGGGTCTTATTATAGATTTGAATGAGAATGAGGCAGAGAAGATAAAAGAGATTAATTTGTCTGTGGTGTTACCAACTCCTTAACCGAAAAAGAAGAATTCAAGAAAAAAAATTCGATTAAGTTACATGGTATGACAACGAGAAGAGACAAAGGAAAGGAAATGGGGGATTCGGATTTGGACAGTGATTCCATTTCAGAGACTTTGGTCGCTGCTACTAAAGGGAGTTGGAATGTGGAAGAAAAAATTCCCAAGGTTTTAGCAATTGGGAAAGCCTTGGGGTTCGAATTTAATGGGATAGAGGATGAAATGGCAGAACAGTTGTTTAGAAAGGAAAAGGAGGATGAGGAGAGGCTTGCTGCTACCCGAAAGTAGGTTGTGCTATTAAGGTATGGGTTTCTAATTTTTGATGTTAATTTTGTCTTGGAATGTTAGGTGTTTAGGGAGAGGGGAGAAGAGAAAGGCTGTGAGAGATTTGATGAAAATCCATAAACCTATGATGTTGTTTTTACAAGAATCCAAGTTCAATTCTTTTGATAGTAGTACCATTGCTTCTCTTGGAGGGTCGTTTCTTACTAAAGGTGTAGGGGTGGATTCAGTAGGTTCGGACGGCGGTTTTATCACTTTGTGGGATGAGAATTTATTTAAGGCTCACTCTTGTATTTCTAACAATAGGTGTATCATTATGGCAGGGGAAATTAATTATGTGAAAAAAGAGTTGGTGTTTTGTAATGTGTATACGGCTAATTATGAGAATGAGAGAAATTCTTTGTGGAATTTTCTTATGGATTCACAAGTTTCCCTTCTAGGGCCTTGGTGTATTAAAGGTGATTTAAATACGGTTCTGGATTCGAAGGAAAGAAAAGGTGGTCGGTGTAACATGAGTTCTATTAGAAGCTTCAATAGTTTTATTTTTAGGGCTAAGATTATGGATTTACCTATTCATGGTTCGGCTTTTACTTAGTCCAATCGGAGGGATAACACATCTTAGGCGAGACTAGACTGATTCCTAATCTCCCCCATTATTCTTTCATAGTTCTCTAAGCTTATCCAAACTAGCTTACCTTTTAGTGTTTTGAATCACTGTGTGATTTCAGTAGGTGAAACCCGGATAGATTGGGGTCCAAGCCCTTTTAGATTCTTTAATGGATGGTTGAAAGATAAAGATATGATGAAGATAGCCAGGGACGGGTGGAAGAAGTGCAAGGCTTCAGTTCTCAAGGATTCAGACTATTTTCTAAGGCTAGAGCAGTAAAAAAGAGATTAAAGGCTTGGCAGGAGGTTAAAAGGAAGAAAGCTGATAGTTTTAAAGATCTTGAGATCAAGTTGGCTGGGGTGGAAGACAAAGTTAAGATAGACGGGTGGATACCAAGTTTGAGAGAGGGACGCTTGAAGATTATTTCATAAATGTGGAATTTGCTACATAAGGAAGAGGTTCAGTGGCGACAGAAATCTCGTATTAATTGGTTGTTAGAGGGAGACAAGAATTCCAAATTCTTTCACTTTACAGCCAACGCTATAAGAAGGTTGAATTTTATAAAGGAAATTCTCGTTGAAGGTACTAGAGTTTCGAATCCAGATGAGGTTAGAAAGGGGGTTCTAAATCATTTCAAGGCGCATTTCAGGAGAGGGGTGCAAGCAAGGCCAAAAATTCACAATTTGGAGATGAATCGCATCTCTCAATTGCAAGATCAAGAGTTGGAGGAGGAATTCACGCATGAGGTGTGGGAGGCTATTTCCTCTTGTAAGGGTAATAAGGCTCCGGGTCCGGACGATCTAAATCTCAATTTTATTAAGAGTAATTGGGATGTTATTAAAGATGATATCATGAGTTTTTTGATGGAATTTCATAGAGATTGTGAGATTATGAAGGACTTGAACAGAACTTTTATAGCCCTTATCCCGAAGATTAGTAACTCGGAAAGCATGGCGGATTTTACACCAATAAGTTTAGTTGGGTCTATGTACAAAGTGGTTTCAAAGGTGTTAGCGAATCACCACAAGAAAGTAATGTACTCAATTATAGGTGAATCTCAGATGGCTTTTGTCAAACATAGACAAATCATTGACAGTTTTGTAGTGGCAAACGAAATTATTAATAAATGGAAGAGAGAGCCGGAAGGAAGAATTGTTGTCAAGTTGGACTTTGAAAAAGCCTACAACAGTGTAGACCACACTTTCTTGAATTTCACTTTGGAAAGTATGGGTTTCGGTAGTAAATAGAGGAATTGGATGCACCACTGTATTTCGTCTCCAGTTCTTTCGGTTCTTGTTAACGGTAGTCCAACAGAGGAGTTTGGGATAGAAAAGGGCCTACGTCAGGGTGATCCCCTATCCCCCTTTATTTTCAACATTGTTATTGAGGTGCTCAATTGCTTATTTAAGAAGGTGGTTGGTTTGAACTTAGTGAAAGGGGTGGAGTTTGGGCAAAGTGAGGTTCACGTTTCTCATCTCCAATTCGTGGACGATAAAATGTTGTTTGTTCAATCGAATATGGAGTTTCTGTTAAATGCTAAAAAGATTCTTTGGTGTTTCAAGTTAGTGTCAGGGTTAAGGATTAACTTCCATAAAACATGCCTAGTGAAAATTGGAAAAAGGAATGATGGGAGGAGGTGTGGGCGGAAGCCTTTAGGTGCAAACAAACTTCTCTACCAGTTACCTATCTCGGTTTACCGCTAGGGGCTAAACCCAGAACTACAACTTTTTGGAACCCTATCATTCAAAGAATTGAGCTCCGTTTAACGTCTTGGAAGAGAAAATTTCTCTCTAAAGAAGGAAGGCTGGTTTTGATTAAATCGGTGTTATCGAATATTCCAACTTACTTCCTCTCGGTGTTCAAGATTCCTATAGGGGTGCAAACAAAATAGAGAGATTACAACGGAATTTTTTTTTGGGTGATGGTTTGGAAAAGAGAAAGATCCACGCTATTGATTGGGATTCGCTTTGTAAGAGTAAACAAAATGGAGGCCTTGGTATTGGCCATATTATTGATAAAAATCAGGGGTTATTGGCCAAATTGGTGTGGAGATTTGGTATCGAGGTCTCTTCTCTGTGGAACAAGGTCATATGCGCTATATATGGCTTAGATACGAAGCTTCTCCATTGGAAATGGCAAGAGGGCAGCAAGTCTTCTCATTTGGTGAATGTTGTTGGGTCTCTTTTTATTCAGGGCTCTACAACTGATCAGGCGATAAGGGATGGTATGCAGGTGGTGGTAGGAAGTGGGAATAGAATCCAGTTCTGGGATGACCTTTGCCATGATGGGATTCCGCTACGTAATCTTTTCCCGAGAATTTACACTCTTGCTATGTTAAAAGAGGGTACTGTTGATAAGTTTGGAGCTTAGCAGGAATATCGTTGGTATTGGAATGTGACCTTTAGGAGATCATTTTTTGGTTGGGAAATGGCACAATGGACCATTTTTTTGACTTTCTTAAACGGCCTAACCATTCGAAGAACGATTATGATGCAATGGCTTAGGCCTTCAGCTCAAATGGTATGTTTTCGGTTAAATCTTTCCGCCTTACCCTTGAATCTACCACAGCTGATGCTTATGACTCCTCTAGTTTGCTGTGGAAAGGATTATGTCCGCCAAAGGTTGAGATCTTCGCTTGGCAATTGCGGAGAGGTAGAATCATGGTAAGAGAAGCTCTTCATCGTTTCGGAATGTTGCAAGGTCAGCCCTTGACTTGTGCTTTGTGTAACTCAATCAATGAGACTGTTGATCACTTGTTTGTGCACTATCTGTGGTCGAGGAAAATTTGGTTTTTTTGCATCAATTGGTAGGATGTGAGGTGTTGTCTAAATAACACTCTCAAGGATTGGATGGATAGCTGGGGAGGGTTATGTCTGGTTGCAAAAAGCAAGAAGGCTTGGTGTATCCTCTTCTTCGCTGTGATTTGGACAATTTAGGAGTTTAGGAACAATGTGATTTTCAAAGATACAGAGGCTAACTTTGAAAAGACTGTGGATATTATAAAATTTCGGGTAGCTTGGTGGTTTAATTATTTTGGCAAAGGAAATAAGGTCCTGGTTTCGTTAATGTTGCTGAATTTAAAGGACAGCTGTGTGACCTTAGACTTGCAGAAAAGTTCAAATTCTGAAAACTGGTGTCCTCCAGCGAATGGTACTCTGAAATTCAACGTTGACGGGTCTTCTAAAGATCAACCAGGTCCAACAAGTATAGGAGGAGTTCTCCGAAATTTTGAGGGAAGGATTTTATGTCAATTCTCCTTATCGGTTGGCTTACAAGATTCCAACACAACTAAGATCATTGCAATTCAGAAAGAATGCAATCTGTGCTCTTCTAATCCCATGCTAGCTGATTGTAAAATTCAAATTGTTAGTGATTCCTGTGTAGCTATATCGTGGGCCAATAACAGTGAGGATTTTGGGAGTTTTCTGCAATTTAACTTTGAATATGATGTTCGAGATCACCTGCAGAGGATGGAAGGTTTGTCCATTATCTATAATCTGAGGTCGTCTAATGGTTTAACGGATAGCCTGGTGAAGGGAAACTCAAATGGAGGTGATAACAGCCTGGTTTGGATGGAGTTTTGAGGTTTATTCGAATGTTGGTTTGGTGTTTCTACTTCTGCTTTATCTGTTTTTTGTCTCGTTTCTTTTTTTTTTTTTTTGTTTCTTTTGATTTGTGGTGGTTGGTGTTTGTGGTCCTTTTGGTTCTGCTGCTGTCTTGGCTTCAGGTTTTGTGATGTTGTCTTGTTTTCGTGCTGGTTTTTCTGCAGCTGTTTGCTGTCCCTACAGCTTGTGATGTGTGCTGGGTGTTTGCTGTTGGATGTGTTGTTGTGCTGGGGTTGTGTTCTAGGTGTTTGTTGTTGGGTTGTGTTGTGTTGGGGTTTTTGTGTGTTTTTCTGCTATATTGTTGCCTTTGTACTATGGCCTCCTTGGCTTCTTGAATAAATTTATGTAGTTCAAAAAAGAACATTAACCATTAGAAGGAACTCCACGCTTTGCCTAAATCATCATTGAAGGAATCCAATGGTGGCTAGCTCTCCATATAAAAAATTTGATTTTTAATTAAATTCGTAGATTCCAAAGGGACTTCCACCAAGAGAACGAGTCACCTAAACCAGAAGAGCCAGGAAAGGACAGCAAATCTCTTCCCACCCTATAACCACTCTTAATAGTATAATCACCATTTTTATCGAAATGCCAGAGCAAGGCATCTTCCTGGGCAGAAGAGCTAGTAGGAATGCTTAAGATCATCACAGCATCAACCTGAAGAAAGAGATTTTAAATCAAAGGTATGTTCCACCCACCAGAAGAAGACAGGATATAGTCCACTGAAGTATTAAACGATAAAACAGTAGGTGAAATAATCTTAAACGTAGATGGATAAGGGATCCAACAATCACCGAAAATACAAACAGATTTGCCATTTCCAATCCTCCAGCAGGAACAAACTTCCACGATACCATGACCCCAAAGCAAACCTTTCTAAATTAGGGAACCCTTCGAATTTGGATCCTCCTGGAGAAAGGAGGAGTCAAGGAAGTAATAACTCTTGAGAATTCTACTAGCCAACAAATTTGGAAATTTTACAAATCTTCAGCACTGCTTAGCTAACAAAGCTCTATTAAAAATCTCCAAATCTCGAAAACCCAAGGCCCCCTCGTCTTTACTAACACACATCTTGGACTAAGTGCACTAGTGGATTTTTGACATCTCCTCATAACTACCCCACTAGAAGCGATTACAAAGCTTGTAAAGATCAATAATGAGACCTTTAGGAAGCCGAAACAAGTTCATCGTGTAAGAAAAGATAACTTGCACAACAACCTTCATAAGAACTTCTTTACCACCAATCGAGAGGGATTTACTCTTGCAACCTTTGATTTTAGCCCAAACCCGGTCCTTTATGTTGTTAAAAAGCTGACGTTTATTCCTACAATTCAGACTAGGTAGTCCTAGATACCTTTTGTGGCATTTAACCAACTGAACCCCAATAATACCTGCCAACCAAATACCCTCCACCTAAGGAATCGCCCGACTAACACAAAAAGCAGACTTATCGAAATTAATAACTTGACCAGAAGCCAGCAAATAAGTATCCAGGATCCAATGAATAGTAACATAATCGCTGCCCATAGCCTTAGGGAAGAGCAGGCTATCATCTACGGAGGGGAAATGTTGGGCCCAAAACCCCTACAACTAAAACCGACCACACAACCTCTAGAGATAGCTGAATTGATCAGACCTGAAAGGCCCTCCATATAGAGAAGGAAAAGGTAAAGGGACAGCAGATCACCCTGACGGAGGCCTCTAGAAGGTTTCACCTTACCACACGCCTCACCATTGATCAAAAAGGAAAAAGATACCGAGGAGACACAACGCATAATCTTAGCAACCCAATTGTCAGAGAAACCGAGCTTATGCATCATACTAGCACAAAACCTCCACTCAACACGATCATAAGTCTTCAAAATGTCCAACTTCAAAGCGAAAGATCCCACCTTGCGCTTCTTAAACCTGATCGCATGAAGGCACTCAAAACCAATAATGGCGTTATCAAAGATCAATCTTCCAGAGACGAAGGCGCTATGAGACTCTGAGACAACCTCACTAAGAACAATCTAAGTCTATTAGCCAAGGCTTTCTCAATAATTTTATAGATGACATTAAACAGGCTTATAAGCCGAAATTCAGACATCCGCATAGCCTTTTTAACCTTCGGAATCAAAACCACAAAGGTATCATTGACTGCATTTAGAGGTTCCTTGTTATTCAAGCAATGTAAACAAGCCTTGGTAACACTAGGACCGACCGTACCCCAGTATTTCTAATAAAACAAACATGGAAGCCCATCCATGCCTGATGCCTTAGACAGATTAATGTCGAAGGTCGTTGTTCGAATTTCCTCCGCAGAGAACTCCCTATTCAGAAGAATCGAGCTACGCTTAAACAAATGAGGGGGAACACTATCAATTACCTGATTCATTTGCTCGTCACTAGGCTAGCTCGAGTCAAACATACTCACAAAATACTGAGCCACCACATCAGAAATCTCACTGCCCTCAGTTAGCCAATTCCCAGCAAAATCAAACAGCCCGTGGATCGCATTACGAGCCTTCAAATGGAAAAATCTTGTGTTGCAATCGCCCTCTTTCAGTGAATCCACACGAGCCCATTGTTTCCAATACTTTTCCTCACATTCAACCAAGTTATCTAGCTGCAGCTCAATCCTCTTAATATGATTCCAAGACCACTGTTGTATACAATTTGTCTCATCCTTAAGTTTCTTCTTTTTCAAAGCAATGTCTTCCCCTAACTTACTTCTGTTATTTTGGTTCCACCAGTGAAGCTTTTTAGTACATACTCTGATAGTAGAAGCCAAATCCTTCATTTCACCCAAATTACCACCTGGAATCCAGTTGTTAGCCACCAAATCACCACACTCATCTTTCTCAGCCCAGCAAGCCTCGAAATGAAACCGTCTTCGCTTCTTCCCACCTAAACTCCTAGACCGTCCAAACCCTCATGTTGTATCAATAAGAATAGCCCTATGGTCAGAATGCCAAAATTCAAGATGATGAACACTAGCTTGCGAGAACAATTGTTTCCAATCAAAACTACAAACCCCTCTGTCAATTCTTTCCAACACCAAATCGGGTCTATCCCACTTATTGCACCACATGAAGTTCAAACCATTGTACCCCAAATCTTCTAACCCGCAAATAGCTAAAACTTCCCGAAAGTCCTCCACAAGCTTCCTATTTCGAGACACAAGACCCAACTTCTTATCACTAGAGATTATTTCGTTAAAATCTCCCGCACACAACCAGGGGAGTTGAGACATCCATGAAGATAACGCAACAAGGTCCACACATGGCACCGCTAATCTGCCTCTTGGTGGCCGTAAAAAGCAGTCATCCGCCAATTACAAGAGAAACTAGAACACACACCCACATCGATGTGAAAACGAGAGAAAGAAAGAAGAGAAATATCCACTTTATCAGACCACAATAAGCACAGACCAGCACTACGACCCACACTCTCTACCACCAATTTTCTGACAAAACACAATTTAACATGAATATATTCCAACCGACGATTTTCAGCTTTAGTTTCCATAAAAAATAATAATAATAATAAATAACATCAGGAGAGTAGTCCTGCTTAATGTTAAACAGAATCCGGAACGCTCGATCACTCCCTAAGCCCTGAGCGTTCCAAGCTAGAATTTTCATTGTTCCCGGCAGGCTGATTGGAATCGACCCGTCGATCCTTCATTATCAAAACCGACTTCCCCATTGATGGAGACATTCTTCAGCTTCTTCCCACTTTGAGCTTCATCATCACCCTTTATAGGATAACTTCTTTTACCTAGCCACGATCCACTGTCAGTATGTGCTCTATCATTGTTTCGATTTCTTGCCCGTCGCTTCCACTTCCAGACACGCCTTGCGCAGGTAAAACTTCTCTCCCTATCTCGCTATCAACTTGATTTTTGTACCCGGATTCTGATAAACCACATCCCTTATCTGCCACAGCCTTATCAACTTGAAGTCCATATGATATTTGTCTCAAAGGTGTAGTCTTATCCAGGCCCAACTCTATAACCTTAGCCCATCTTCCCCATCTGACTCTAGGCCCAATAGAGGATCCATATCAGATATTGGGCCCTTAGGCTTCGTCACACCCAACCCAATAAGTACCAGGTCCTCTCATAATTACTATCCTCCTTAAACTTTAAACCAGAATTTCCCGACAAACTTAGGAAAACAAAATCTTTTTATTGAAAGAATAAATATGAATAATTTATTTAATTTATTTTTTGTTGTCAATGTAACCTTTGGAAACATGTTAACATTACCCCTTTTTTATTAGTTTATATAAATATGAGTATACACACCGTATGCAATTTTGGCTCTAATGTGAATATAATCTTAATTTTCAAACAAATTGAGCTCAACTACCCTGAAAAGCATGAAACTATGTACACCGGAAGATTGGCGATGAAAATCTCTAATGATTGCGTGTAATTAACTTGTAATTTCTTTGTTATTTAAACCACAAATTACAACATGACTCGCAGTTAGCTAGCCAGTAAACATCTTGAATAAAAGCTCACTCAAGTAAGATTAAAAATAAAATAAAACATGGACAACAATAACAAAGGAGACACATAATTCATAATTGCATAATACATTTATAATAATATATTGTCAGGCTAAATGAACTCATTTCCAATGGACGGTGGTCTTGATATAATTAGTTAATTAGTTAATATAATCTAAATTATTATGGAAGATAATTGACGTGTTTCTAAAACAGCCTTAGAAATCTCATAAACTAGCCTATTCTCAAACTCATCTTGAGCAGAATAAACAGTCGAACCTTGGCCAACTTTATGAATATTCCGTTGATCTCCGAAAACGCTTCCGTTATCGGAATACCACATTTTGCCAGAAAAATTGATCATCATCTGCATGTAAGCGTTCTTGAACTTGGACCACAGCTTGTGAATAGCTGTTGAACCAATCTTGAAACGTAGCTTTGGCACCGCTTTGATCCTCCAAAACCTACGTGAAGTTGATCGTAATGTTGTGAATTTTACGCTCTTGATCTTCTTCCTGCTTGTTTTGGCTTTGTTATGATCAAGTCTTTGGTATGATCTTCTTCGCCAGTATCTCTTCAAGGAATTATAGAATAGTTTTTGTTTCACTTCCATTTCTGAGTATGTGAAGAGGACCGGAGATAGTAAGAGAGATTTTTTAACACTCAAGTTATAGCTCAACATAAGTGATTAAAGTCAGCAAAGCCGGTTTGATTATAATGGAATTCAATGTCAAGATAATAAAGTTGATTTGTCTTATTCAAATTTTTTTTTTTTTTTAATAATAGAGGCACTCCTGCATGTTTAGCCCGTAATGTAACTGTACAAGATCTTATTTTGAATGGATGGAAAACTAAACATTGGATTTTAATTGAAAGGTTCACAAAAATTAGAAGTTTGGAAAAATCTATTAATATATATATAAAAATATATAAAAGAGAGAGTTTACCGCCGCCCCCCCGGGCCACACAATTTATTTGATTTTTTTGATTTCTTTAAAAGTACAAATACAGATACATCCCTTAAACGTTTATACAATTACTTAATGGATAGATTTAAAAGTACAATTACAAATGATACCCTTAAAGTTTATAGTAATTACTTAATAGATAAGTTTTAGTGGAGTTTGTAGAATTTCTTAATAAATATATCTTAGTAATAGTAACATATATAACATGGTAACAAGTATTTGGATTGATAATTAATTTATATTGTAAAATGAGATAGGGGATGAAAATATAATTTTCTATACATTTAATAACTTGAAAAGGAATAAGAAATACTATAGGGATATAAATTTAATTTGTCATGTAACATGATGACTTAAGTATAAATATATATACCCGGGAAGTTTATAAGTTAAAGAAAAATATATAAAATAAAATAAAATAAAGGATTTAACTGTAAGCGGTGGATTCATCTGATAAAGAAAATATGGATATCAGTTATTAAAGATTTAATAATCATTTCATCACAATTTAGTTGAAAAGTACTTTTTGATGTAAGAAAAAATATGATTTAGTTGTTGAATTTAAATTGTTGAGATGTTCAATAAAAGTTGCAAACAATTGTATATGTATTACCATTGTTAAATCATCGTGGGAAAAACCTCTTTTGAGACAAGTATAGAAGAACTTCTTGTCAAACCCATGAATTTAAAACTTCCTCAGGGTGTTATATCAATGTAATAACATTTACATATATTAAAACTATACCATTTTATATTAAGATCTCTTATTTTTCAAAGATATGTATATATATAAATACGAAACTCATGTAATAATTTAAGCATATGCCTTGTATGTACCCTAAAAATTAGTAATATAAAAAGTAAAACTAAATAAAATATTTCTTTCTTATAACTACACAATACCAATACATCTATTGTGACTAAACCCTTGTCTAGCTGTCCTCACAGGCCACTTACCCGATCAGTAAAAATCAAAAACAAAAATGTAAAACATTAGAAATAAAAATAAAATACGTGTTTTTTTTTTTTTTCCTAATGCATTTAACGCTGTTTTTTTTTTCGAAAACAAAAAATACATATTGTAAAGTACTGAAAATGACAATGAACAGACCTATGGGTCCTTATGCTGATTATATTATTGGAAAAAGGTGGATTTATGGAATAAAAAATAGAAACTTAATTTTATAATTTATATATATATAAACAGTGAGAACACGTTGACATAAAAATTTTAATGAAATATTGTAGATAGAAATAGTCATTTGAAAATACATAAGTAGAACAAGACTCATTTCAACTCCAATATTGGCGATTTTGTACCCAAATCCAAATCTTAAAATTGTACTTAATCGTGAAATTAATATAATGACCAATAGTATTTTGTCTTTATATTTATTTTATGGGTCGTGTTATATCAACTTAAATTTCTAAATTAATTTTTTGATTTTGACATCTCAACCACTCATATTATCATGTGTTATTTAATCCAATAATTAAGATAGAGAAGCAAGAGAAGCAAGAGAAGCAAGAAAGCAAGAAAAATTTAGCTGTATCTATAATTACTAAATTTCATGAGCAAAGTTTGACATTAAACACTTGAGAAAATTTTTGTAAAGAGTGGTGCTATTGGCACCTTGCTACTAAACTATTTATGCCCCACTTTTTAAAATTTTAATTTAATTATATAAAATTAAATGGTTTTATTAATTTTTTTTATTTATTTCCAGGACTACCCTTTTGCTTATTTTTTAAAATTAATACACCTCATATCTTTTTCAAAAAAAAAAAAATATAAAAATATACATCTCTAATCTTGATATATAGTTTTCTAATATCCATTCGTAGGACTTGTTTTTTCTTCTTATTTCATGATAAAACCATCTTTATTATATGCGATATTTTTTCTGTAGTCGATTTAATTGTTGGTGGTAGATTATGAGTGTGATATTAATCGTCTGATGATTTTTTTTTTAAGTGATTGAGTTAGAGTTTTGGTGTGGTTTCGTACCGTCAGAGATTAGGTTTTCTTCGTTGTAATTCTTGGTGCAATTTTGTTGTTGTTTATTTTATTTTTATTTTTTGTAAATAACATTAAACTAACTTTGGAAGATCTTGAATAAAATCTACAAAAGAATTGATACAAATTATAGTATACTTGGAAGATATGAAAGAGAATAAACCAAGAAAAAAAAATAGGAAACATGGATCTGGAATTTAAGAAGAAAAATAAAACAAATATGTAAAACAATAAAATCAATAAACACTAAACATGGAAACATGAGATCGAGATCTGAAAGAAAATATAAACAAATATAGTAATAAATCAATAATTACTAAACATGGTAAATATGAGATCGAGATCTAAATGAAAATATAAACAAAAATAGTAAACATTTAATGATTTGAAACAATCTATGACATTAAAGCTTTTGTTATTAGGGTTTTGAAATAAGAAAAGTGGGGTTTATTAGTTTTACTTTGTATAAGATTTATTTAATAAAAATTGTATGTCTGTTTAAGTAATTTGATAAAAAAAAATACTAAATAATTTAAAAAGTTGGGTATAAATAGTTCAGTAGTGGGTGTGCCAATAGCATCACTCTTTTGTAAAACAATCGATATTTGTTTTCTTTGTGCATTAATTATAATATCATGGCAAAGTAGGGATGTCAAAATTACCTATTGGTTTAGGAATTCCTGGGGACCTGTCCCATTAGGGGCGGGTTTAGTACCTACCATTTATGTTATAGTATGGGTTTTGTAATTTTTTTGATCCCCGATTTAATTTCAGGATGGTTTTGGGATTTTCCAATCCCCACCCCAACCCATCACCGTACCTGTATATATATATATATTTATTTATTTATTTATATTTATATTGAAGAACGTCATCCAATATTTATATATATATATATAAACTACAATTTTTAGTGTAATTTCTCCTCTCTTTTTAGAGTTTCTTAATGAGTTGTGTTATACTATAATTGATTTAGAGTTTGTTAATCGTTACCGATTTTGTATTATAATTTTTATATTATTCAATAGTTTAGATATGATCTCTATTCAAAAAATCATTAAATATATATATATATATATTAATGAGATGGAGTTGGTATAGTAAAAGGAACCGATCTCCTAGTGAGAAATCGCCTATACCCGGAGGCGGATATATATTTAATAATTTACTTTTTTAATTAATGTTGCTCAGTCTCTCAAAGTCTGACTCCCACACGCAATGTTAGCTGGTCAGCCTTTTTTTAAAAAAAAAATTATTTTATGTTTGACTTTTTTAAATTAATGCAGCTCGCTTCTCTGATTATCTCAGTCTCAGACTCCCACACGCATGACGCAACATTTCAACAAATCCAACATCATGTATCATTCCTTTTCCTTTAAGGTTAACACAACCCAACATATCACATATATCAATAAATTATTATTATTTATTTATATATCATTACATTGAAACATTCAATTATCCTCCGATTCATTCTATTAGACGCAAATACAAAATTTTGAATCAAAAGGCGAACCTCTCTCTCACGAATCCCAATTTCCTCTCTCAGGCCACAAATCCTATCTCTTGAAATTTTCAATTATAAAAATATTTTGGTTTTTCGATTCAAGTATTTTTCTTAGTTTATATTTATTTTTAGTTTGTTATTCATAATTTTATGTTAGTGTTTTGTTATTTTTTTTTTTGTGAATTTATTTTCCGACTACAATTTATATTATAATTTATAAAGTATCACTTTAACCAATTTTTTTTTAATAATTTTAGGTTACAATGTCAAACAACCATACATCAAAGTCAAGAAAAACTATGCTTTCATACTTTGGGGAAAAAAAAAAAAAGATAATCATTTATCTGGTGAGAGTGGATCAAGTTCTTCATGTAATGTTGAGGATGGGGGTTCAAGTTTGCCTTCTTCATCTCAAAGAATTGAAATTGAGAATGTTGATACTCCATCGGATATTAATGCTCCCTATTATGAACATGATCCTGGATTACGCCTCCCAATAGAAGTTTATCCTGCTGACAAACGTGATGATATTCGAAAAGCATATATCAAAATGGGTCCATGTCAACCTATATTGGATAAATATCCACCCATTCCAGATGGTAAACAAATTCGGCGATTTCAACATTCTTGGTTCCAACGATTTTCGTGGCTTTAATATTCAATAGTGAAAAATAGAGCATTTTGTTTTCCATGCTATCTGTTTGATAGTTTTCCGTCAAAGCATCGCACATTTACGATTGATGGTTTTCAAAGTCGGAAAAAAATCAATTGTAAGAAAAAATGTCTATTTGTGCACCATGAAGGGGAACATAATTCACAACATAGTTATGCCATGCAAAGATGGAATAACTTAAAAGATTCTTCTCGACATATCGACAAAGTCATGAATACACTCTTTGTACAAGAAACTTTGTAAAATCGGTTACAACTCAAGACCTCACTAAAGACGGTGAAGTGGTTAGTAATGCAAGGATGTGCTTTTCGAGGACATGATGAATCCGTCAATTCTACAAATCGCGGGAACTTCATTGAGGTAATAAAGTTGCAAGCAAAGGTAAATCAAAAAATTGCTAGGATTGTTCTAGGAAATTCTCCACAAAATGCCAAGTATACATCACCTAGAATTCAAAAGGAGTTGTTGAATATCCTCACTAACAGAGTGCGAGCTAAAATCCGTGAGGAAGTCAGGATGCCAAATTTTGCATTCTTGTTGATGAAGCAGTTGATGAATCCAACAAAGAACAAATGACAATTATTTTGAGGTATGTTGATTATAAAGGATTTGTTAGAGAATGCTTTTTTCAAGTTGTAAGTGTTAATGATACAAATTTCTTAACTCTTAAAAAAGAGATATGCAATGTCCTTGCTCGATATGATCTATCAATTGAAAACTTGCGAGGTCAAGGATACGATGGTGCAAGCAACATGAGGGGTGAGTAGAATGGTTTACAAGCATTGTTTCTCAAAGATTGTCCATATGCCTATTACATACATTGTTTTGCACATAGACTTCAACTTGCTTTAGTTGCGGTAGCTAAGGAAGTGCATGATATTTGTCTATTTTTTTAAAAATTGAATCCCATTGTCAACTTTGTGAGTGCTTCTTATAAACGTCACTCAGAGTTAAAATCTATTCGAGAAAGTGAAATCCAGGAATTGACCGTTTTAAGGGAACTTGACACTGGTACAGGGGGCTAATCAAATTCGTACTTTGCAATGACCTGGAGCTACCCGTTGGAATTCTTATTTTACTTCTATTGATAGATTGATTAATATGTTTGATTCAACTTCTACTCTTCTTGAAAATTTGATTGACAAAGGACTGAATAGTAATATACGTGGAGAAGCTAAAGGTGTGAATAAAGATTTGAGATCATTTGAATTTGTGTTTATCTTGTTGTTATTACACAAAGTTTTAGGAATATCTAATATGTTTTGTCAAGCTTTGCAATTGAAATCTCAAGATATCTTGAATGCTATGAATTTAGTGTCAACTACAAAAATGCTTTTTCAAAAGTTAAGGGAGAGTGAATGGGATACTTTTCTTGAAAGTGTAGTGTCATTTTGTGAAAGGTATGAAATTGATATACCTAATATGAATGCACATCATATGGAAGGAACAAAACGTTCTTGTCAGCAGAAAGATAATATCACAATTGAACATTACTATCACTTTAGTATCTTTATTGCTATGATAGATTATCAATTGATTGAGTTGAATAATAGATTTCTGAAGCAAACAATAGAACTTCTTACACTTAGCATGGCTTTGAGCCCTGTTGACGTGTTTAAATCATTTGATGTTGATGATATTTGCACTCTAGCCAATAAGTTCTACTCTGAAGATTTTAGTAAGAATGACATTGAAGATTTGAAAAGACAATTGAGCCATTATAGGTTAGATGTTCTTGGTTGTCCGAAATTTTAGAATTTAGCTTCTCTTTCGGAATTATGTCAATGTTTAGCTGAAACAAAAATGTCAGAGCACTACACTTTGATTGATAAATTGATTCGTTTAGTCTTAACTTTTCCTATATCCATAGCTACAACAGAACGAGCATTTTCAACGATAAAACTTGTCAAAACACCACTTCGCAATAAGATGGATGGCGATTTTCTTACTAACTGTATGGTCATATATTTTGAGAGAGAGATTGCTGATATCATTGACTTAGATTCTATAATATATGAGTTTGATTATGTAAAGCCTCGTAAGACAAAGTTGAAATAGTGCTTATTTTTATTTGCATTTATTTTTAAGTTTTTGTACTTTTAACTATAAGACTCATTATATCCTTTTATCTATGTGAATATTTGTTTTTCAAATAATGAAATTTTCTAGTATTGACGAAGTTTTTTTTTTTATTTTTTTATTTTTTTAAATATATATATATATATATATAGTTTTGTTTTAGCCCACCCTAACAAAAAATCATGGGTACGCCCTAGCCTATACCGTTTATTATAAAGTAGTTATTTACTAGGAATGATATTTCTCATACAAATTGGGATTGGAGATGGTAATACAAATTAGGATTGGAGATGGTAATAGAAAGTCCATCCCCAATCTGTATCATTGACATCCATATAGAAAAGGCTAAATGGGTTGCTTGAAATATATAGATTTGTTCTAGATGTCTAACCACAAAGACAACCTATAGGCCAAAACTTTTAATGTCAAAAGAGGAATCATAATTCTTACATGAAAATGCTACCACCACCACAACAACAACAACAACAACAACAACAAAAAACCTATTGGGACGTTTTTTTATCGTCCCAATAGCTCAAAAATCGTCCCAATAGGTCTATTGGGACGAATTAATTTCGTCCCAAATTCCGTCGCCTCAGGTGGGTCGCAATAGGTTCTCTGGGACGAAAATTGAAATTCATCCCAATAGACTACCTATAGGGACGATTTTTGTTCGTCCCTTTAAATAATTTTTCCCACCTGCGCAACACACAAATAAATTTAATTGTTGTCCTCATTGTGAATCGAACACTGCACACACGCGCCCACCCACATGCTTATCTACCTTGCTGCTGCTTCAAATGTGATAATAAAAGCATAATTATTATATATAACCTCTATTTGCTATTAAATTTTTATTAATTTATTTTCAATCAATTTTTTTTTAAGATCGATTCCACTAATTTAAATTTTATTTTTATAAAATAAACAAATTGATATTAAAAATTTTTTTATTATAACTTTTAATTAAACTATTTTGTTAAAATAATATATTGTCAAATCAAAGAGTCAATTGTTAATTGTATTGGAATTAGACAAGACCCCGGTTTCGGTTATGGATTTGGAACCAACGGTTTCGATTTTCGATTTGGAACCAGCGGTTTCAGTTTTTGATTCGAAACCGATGGTTTTGGTTTTCGATTCGAAACCAGCGGTTTCGATTCCAATTCCAGCGGTTCGGTTAAATTTTTTTAAATAATAAAAAACCTCTCAAGACTAATATTTATTGATCCTTATGAAGAACTTATTGGGAAGAAACAAAATTCATCTCGTTAAAGAACCACTTTGGACGAACAAAATGAACCATATTGCATCATTTTCTAATTTATATAGTAATTTAATTATTAATCCATCTTTGAGGAAAAAACTTCAAAAAAAAAAAAAATCAAGAATTTTCAACAAAATTAATTAATTATTATAATTTTAAATAAAAAGAAAATCTATTGGGACGAATTCTTTTTATTGGGACGAAACAAATTCGTCCCAATAGGCAGTCTATTGGAACAAATTATGTATTTCGTCCCAATAGACGTCTTATTGAGATAAAAACAATTCTTCCCTAAAGGTCAACAAAATTAATTAATTATTATAATTTTAAATAAAAAGAAAACCTATTGGGACGAATTGTTTTCGTCTCAATATGATGTCTATTAGGACGAATTTCGTCCTATTGGGACGAAAACAATTCGTCCCTAAAGGTCAACAAAATTAATTAATTATTATAATTTTAAATAAAAAGAAAATCTATTGAGACGAAATAAATTCGTCCCAATAAGCAGTCTATTGGGACGAAAACAATTCGTCCCTAAAGGTCAATAAAATTAATTAATTATTATAATTTTAAATAAAAAGAAAAATATTGGGACGAATATATTTCGTCCCAATAGGCAGTCTATTGAGGCGAATTTTGTATTTTGTCCCAATAGAACGTTCTATTAGGACGAAATACAAAATTCGTCCTAATAGATTGCCTATTGAGACGAAATTTATTTCATCCCAATAGACCTTCTATTGGGACGAAAAAAAAAAAAGCATCCCAATAGAGTTTCATCCCAATAGGTCATTTTTCTTGTAGTGTACGGAGAAAAATTAAATTAACAATAAAGAAAATTAAATAATAGCTAAGCTGTAAAGCTGGACTGGTGTTACCGGATTGACTGTCTTGCTAAATTTTTCATCTACATACAATATTATTTGATATTTATCAGTATATAAAGACAAGTTGAGATTGGTCAAATTGTTTGCTCCTCAAACCTATCCTATGAGGTCGTGGATTCAAATCTATTACCCTCCTTCAAACCCTAAATTATTGTAATATTTTAAAAATAAATAAACAAATAATTAAGTTGTATATAAAGTCAAAGCATAAATAATTAAGTTGTATATAACGTCAAAGCATTTATTGTATCAATTGGCTTAATTGAAATTCATTACTTGTTCGTTTACTTTTTCTTGTATTTTTTCTTTCTTTCTCACAATGTATTCCACCATCTACAGTTAGCTAATTGATATCCATTGATGTTCCACTCTGGTTAGGTATGATTAGAGCGAGTGTTGTGTTGTGTTGTGTTCTCGATCTAAGCCTACTCTTATATTCAATCTGCTTGTTATTGTATGATGACTTTTTGACAATTCCATCTACTCGTAGCTTCTTTAATTTATTGAAGTTGCATAAGTATTAAGTACATATGTAGCAGCTAAATGGAAACGCTTAACTGCTATATGTGACCAGGGGCTGAGATTTAATTGGCAACCTCCAATATTTGACGTGCGATTAATATTCGATCACACATAATTTTCATAGTAAAAGCATGATTTTATAGTTGGTGAGCACAGTTAGTTCCCCATACCCAGTGCCGGCCTAGGCATTGTCTAATGCCCGTCTAAAACTCTTAAACCCCAAATTTTTATTTTTAATTCTTATGAAACTGTAATTCAATATTAACTAAATTAAAAAGATTTTCCAATTCCAAAAATAGTTAAGTACAATATGGTATATATGTCTTCTAAGGGAGGTTGGAGCCTCCCCCGAGTCCCTGCCCCAAACCGGAGGTGCGACCTCCCTTGCCTTGGAATTAGATCTTTATAAGATCTTTATAAGATCCCAATTGATCGATCTTCTAAAGATCTAAGGTTTTTTTTTTTTTTTTGATAAAAAAATATATATTTTTTAAAATTCTTTAATCTCCAACAGTCCATCTAGATGGTTGGAGATTTAAAAAAAAAAAAAATTTAAAAATACTAAAAAAGGTTTTCTTTTTAATTTTTGTGTCATAAGGTGCATGTGAGATTAATTATGTAATTAATTACGTATGTGCTAAGAGTAGAAGTGCACCACAAACTTAAACACATTAAAGTATTTTCATAATAGGATTAGTAGGCATTAGGCAATTTCGTGACTTTTTTATTTTTGACCAAAATAATCCTTTTTTTTTTTTCCCAAGTAATATATGTACATATGTCAGTCAATCTTAATAGATGCAGGGGTAAAATGGGAATAGGAAAATTCAAAAACAGAAAGTAAATAATGTATCTCCATTCAGCAATATAAATTATGAATTTTAAGTTTTAAAATTTTAAAAGATTTCTTGATTATTAAAATTATCGTTTACACTATGTTTGGTTTAATGGAAATGAAATGCTAGTGAGGATAGGAAAGGAAATGAATGGAGAGGATAGTGGTTTTATATATGATTGTTGTTTGAAGGGTTGTGGGTGGAAAGGAAAGGAAAAGATAGTGAATTTATTTTATTTACGAAAATACCCTTATTTTAATAATATGAATACCAACAATATATAGAGTTATTTTTTGGATTTTGAAAAAATTATTAATGGTGGATTCCTTTCCCTCCATTTCCTTCTAAATTTGGATAGAAACCAAAGTATGTAAAATAAAAAGAAATTATTCTTCTCATTTCCCTCAATTTCCTTTCCTTTCCCTCTCATTTAACCATCCAAACAAGAAATTAGAAATCTCCCAAAATCATTTCCTTTCCTTTCTCTCCAATTCCTTCAAACCAAACATAGTGTTAGATATTAAATTAAACCATTACAAATATTTGTTGGAATAAAAATTCTTGTTATCATTTAAGTTATTTAAATACAAACTTTATCTGAATGATGTAATTTAATTATGGTATTAGTAGGATTATGTTGATTAAAATAATACATCAACACCAAAAAAAACATATAATAAAGAAAATATAACACAAATTGTTAATATTTATATTTAATTATGGTATATCATTACATATTACATATCTAACAGTGTGACGGCTATCGGGTAAAACAACCAAAGCATGAGCTTAGGACCTCAAAAAAAGGGCAAAAATTTAGGGGCCTTGTTTATGATAATTTTTGATATTATTATTATAAAAAAAAAAAAAATTACCGTTGAAAAGATATTGAAGGGCCTCTTTTTTTTCTGTTTGTTGTTATTATTTCTACCTAGAAAATAGGAATTTTTTTTTAAGTCTATAAAATAAGATAATATTAATAATATTATAAATTATTTATTAAAAAGATAACTGTTGGAAATCATAATTGATTATCAGAGTATCCATAATCTACTTTTTAAGCATTTTGATTATCCCCTTAAAAAAACCATTTTTATTATTATAAAAATAAATAATAATAATAATAAAAAAAAAACCCCTTAAACTTCTCCCCATTAATTTTGTTACCGTTTAAAAATTATCTATATATATATTTAAAAAAAATTCCATTTATCTACAACAATCAAGTACAACAGAACATCACTACAACTATAACTCTTTTTGTCTAATTTAGTACTTAGTGATATGGTAATGTCTTGTCATAAAGCTAGTTCATTTTTTGGGGTTGTACAATGTATATATTCTTTATTTTCTTCTTCAACAAAACGGTGGAAAATTTTATTAGATTATATTCCCTCATTAACTATTAAGCCATTGTCAAAAACTCGATGGGAGAGTCATGTAGAAAGTGTTAAAGCCATAAGATACCAAGCTTTACAAATATGAGACGCTTTAGATGAATTAGCCGAAACTACAAATGATCCAAAGGCAAAAAGTGATGCGGAAAGTAGCAAAACATGATGTAGGAAACTATGAGTTTTTGTTGGGTATTGTTATCTGGTATGATATTTTGTTTTCTGTTAATTTAGTTGGTAAAAGTTTATATAAAAAAGATATGTCTATTGATATTGTGTTAGATCAATTGAGCGGATTGATGAATTTTTTAAAAAAATTATAGAGAAGAAGGGTTTAAATCGGCATTAGTTTCAGCTAAAGAGATTGCATGTGAAATGGGAATTCAACCTGTATTTGAACAAAAACGTATACCTCGTAGAAAAAAACAATTTGATGAAAATACTAATAGTGAGTCTATGAGCTTTCAATCACCTGAAAATTCTTTTAAAGTTAATTATTTTTTATATATTATAGATCAGGCAATTTCCTCTATCCATAGTAGATTTGAGCAATTTCAACAATTTAAAGAGATTTTTGGTTTTTTATTTGATATCATTAGATGATGATAATTTAAAAAGTATTGTCTTAATCTTGAATGTATTTTAAAACATGATAGTTATTCTGATATAGATAGTATTGATTTATTTTTTGAGTTAAAAATCTTAAGAGAGATTTTGGATAGTAAAATACAAACTGCAGTTGAAACATTAAATTTTTTAAAAAAAATTGATTCTTTTCCAAATACATGTATAGCCTATAGAATATTATTAACAATAAATGTGACAGTTGCTTCGGTTGAAAGAAGTTTTTCAAAATTAAAATTGATAAAAACTTATTTAAGATCAACTATGTCATAAGAAAGATTAAATGGATTAGCTCTTTTATCTATTGAAAAAGAAATTTTAGCAAATCTTGGATACAAAAGTTTGATTAAAAATTTTGCATCTCAAAAGATATGAAAAGTTAATTTTTATTTATTTATTTATTATTATTGTTATTATTATTATTATTATGTGTATATATAAAATTGGGGCCTCTTTTTTTTCCTCCCATAGAGCCTAAAAAATTGTTGATCCGCACCTACTAATATCTCGCACCTTTGAATCATGACAATTAATGAATTTTATTTAAAAATTAAAAAAAATTGTTAAGTTTTTTATTTAAGAAATCTTGTATATATATCTCATTTCTAATTGGGTCACAATTGGATCGTGTTTTTTACGTGTTCGACAGACCACACAATTCAACCAAGCATATTTCACGAAACCACGGCCCAACAATTATTGGACAAGTTTGTACGTATGGAATCGTGCTGGGTCGGGTATTTTATGGGCCGGGCCGACCCAGTTTATATGTCTAATAAGTAATATCCATATAATTGAACAAGAAACCAAACCAACACCGAAAACTTTCTACTTTCGAGTTTTGACTCTCTAAAATTGTCAATCTTATCCTTCTCTTACCCAATAAACCATGAGAACCAAATCCAAATACAACAATTCTCTCTGGAATTTGAATGGAAAATCCAAGAAAAGCAAAAGCAAGAAGCAGTTCCCTGTCACGGAGTTCCTCCAAGAAAATTACCGGAAAGTAGAAGAAAATGTGTTGGGTCCTGGAGGTGGGTTTGGGATCGGGTGCGGTGTCGGAGCAGGGATTGGGTTGGTCGGAGGAGTAGGGTTCGGCGGCTGGCCATGGAACCAACTTAAGCTTGTTTTTGGGGTCGGAATGGGTTGTGGTATTGGAGTCGGGTTCGGGTACGGGCAAGGGTTTGGATATGGTTTTGATTTGGATTCTTACAGTGCAAAGCCTAGTTCAGATTCAGAAAAAAGGTTTGCAATCGACCTATGATTTTTGTATTTTATTAATGCTAGTTTTATTTTATTTTTGTTGATTTATTTTAAGCACATATTTGTATAATTTATTTTTTTAGAGGCTCACTTAAACCTAATTAGCATTTTTTATTTTATTTTTTATGTTGAATTAATCTGAGATCCAAGAAGGCACTGAATATTATTGATATTAGTTAATTAATTAACAATGAATGAAAAATGTATATTTATACTAATCCTAATCCTAATCCTAATGCTAATCAATAAAGGAAAATAAATCCTAATTAAACTGAAACTAGAAAACTAAAACATAAAATTCTAGTACTTATTAGGTCTTGCTTGTCCTTGTGAGAATAACTGAATAAGTTTAGTTGAGGCACTGTTTTCATATGTCGATTTTAATTGTTTTCCGGCGGCATCCAATTTGTTTGCTCACCGTATTCAATGGCCATCATAGACTCACATCCCCCACCATTGTTGTTCAACGACGACGATGATAACTCTCTTCTCACCTAAATCATCGGAAAATAAGATTCATCACTCTTGAACTTTATTTACTCCAATTGTTTAGACATAATATTATGTCAGAGAGTTTGCATTTGCTTAAAATTATTACCTTGTTAGTGTTCAAGTGTTCTTTCTTTGAGTCATCCATTTTCATCATTTCGAGCTTTCTCGCCGCAGCATTAAGCTTCACCATCACTTTGCCGATAATTAACCTCAATTGATCCTCTGAAAGTTTGTCAAAACGCGGATCCCATGTCGAGAACTTCCCGTTGATATCGATGTTGCCCATTTTCGCAATTTCTTCGACCGAATTTTCATGGAACACAGAGGAAGAAGAAGCTCTTTGTGCATGATTATTGTTGACACCTTCAGTCACCTCCTTGTACCTGTTGATGATATTGAGAAGCTGACCTTCCTCGGATGCCCATGTCTCGGGCCTTGAAGGCCCATCTCTAGAATTTGGGCCGAAGATGATCATACACAAATCCACACCACAAAGAATGTTGATTTCATGAGCCTTCTTCAACAAATTAATTTTTCTCTTTTTGAAAGTTGCCAAAAGAGACCTCACAGTCACATTTTTTATTGCTTCCACATTCACAATTCCCTTGTCCATCTTCTAACCTCACAAAAAAATAAAAAAATAAAAAAATAAAAAAATAAATAAAAAATAAGAATTATCAATATTTCAGTAATTCAAATTTAAAATTACTTACTTTTATGGGATGAACACTTTGATAATCACCCAAAAATTTCATGCAAATCGGAAGAATCTGAGAACTAAAAAGGTATCTTCTTTTTAATTATTTTTCTGTAAGTTACAAGAGTAATTATAATTAATAAGTTTCTATCCTAAATAAATAAGACTTTTATTTAGAATTTGTTTACCGTACATAAACCTTATTAGTCTTTTTACGGTATCTCTTCTTCTTCTAACATATATATCACATGCTGCATAGTAAAACTTGAACACCCAAACCCAATTCCTTGTAAACTCTAACATAAACAACAAGAGAACTCATTATTCGTTAACTCTTATCCTCACCTCACTTTATCTTTACCTTGTTCTCACTTAAATCAATGGTTTGGATTAATTATATCTTTTTGTTGAATAAAACATAAAATTTAATAGAAATAATCCAAACTATTGATTTACTATATTAGACACGTGTCAAATCTTTTTAAAAGTCAAATCGTTTGGTTATAGAATTTTGAAACCTCATGAGGATTACCTAGAAGGACTTCAAAAGAACTCAAAATATTATATATAAAATTGAGAAAATATTCTTTCTTATAATAATATATATATATATATATATACAATATATGATAAAAAAGAGTATCATACAAATGAAACAATATGTTGAAAATTTTATTGTCAAAAAACATTTAGTATACTTTTGTAATAGCTTCCCTAATAACAAAAAAAAAAAAAAGTTATTTTTTAATTTTAAAAGTTCTTTTCAATCTTTTTTTATCGTTTGGTTGTCATTCTAGTAGAGTTTTTGAAAGCTCAAATTTTGGAAAATAGATATTTTTTAGGTTTTTTAAAACATTAAAATGTGTAATACAACCCTATTATATTTTAAAATTTTCGTAGTACCTTTAACTTAAAACCCCTATAAACTTTTTTTTTTTTTTTTTTTAACATGCTATATACACATTCTTTAACTATTTGCAATTCTTTTTAAAAAAAAAATTATAAGAAATAATGCTTTCTCATATCTTTTTATGTTGTTTTAAACTATCTTTTTATGTCATTTAAAAGTGCTTTTTAGAATTAATATAACCAAATGATTTACAATTTAAAAGATATTTTTCAATTGACAACCAAATTACAATCAAACAACTTTTTTAAAAGGAAAATATATTGAGACGCTATACTTCTTAAAAATAAAAAATAAAATAAAATAAAATAAAATAAAAAATCCAATGCTAAAGATTTATTTGGAGAAACTTTCTAAACAAACCCTTACAAAGGAAAAAAGAAATAGATGCTTAGAGGGTAGTGACATGTTTGGGTTTATAAGTGTATATTTGGAAGAGCTTCTCTATTAATTTAAATTGTTTTTTTGTTTATTCCAAAAGCTATTTTCAATTTTATCATTTGGTTGTCAAAGTACTTTTTAAACTTTTTTAAAAAATATTGTAATATCTAATATAACTCTATCACTTAATATCTTTTTGAACCTTATTCTTATAATTTAAAAGAGTTTTTTTAAATGACAACAAAACGACCAAGGACTTTTGTTTTAAAAGCTCTCCTTGCTTAAATTCTATTTCTAAAAGATCTATTGCTAAATGATCTAGTTGAAGAAGCTCTTCTAAAGAGACCCTAATACGTTTGGAAAAGCTTCTCAAGTATATCTTTTTACGGTAGATCTTTTAAAAGTAGGGTTTTAAAACGAAAGTCGTTAGTCGTTTGGTTATCAATTAAAAAATAGCTTTTTTAACGATAGAATTACCAAAATACGATAACAAATATTAAATTATATGGTTATATTTGAGATTTTAATGCTATTAAAAAAAACTCCAAAAGATCTATTTGGAAAAGCTTTACATTTGGGTTTCTTCAAATAGACGTAAAACAGTTTTTTTAACTATCTAAAAGCTTTACTGGATGATAACCAAACAATATAAACAAAATTGAAAATAGTTTTTTTTAAATAAAAAAACTCTTTTAACTGATAGACAAACTCTTTCAAACAGATACTTAAAAGTCTATTGTGGAATTAATAAAACCTTATAGGTTATTAAATGTTTTTTCAAACTCGACATTAGTAAATAGTAGAAGAAAAAAGGGAGTGGAAGAGAGAATTCTTATAAAATTTATCAAGGATTTCATATAAGCAAGAATTCTAATGCCTTCATCATACAAGGAAGCCAAATTAATCATAAAAAATATATATATAAATAATAAACAAACCAAACAAAAATAAAATCTCAATCGCAAAGGGATGGTTTTGATGCAACAATGAAATGGGGTGTTAAAAACCCCGTCTAGAAACACTAATATCAACCAATATAGCTTTTTATGGGTCCGTCTCACAGGATGGACATAATAGATGATTGACATTTAGTATAAGATGTGAGTTGTCATATCCGACCACTCAAATTTTACAACGTTACTAAGTTTACAAATCCAACACTAATATTACCCCATTAGAAATTTCCGCCCTTTGTTTTGGAAGACTCCAATCATCATCAACATATTTTTTCTTCTCAATCTCATCCTCAACAACATCTACTTCATTCTCAAACGAAAACTCTCGAAATCTCTATCAGAGATCTCTACCCATCAAATCAACAAAAACTCTAGAAATCTCTACAAATTACCAAGAAAATATTGATTAAGAACTTACCGATTGATTTGTTTTCTGTATCTTCTGCTCCTCCACTCGGCGCTGGCTCTTAATTTTTAAACTTAACGAAGAAGAATTGAGTATTTATATGCTTATAAGAGTATCACCTTTCAAAAAAATATATGCTTTTAAGAATCTTATTTCAATTAGGAGACTTCAAAAGAATTAGGAAAGTAGTAGAGTTTCTATGTATAACGAGTTTCTTTTTTCTTTTTATATAATTTGGAAAGATTTTTAATTAAACAAATTTATAAACTTCACTTTTGAATCTACCATATCCTGATATTTTATTAAATTGGGCAGAGATTTAAAATCCAAACTTTTCCAATACCCTATGAAAATTGTGATAAGGAAATATAGAGATTAAAAAGTTGTTCATTTGTTCTATATTGTTCACAAAATTGTTGTCGGAATTTTTTTTTTTTTTTTTTTTTTTTTTTTCAACATTCAAAATCGTACTTCAAAAACAATTTTACAGACCAAAGTAACAAAATGTGTTGTATTTGTAATTGTAAATCTTACTGTTCAGAATCACATAAAACATTTGAAAGTCTTTTCATAATTTATTTTTTTTTTCGTATTTTGATGAAAAAAATTTCAATTTATTTTTTTAATTGTTTTGAATTTGTAAAACCAAAAACAAATTTGAAAACATTACTGAACATCTCCTGACAGAGTTATCTTTTCCTGGATTCTACATCTTCTGCTCTTGAAGTAGAATCAGATTCTCCATCTTCTGCTCTTGAAATAGAATCAGAATCAGAATCAGAATCGGATGCTAATTGCAGTCCGATATATCCATCATCGGCAACCCCCTTGGTCTGTGCAGCATTAGCTGCATGTGTGCTTGCACCCAACTCCTCCAATGCGCGAAAGTAGGCGTAAGGTCCCCAACCTACAAAACAGTTAAGCATAAAAGCTTTTTAAGTAAAACAGACTTTCAATCAACCAAAAGTAATTCAATTTGAGAGTAACCTTTATAATCAGCTTTTGATCATGGACCCTTTTTCCAGAATCATACTTGATGATTCAAGATGTGCTGATGCTTGCAATTATCTTTTTAAGCACTAATAATTCCATTTTCAGTTTACATAAATTTTTTAGTTTTAAGGGATCTACAACTAGACAGAAACAATGCACGGAATCAACAATTATAATGCTACCGAGATAAATGTGATATACGGTTAACTTATGTCGTTTAAAAGAAATTCCTCTTAGTTTTTTTTTTTGTCTTCTGAAGGCATTTATAACTACCGTTCGTAGCATATAATTTTATCTACGGAAGGAGTTTTAGCATACCTTTATCATGAGATGGTAGTGGGAAAAACTGCAAATAGCACATTGTAGCCACTGTTAGTCCTGTAAACAAAACATTTTCGGAAGTCAACGAGTTTATGCATCAAATGGAAAGACAAGTAATTCAATAATGACTAAAATTTAAACACCATGACACAAACCTAGAAGACCTCCAGCAAAGACGTCGTTCCAGTGGTGCCGGTAGTCATCAACTCGAGAAATGCCAACAAGAGTTGCAACAAGTACAGGAAGGAAGATAACGCACAACTTTGCAACGTGGCCTCTGCTGTCAAATGCTTGTATTTTTCCAGATATATACAGTGACAGAAAAACCATTCCAGCAAAGGAACCTGAAAAAATAATGCAACGTTTCTTAAAAGCTGACAGGTCAGCAAGAAAAATCTAGCAAAAATGCCTTAAATTCATAAAGGAAATGAATGGTTCTTTATCTTTTAACACAAACATTTGTTTTCCGTACTGAATTGCTTATGAACTCACACGAAGTATGCCCACTTGGGAAGCTCTTATGCCCTTCTTTAATGTGACTTGCCTTGCCATGACATATGACATTTCCCAATTTATCATATACCTGAAATGCAAAGGGTTTGAAATTTCAAATTCAAGATTGTGACGTGTTGTGAATCCAAAGGAAAAAGCTCCAAAACGTATGCAGGTTAAAGCAAACAATTGCAGGTTTAGTAGAGCATACATCCTTTCCATCAGGAAAACAGCGCCAAAAGAAGTCAGGTCTGGGCCGACCAACTGTAAGTTTTATTGCGTCAGTTAGAACTTGTGTCAGTAGAAGAGAGTATGAGAGGCCTGCACTACTAAAAAGGTTTGTCATCAGTTCAATGCTTAAGAAATCTGCTTCAACTGATCACGTAAAAGAGAAATTTAAAGATAAAACAGTAGGGAGTGAAGGATGTCATCACCAAGTATGGCATGATGAAGATCATATACACATCTCCTGCGAAAATAGACAATGAGAAATGCCAACATGGGGAAACCAATCGCACAGGTCTACTCCAGAAGGAAAAAGAAAAGGATGTTATCACCAGAATATTATTTGTAGAACTAGGTTTTTATTCAAAAGACGAAAGGTACAGAGTACTTACGACGACAGCCCAGAAAGGTACTGTATTGTTTTTAAAAGGGTATTTTATATCATACATCATATCCTTCCCCACAAATCGATAAAATGGATGGACGAAATTGAGGATGAATGCAACAACCCCAAGAAGTAAGAGTATCACCCAATCATGCAAGTGTGTCCTTGCAACAGTAGTTCCATGGGATTTTACAGAGTGAAAACCAGATGTGATGTCCTTCATTCTGCACTGTTTGAAATACATATATGCCAAAATAAAATTTAAACTAATCAAATATCAACTATCAGCTCCTCCAAAAGACACACTAAAATTTGTTATTAAAGTCTTATGCCAAACATGACTATAACCCACCAACAAGAGGTAAAATCCTTGATAAACACTTACTAATATTAATTTTATGTTATTCATTTTTACACATCAAGAGAGGTAGTAATAAGATAGCCCATTTAACTTATTACATGGATATACTAATTTTAAAGAGCAAATAATGTATGCAATATTTGTATGTGTCTTTCTAAAAACATTAAATGAAAGAAATATTTATTTTGCATGATTTTCCTATGAAACGTTTTTCTGGTTATACACTTATTTGTTATATTATTTTTCATTTACTTCAAAGGGTTAAGTTGTATTAAAAAGTTTTATGCTTACGGTTTACCAAACCATGTTCATATATTTATTACGAACTTATAATCACATAACATACAATAAAATAAAAAATAAAAAAATAAAATAAAAAATCAAAACTAAAACTCATAAGCAACAAAAAATATTAACAAAACCTCTTTGTTCCAATATTCTAGTAATGGCCAATGACGACTGTTTGCAGAGCTGTCCAACCTCCGGCTTGATTCAACCTAGATAATTCCAAAACCAAAATCAATCGTCAGGGCATAACTCTTTTAAAATGAGAAAATGTGTTTTGGGTTCCACAGTTGAATATAGATCTATATTGATTTAGGATATCTTGAGAATTTCCTTTTTTAATTTATTCTATTTCTTTTTCAGCGAGGTTTGTTTAGGATTTCCTTTTTTTAGTTTTTGGTAATAAATCAAATTACCTAACAATCCTATATCACTTACAAATAACTCAAATTTCCTTTTTAGTTAGGATTTCTTTTTCCTTTTTTCAGTTTTTAGTTAAGAAAGCAAAAGTGCATAGATCTATGCTAAAAATCCTATATCACTTAAAAATGTTTTGGCAAGAACGGGAAAGTAAAATCTAACATTTGATCTCTAATGCACCCCTAATGACATGAACTTCTTGACTGCTACATACATAAGAGAGAGACGGCTAGATCATCCTCCAACAGTACAATCTCAATGCAAAACATACATGACAAACCATAGAAGATAAAAACTTGTAATTTGTAAAGATGGATTGAGAAGTTTGAAAAATATAGACTCATAATAGGAGTGTAAAGCTGTAAATAAGTCCTGTGTAATTCCTAAAAGAGTGAATTGAAGTTTAAGCTTTAAGATATATCGAATAATGGGTAGTAGACCTTCCTTTGGCTTTAATGTGAGTTCATTCTGCTTGCGATTTCAAGAAACATTAGTTCATTACAGTCATTTTGAAATACTAAAAGCAAACAAAATTAATACTCAAAAACTTAAAATACAAAACATAACCATGTAGCTAGTCTAAAATTATAATTCCATTTCCTTTATTTTTCTTCCCTACGCAATTGGTGACATGAGTAGATTAATCAATCACTCTCAGCTCAAAAACAAGAATGCCAACAAAAACCATAAGAGAAATGTATAAAATTTTCAATCTTTTTAACAGAATAGAAAGGGAACCCACTTATTATATATCTCTATGATATGAATTCAAACACCAAATTGACATATAAACAACCTAAAATAAAATAATAATAAAAAACCACCAACCTGAAAGAACCCCATCAAATTTTGAACGCAAGGAATTGATCGAAATTCCCACCAAGGCATTGTGTGACAGACAAATCAAAATTAGAAACAATGAATGTCAATGCAAACAACATAACTGGGGTCTATTTATTGATATCAAATAAATATCAGAATTCAGGAAGTTGTTGATGAACACTAATAGGAATCTTCCTATAAGTTGGGTTCACACATTATTTATACATAAAAAGTGATATATCCACGCAAATGGAAAAGAAGACAAAAGAGAATATACAAAAATGAAAATATATATAATAACGAAATTAAAGTTGTGAAATTACCAGAAAGTGCTGCTGCAACTGAGAATTGAATAAAGACCCATCTGTTTTTTTATACGAAGGAGGAAGGAGAGAGATTTGAAAGCCTGGAATGGCGACTTGGAGCTCCTACGCTCCTCATGTTCAATCTCCATTCTCCAATCTCCATTCTCCATAAGGGTGGGCACCAACCCGCAAACCCAATCCAATCAGGTTGCTTTATAGATCGGATTGGGTTAGCTTAATAAAATATATCCCAACCCAACACGATAACCCGATATAAATAATAAAAAATAAATTAAATAATTTTATTTATTATAAATACATAATTTTAAATATTTTATACCATAATATATAACACATTTATTAAAAATATGTAATTATATTTTCTTCATTTTTTATATCAATTGACACATCATTAATTATATTTTAAAATATATATTTTTTCTTAGGATTTGATTAAGAATTTGGTAGAAAAAAGTCTAATAATTATTTATAAACTCAAAATGTTATGTTTGTTGAAATAAAGAATAGATTATCTAACAACGAGATTTTCAACAAATTGATTATAATTATAAAATGGATGGGAGACTTCGATGGAGACCTTTCGAGTTGGATAAATTGTTGTATTTTTATTTTTTTAATTATACAACAAATATTAAAACAATTTATATTATATCTTGTGACTTGATTTTTATGTTTTTAAGAAATTTAAACTTTATATGATATGATATTGTGAAAAATTATTTTAAATTTGAATTTTGATATAACAAAATTTGAATTCAAATATATATTTTTTATTGCGTTTAAAAAGCTCAACCCGATCAGTCCAACCCAACCCGATAAATATGTTGGGTTGGATTGGGTTGAAAATTTTTTAACTCAATTGAAAATTTTTTAACTTAACCCAACCCAACCCGAAAACGCCCACCCCTATTCTCCATAACTCTAATAAAGTTTATTTCAAGGGTAAATATACTAGCACCCCTAAAGTTTAACATAATTGCAGTTCGAGAGTAAGTATGCATCTATCTATTCAAATCTCCCCGCTTTTATATTTGACTTGGAGTCTTGGATGGATCAATAAAAAGACCAAATTGTACATAGTTATTAGGATTTAAAAATGAAGATAATTGTTTTTTATAAAAAAAATAAAAATAAACAATAAAGGTTAACACATATAATTTAAAAATTAGACAAGATGAGGTTGATTAAATGCTTTGCCCCATACACCTACATCATGAGGTTGTGAGTTCGAGTATGTCCCCCTCCCCTAAATCCCTAATTATTGTCATATTTCAAAAAATTAAAATTTTAGAAACATTTTTTAAAAACATATCAAATTTTAAAAAGTAAGAAAAAAATTAAAATTTTAAAACTAAGATAATATAAAATAAATTAAAAACAGTTTTTTTTTTATTTTATATATATATATATATATAAAAACTTGTAAAAACAAAATAAATAAATTTAAATGAAAATAATTTAAAATTTTTAATACAGTTTTTATTTTTTTTATTTAAAAAATCCTTTTTAATTTATATTTCTTTTAAAATAGGGTTATTAGCACTAGTTCCTCATTAACTTTATGCGAGTTTGCATTTTACCCATTGATTTTTTATTTTAGGCATTAAACACCTTGAACTCTCATTCATTGGCAAACAGTTTGGTTTCTTGCTCCCTAAACACCTGTTTGAGGGGATTGGCTCATTCACCAACTTGCTTTGGTCCTTCCCTGACATGTTATCCATAGAGTTTCTAGCATTAATACAGGTATGAGGCATAATGGTCTTGATAAGTGCATTTGGGGTTGGGCTCAAGGTGGTGATTTCACTGTTAAAACTGCTTATGAAGGCTTTTGTGAGGCTGAGATTTTGCCTTTGTGGTCGAGGAGCTTCTTATGGAAGCTTAAAATTCCTACATGTATTCAACACTTCCTTTGGTCCCTTCTCCATGGCAAGATCTTTACCAATGAACAGAGATTTTTACATGGTATGACTTTAGATGCTTCTTGCCCTAGATGTCAAAGTGGGATTGAGAACATTGACCATCTTCTAAGAGGGTGTTGGAACTCTACTGCTGTGTGGGAAAAAATCTCTAAAGGCATTACCTCTTCTTCGTCCTTTCTTGGTGATATGGGTGATTGGCTTTCTGTTAATCTGCACAACAATAACTTGGTGTCTGGTACTATGCCATATTCCCTCCTTTTTGCTACTACTATTTAGCTTTTTTATAGAAATGAAGGTGTAACAAAGTCTTTGATGTTGATTTCTACTTTCCTCAATTTCCTCGTGAGATTGTTAATAGGTTGTGTAAGAATTGGGTGGAAGCTAATCTTATTGGGAATGCTAGGAATGTTGGTACCATTTCGATTGTCTGGGAGCCACCCAGTAAAGGTTTTGTCAAGTTGAATGTGGATGGTGGGTGCACTAGAGAGTTAGGCCTCATAACTGCTGGGCATGTCTTACGGGATCACTTAAGGAATTGGTTGGGAGGTTTTGTGTTGAATAAAGGGTCTGGAAGTGTTATTGAAACTGAGCTTTGGGGTCTTTTAGAGTTCTCACTATGGCCTAGGGGAAAGGTATCCAGAAAGTGGCTGTGAAAACTCATTGTCTATCTGCTATTCATCTTCTTAATAATGACACCAACCCCAATCACCCTTTGTTTAGCATCATTTAGAGCTTCAAGAGTTTGATCTCTGCGAATTGGGATTGTAGCGTGCACCATGTCTACAGGGAAGGTAATATGTTGGTTGATAGTTTTGCTAAATAGGGCTTCTCTGGGCTAGTGCTCTCTCTTGTACCAAAAAAAAAAAAAAACAAATTGATTAATTTACTTTAAAATTATTTTATGAGTTATATGAGTAGTATGCCAACTATTCCTAGAAAAAACTATCCCCCGGTTGTCCCCCTCTTAAGGACCATATCACAGGGATCATTCAATTTTTATACAAACAAAATACATAGGTTCCCCTACCACTAAAGCACTAAATACTATTTCTACCAAATATTAATTAATAATATGGGTGTATTTTTGTTTCTTTATGTTCAGTATATGTTGGCTTTTGATAGATCTCACCTCTCTCTCTCTCCTCTTCTCTCTCTCTTATAGTCCCTCAAAATCTTCCTTAATACTCACTTTTTAACTTCTCTCCTAACCACCATTTCTCTATTAGTTTATCCCAAAATCATTTAACTGCTATTACTCATTAATTACAACGAAATAATTGATAAACTGTTGAGAAAGAGCTGACATTTAAAAGTAAATAAATAAATAAATAATTGACAAGTTACTTACCAGACATAAGAACAAAAGGCAAATGTTGCGATGAAACCTTAGATTATTTCGTAAGAAATGAATCTTCAAGATAAGAGAAAATGGGGCTGATGTCTGAAATGAAAGAAAGAAATTTTTGAGTTTAAGAGATTGACGTTTGAAAGGAATGGTAAGTATTTTCAAAAAAACTCGAAATTGCTCGATCAAATTTTTATTAGTGCTGACTCTGCCTGCCAAATATATCTTATTTTCCCAGCAATATTTTAGACCATTTCCGACTGCAACATAGCCCTAAAAAATAATCTTGTCGACATTTGCCAATTTCATTGACAAAATTGATGGCATGGTCTTCTATTTGCAACTAATGTTGGCCGTGGGAAATCATGTATGATTTTTTACATGGTATGGCTTTGGATGCTTCTTGCCCTAGATGTCAAAGTGGGATTGAGAACATTGACATCTTCTAAGAGGGTGTAGGAATTCCATTGCTAAGTGGGAAAAAATCTCTAAAAGCATTACCTCTTCTTTGTCCTTTCCTGGTGATATGGAGGATTGGCTTTCTGTTAATCTGCACAACAATAACTTGGTGTCTGGAACTATGTCCAATTCCCTCCTTTTTGCTACTACTATTTGGCTTTTATGGAAATGGAGGTGTAACAAAGTCTTTGATGTTGATTTCTGCCTTCCTCAATTTCCTCGTGAGATTGTTAATAGGTTGTGTAAGAATTGGGTGGAAGCTAATCTTACTGGGAATATTAGGAATGTTGGTACCATTTCGATTGTCTAGGAGCCACCTAGTGAAGGTTTTGTGAAGTTGAATGTGGATTGTCGGTGCACTGGAGAGTTAGGCCTCATAACTGCTGGGGGTGTCTTGCGGGATCACTTGAGGAATTGGTTAGGAGGTTTTGTGTTGAATAAAGGGTCTGAAAGTGTTGTTGAATCTAAGCATTAGGGTCTTTTAGAAGGTCTCACTATGGCTTGGAGGAAAAGTATCCGAAAAGTGGTTGTGGAAACTGATTCTTTGTCTGCTATTCATCTTCTTGACAATGATAATGACACCAACCCTAATCACCCTTTGTTTAGTATCATTCAAAGTTGCAAGAGTTTGATCTTAAAGGGCTGTTGCCCTCCTTTGTACCAAAAAAACAATCGATTAATTTACTTTAAATTATTTTATGAGTTATATAAGTAGTGGGCCAACTATCCTTAGAAAAAACTATCCCCTGGTTATCACCATCTTAGGGACCACATCCCAGGGATCATACAATTTTTATACGAACAAATTACATAGGTTCCCCCACCACTAAAGCACTAAATACTATTCCCACCAAATATTAATTAATAATATTAGTATATTTTTGTTGCTTTATGTTCAGCATATGGGTTGGCTTTTGATAGACCTCACCTTTATCTATCTCTCTCCTCCTCCTCTTCCTCCTCTCTCTCTCTCTCTCTCTCTCTCTCTCTCTCTCTCTTATAATCCATCCAAATCTTCCTCAATACTCACTTTTTAAGTTCTCTCCCAACCACCATATCTATATTAGTCTATCCCAAAATCATTTAACTGCTATAACTCATTAATTACAACGAAATAATTGACAAACTGTTGAGAAAGAGCTGACATTTAAAATAAATAAATAAGTAAATAATTGACAAGTTACTTACCAGACACAAGAACAAAATGCAAATATTGCAATGAAACCTTAGATTGTTTTACAAGAAGTGAATCTTCAAGATGAGAGAAAATGGGGTTGATGTCTGAAATGAAAGAAAGAAATTTTTGAGTTTAAGAGATTGACGTTTGAAAGGAATGGTGAGTATTTTCAAAAAACTTGGAATTGCTCAATCAAATTTTTATTAGTGCTAACTGTACCCGTCAAATATGTCTTATTTTCTTGGCAATATTTAGACCATTTTCAACGGCAACATAGCCACCAAAAATAATCTTGTCGACATTTGCCAATTTCATTGACAAAATTGACGGCATGGTCTTCTATTTGCAACTGCTGTTAGCCATGGGAAATCATGTATGATTTTTTACAACTTTTTCGACAAGGTTGAAAATGCAGTCTGAAAATGTCATATTTATGACGGCATTTAATGCGGTCAGAAATATTTCATCAGTAATGACAACTTTTTTGTAGTGTACTTACCTGGCGTCTTAGCCCAATGAAGGGGTTTTTCATCCTGCCACCTAGATTCTGACTAATCAACTTGCAAACCGTCCCATTTAGGCTCAATTGAACTTCAACATGAATCGTCATATAGTTTTTACTAACTGTAATTCTAATGAGAGCCTCCTTGATATGGAAAAGATTGATAATCTGGTTGATCAGTCTACGGGCCCATTACGAAAACAGCTATTCACTCGGGTCAGCAAGCAAGGGCATAATCTAATACAGCTGTCGATGTTCATGTTGAAGATGCTGAAGTTGGTCAAGATGAACATTCCAATAAAAGTCAAGTTGTTGTTGCATCTACAGGAGCTATCCCTGACGTGGTCATTCATATTAGGCAAGTTAGCACTGTTGAGGTTTTTGCCCTAAAGCTTATAATTTGTAAATGTGAATTGAACATAAATAAAAGAAGTAGTTTATTCATTCAAATAGTCTCATATATTTATATATAACATGTGTACTTAACATCCAAGATTACCGGATGTAATTTCGAACTGAGTATATGAGTGTCATATATAGATGGATTCAGTTTGAAACGAGCAATCTAAAGAGTCCGTAGATAGCAAATAAAGCTGGGTACTTTATTTGTGGTTAATCTACAACTGCGGTCTATTTTGTAGTGTACGGTGATCCTATCATGGATCATTCATATAGAGATATGAGAATGAAGGCACATAGTATGATGTGATCATATATGACTGGGCCATGATCTATATGAATCTCTCACTAAGATCCGTTTAACAATAAGATTCATATATATCAACTAATGATGGCTATATGTGGGTGATCTTAATCCTGAGTGTCTTATTGACTCCTTCAGGTTAGATCGTGATCTTTGATATACCATGTGTGAGGTCGGAGTTACATTCCTGATCAATATGCTCCGTATGTTGGGATCGCGGTTTGGCTTATGGCTGGGAAGGTTTGTACACAATAGTGGAATACACTCCTTCTTGCGAGAAGTAGATGGTAGTTCCCTTAAGGGTTGATTCGGGGTTTGAACAATATGAACACTCTCCTGATTCCGTAAGGAATGTAGGATTTATTGTTCATTTGAGAATCAATGGTACTTAATGGAAAGATATAATTATAGGGGTATAACAGACATTATGACCCAGCTCTAATTATGAACTACTTGTGGAGGATTATACCATATGTAATAGCTATATCGATGAACACCGAAAGTTATTAGTTTGTGTAAAAATGTCTAGAGTTGAGAGAGTACAGCTTTGGGTTTTTAGTGGAATAAAACCGAAGTTAATAATCATGAAATATTAATTAAAGAGTTTAATTAAATATTTCTTAGGATTATTGGAGCTCTAATTAATGTGGGTCCATTAGGCCTCCTTGCTAGCCCTATCGATTTAGGTAACAAGGGTCACGGTTAATTAATTGGATTGTCCAATTAATTGTGTTATGAAAGTGACACGTGTCAATTCGAGAATTAATTGAATAATGTGATTATTTAATTAATGAATATTAATGATTATGTTAATTAAATAATTATATTATTTAATTGTGTAATTAATCATTGGATGGAGGGTGTTGATTGATATTTAATTTTGAATGAAGAAAAGATAATTTGATTATTTTATTTTCATTAAATTAAATATTTAAATTTGAATTTAAAAGAGTTTTGAATTCAAATCAAATCAAATAAATTAATAATAATTAATATCTTTAAAGATATAAGATATCTTAAAAGATTTATTTGATTAGTTTATTATATATATATATATATATATATATTTATATATATGATATATGTTTCTTTTAAAAAAGAGACTGATTTTTGGATCAGTGCAATTTTTTATTTGATTTGATTTTCAACACATACACGCAAAAAGAAAGGAGACAAAACAGGGGTGCGGCAAACAAAGAAGCAAAAAGCTTTTTGTTTTTAAAAGTAGGGTGGCCAACCTTCATAATACAAAAAGCAAAGGGTTGCTTTCGTGTGTCTCTTCATCCTTCTTGTTCCTGAGTACCGTGACCCGCTCACACGCCGTTATCAATCCTGGGTCATAGGAGGAAGATCTTGTGGTTCAAATTAGGCAGCAGATTGTATTAAAGAGAAGGAGCCTCCAAACATTGGTATGAATTAATTTCACCTCCTTATTGTATTTGATTATTGCTGTACAAATGAGTTAGTTTATGATTATATAAAAATTTTAAAACCTTCCGCTGCGCAATCTGTAACCCTAGGTTCCTACAAGCAAAAATCAAGCTGATATGGTCAATAAGGAAACTGCTCTCTGAGTGGAAGTCCAGACTGAAGGAGTTATGAGGAATCAGGGTGCAATTGTTGTGCCTAAAGCTACCCATTTGGATGTGCTCATGATTAGCTTCGTGAACCCTGATCTATCTAACCCTGGACCAAAAAAACATAAGAAAATCGCTAAGCCGACCATAAATCTTGCAAGGAAGTTGACTGGTTTCCTTCAAAATCAAATTCCCTTCCCTACCAGAACTTGCTTTGCATTTGAGACTCCTTCTAGTTCTCATGACCTAGTACCTAACCCTTTCCATATCTTGCACTTTATGTCTATTGTTCGGACATACATTAGGGAAAGGTACTGGAATGATCTTCAAGGTTCTTCTTACTCTGATCAGGTTCGCACAAACTTTAATAACAATGTCTATGTATGCACCCAAACCTTCCTTGCTTTCAGTGATTTTGCTAATTTTATCTCCTTCCATTAACTTGCCATAATTTAATCATGTTTTTAATACACAGGTCATGGAGGAGCTAACTGGAGCTTCTATTCTATTGATATAGAGAGGCAAATCAGATAGATTTCTCGGCTGGAAGCACAACTTATTGAGAAAAAAATAGCTTTTAAATTCAATTACCGTCAAGAAATCTGAGGCATTTCAAGCATCTGAAGAGTGGCTAAGGTTATCCGATCTTCAGGTGAAGACTTTAAAGAAATCTCTCTCCAATTCTAATGCTAAGACCTTTGAAGCTACTAAGAATGCTAAGTTAGCTAACCTAAATAATGATCAGCTTGAGTTCAATTTGGCCAATGCTGAATTGAAGGCTACCAATGCCATGCAAATGGCTGCTCTGGCTAAGAAGAAGGCTGCCGAACTAAAGGCAGAGGCAAAGCTGGCTAAAGAAACTTTGGCCACTGCTCAACATGCCATACTTGAGTCTTGGTAGAAATTCGAGGAGGCCATAGTGCATTATGAGAGGTTGCCCGAGGATTAGCACCAGCAGCAAGCTACCATAGAAATGCTCTCAAAGGAAGCCAAGGTAGAGCTTGAGGTCCATGTCATTGATCGATATAAGAGGTCTCATACTTTTAAAGGTGTCTTGCTAAAGGAATTTGAATGAGGCATCTGTGTCGCTCGCATGTTTTTTGGTGGCAATGAGCTCTCATCTATAGAATCCCGCTACAAGTGGGACACCAAGATTGATCAACACAAAGCTTAATTATTGGATGCTATCAAAAATCCAAGGGTGAGGTGGCGAGCATACTGCAAATTGATCAGTAAAGAACCCTATCTTATGCATCTTGAGCTTCCCTTTGAGTCTTTCCTCATAACTTTTCATGCCAATGAGAAGGCTAACACTCTAAACAAAAAAACTAATGTTGGCCCCTTTCCTAACAAAGATTATTCTCCCTTCATGACTGTTGAGCCTAATGACATTATGTGGTCAGTTTTTAGGGACTTGACCAAAGATTATGAGGATGTCCCACCTGTTGGTCCATCTACTCGGTCTGGAACTAGTGATCCTCCTAACTCTTCAAAAGTCTAGCCTCAAATCTCCCAACCTTTGGCTTTCACTAGAATTTTTGTATCTCTGTACATTCACAAATATAAGAATAATAAAAAGTATTTGAACATTTTATTTTTGCCTGAGTACCTTATTGACTTCTTGTTTTAAGCTGAGCATCTTGTTTAACTTAATTGAACCAAGTAGTTAACTGGTTTTAAGTTTGAGTAACCTATTGGCTTAGTCAATTTGTACGATTTTTCAAACTTAACAAGTTTGTCCAAGTATCTCATTACCTTATGACAAACTGAATTTTTAACTCGGTACTTTATTAATCAGTTATTCACTGAGTATCTCATTACCTCAGTCTAATCAAATGTCTTATTAATCTGATCAGTTTTGTTTTGACAAGTGAATCAGACCGGTCATAGAAATTTGTCAGCTTGAGTCACTTCTTTATCAATCTTGATGTTTGCCAAGTAGCATTCTTTTTTGGTTTATAAACCTTGGTCTCTTTGGTTTTTATTTGGTAACTAACTCACCTTTGACGTCTCCCGGTAGTCTGTTACTCAAGACTTGTTGAACGAGCATGTTACCCGACTCAACTTTACGCATCACCATGTTTCTAATTACCTAATGGTGTACTAACAGTGCTTCTTATACACCCAATTAGATTGGTGGGCAAGATCGATCTTAAGACCTTGCTACTTATGCTTTTAACCCCTCGGTTACCCTTACTTACTCTAGTAAGTTCCAACGCTGTAAATTTATCTTTGTGAACAAAGATGTTTTTAGATTGTTTCGAACACTATTTCTTGGCCTTCAAAGAATTTCACCCTTTATGAGGAATTTTATTGATAACTTTGCCAAATTTTGACAATTCTTGATCTAAAAAAGATAACAACCGATCAGAAAAAGCTAAAAAAAATAACAGTTACTCTAACTTAACACAAAATGACAACTAAAACTTAAAAACAAAAGATAGATAAACCCTAAGGGTAGTAGGTCTTCAAGTATTAGGCATTGCATGGTCGGAGTAGCTCTCTTCCTCCCGATCGGGCTAGGCTATAGGCTCCACGCCCATCCATACCGATCACTTGATAGGGTCTTTCCCATTTGCCTATCAAAGAGCCAGTTGCTTTTTCCTTAGTATTCGGAGAAACTCTTCTTAGGACCAGGTCCCCGAGTTGGAATCTCTTTATCCGAACATGTGAGTTATAATAAATGGCTACCCACAGTTGATAGGCTGTGTTCCTCACACGCGTTGAATCTCTTCCTTCTTCAAGCTCGTCCAGGTTTTGTTCCAACATACTTGAATTTTATTCTGGTTTGTACAACTAGACTCTTGGGGAGGAGTAGATTAACTAGACTGGGATGACTGCTTCAGTTCCGAATGCCAATGAATAGAAAGTCTCACCCGTTGTTGTCTTTTGTGGTTCAATATGCCTAAAGCACTTCATGTAGTTTGTTTGCCTAGTTTCTCTTATTGGCATCAAGCTTGGCCTTCAGAGTGTGCATGATGATTTTATTTATTGCCTTAGTCTGTCTATTAGTCTAGGAGTAAACATGTGTTGCGTAATAATGCTTGATGTTATACATCTCACACATTTCCCTAAAGTTGCCACTATCGAATTGAGTTCCATTATCGATGATGATCGTGTTTGGAATCCCAAATCGATAGATGTTGTTCACAAAGCCGGTTATGTTGGCTTCAATTATATGCACAAGTGCTTTTGCTTCAACCCATTTTGTAAAATAGTCCGCCGTTATGATGGCATGCTTTGATCCTCCTCTAAGTGCGGCTGGCATTAGGCCAATCAGATCAAGTCCCCACATTTTGAATGGCCATGAGGAAGTTAGGCTCTTCAGTTGCTCTGGTGGTTGCCTGATATCGTTTATGATCCTTTGACAAGTCTCACAATTCTCTGCCACTCGATAAGCATCCCGAAATAGGTCTGGCTAGTAGAACCCTTGTCTAAAGGTTTTATGAGCTAGGCTATTTCGCTCGGTGTAATTCCCACAGACCCCGCTATGTATGTTTTTCAAGATCTTTTCAGCCTTGGACGATCCAACAAACCTTTACAATGCTTTTGAGAACCCCTTTATATATAACTCTCCCCCAATTATTATGTACCAGGTGGTTTTATATCTGATCCGTTTTTCTTCCATTGGATCCTTAGGAAGAATGTTCTTCTCCAAATGATCCTTGATCGGGGTCATCCATGTAGCCTCTTCTTCTTCGATCACTCCCACCGATAGCTCCTCGTTATCTTTTATACTAGGTTGCACATGATGGTTACTGGGATCGTTTTTAACCAGATGATGGTAGTCACCGATGCTAGCTTTGACAAGGCATATGCTTTCTCAATTTCTCCTCTCGGGATGTGAGTGATCCTGTAACTCTTGAATCGCCAAATCAATGATTTTGCTATATCAAAAGCGATCATTTTATCATCTTTTGCTTGATGCTCACCTAGGACTCAGTTAACCACGATCTAAGAATCGCTAAAAATTTCTTTTTCATCAGCACCTAGGGTTGTGCACACCCTTAATCCTACCATGAGTGTTTCATATTAGGCTATATTGTTAGTGGCCTTGAAATCAAATCACAAGGCACATTCGAATAGATCACCTTCTATGGTGGATACCACTATCCTCGCCTCGCAGCCATGCATATTTGATGACCCATCAACATTCAGCTGCCATTGGAAGACTATCTTCTCTTTTTCTCTTAGCCTTATGGCTACCTTATAATCTAGTTCAGTAAACTCTACAATGAAGTCTACTACTGCCTTGCCTTTAATCAAAGTCGTTGAAGTATATGGTATGTCGAACTCGCTCAACTCAATTACCTAATTGGTCAGCCTTCTCGACACTTTTGGCTTTGACAGAATTTGTTTGAGTAGGCAGTTTGTGTATACTTTGATTTTGTGCGCCTGAAAAAAGGACCTGAGCTTCCATGCTGATATTATCAATACCAACGTTATATGGTCGACCGCTGAGTACCTTGTTTCAGTTGGCAATAAGGCTTTATTGGTAAAGTAGACCGGCGTTTGCACTCCTTCATCCAACCTAACTAGCACTGAACTGGTTGCCACCGGCGTGATTGATATATATAAGTACAGAGTTTCGCTGATCAATGGTTTTGATAGGATCAGAGCCTTGTTGAAATAATCTTTGATCCGTTAAAAGGTCTTTTCACACTCTTTAGTCCATTCTACCCATTTTTCCTTTCCTTATTGCCTTGAAAAATGGAAGGCACTTATATATTGATCAGTTGATAACCGCTAAATCTCCTTCAAGGTTCTTGGTGACTTCTTATCTTTCAGTGCCCTTATCTTCTTGGCATTGACTTCGATTCATCTCTGATGGACTTGAAACCCAAGGAATTTCCCCAACAGTACACTAAAGACACTTGTTTGGGTTGAGCTTCATTTTGTATCTTCTCAACACGTCGAATGTTTCCCTTAAATCTGACGAGTGTCTTTCAACGGTGACGCATTTGGTTAGCATGTCGTCCACATATACCTCCATATTTCTACCGATTTGTCGAGAGAACATCTTGTTCACCAGCCTTTGGTATGTTACTTCAACATTTTTCAAACCGACAGTATTACCTTATAGCAATACAAACCTTGGCAAGTTGTAAAAGTTGTCTTATGTTCATCTAGTTCAAACATTCTGATATGGTTATACCCTAAGTATGCATCCTTGAAACTGAGTAACTCGTTCCCAGTTGTAGCATCAACCAAACTAGTCTATCCTTGGCATTGGGATACTGTCATTTGGGCACGCCTTATTTAGGTCAGTGAAGTCCACACATTCTCTACTGTCCATTCCTCTTATTTACCAACACCACACTAGCTACCCAATTTGGGTACTGGACCTCCTTGATTAATCCTACAACCAATATTTTTTCGACCTCTTCCTTGATGGCCTTATTTCTCTTCGGATTGAACATGTGTCTCTTCTGAGTTACTGGTGTATGCTAAGGGTTAATCGCCAGACAATGAAAGATCACCTTAGTGTCTATCCCTAGCATGTCCTCATGCTTCCATACGAACACGTCTTTGTATTATTTTAGTAATTTGATCAGATCAATCTGAATATGGTCAGATAACTGAGCCCCTAACTTGACATTTTGATTAGGCTCACTGCCATCGAGCACGACCTCCATCATTGGTTCTTCTTTTTCCGAACCTTTTTCATGCTTTGAAGACACTTCCCTCAGGTCTAGATCAAATTTGGTCGAGGTCTCTGCCTGAGCTTCATCCTCATTAATCTCAAAGCACTATTCGCTAAGCTTCACTAAGATTATGCATGATACTATGCAAGGGTTCAAATGGAACTCCTGGGCAACTATTAATAGTATAAGGTCATATAACTAGCATAATTTATACAAAGACTTTTTTATAACATCTAATAGTGAAAACCCATGTTTCTTGAAAGCACTTAGAAAAAGGTATCTTTTCCATTATTATTTAATTCTAGGAAAATTGGAATATCATTATAAACAATTAGATAGAACTTACAAAGAAAGTAGAGAAAAGTGGCATCAACTAGAAGATCACTTATCGTATTTAGAAAGAGAAAGAGATTTTATTGAAAATAGAATTAATAAAATAGATCAACTATTAAGAGATTTAAAATATTTTACAAAAATAGTATAAAATCAAGCTAGTAGTAGTAATACCGGTATTCGTAATGATTAATTGTTATTTATGAGTTATTTTCAAGATTGTTATCTTAATATTTTACACTCTGATAGTATATTAGAATTTTTTGAATATATCCAATATCTAGAACAAATTGATGTAGAAACCATTAATTGTGTTTTAACCCTTGAGAAAGTAAAGACACTCTGCCCACAACCCTTAATAATAGAAAAATTAAAATTAGTTAAGATAAGATTATTAGAACTTAAAGAAGAATCTAAAAGGTTAGAATATTTAAATTTAAATATATATATATATATATATTTAGATAGACACTTGCAAAATATACCTTAACAAGAGAATTTCACAATATATATGAATTTCAAGAAACTTGAATATTTAGATCTAGAAGTTGCAAATAGTAGAAAGGTAAAATTAAATCTACAAGATAAATTTAAACTTGTATGTAATATAGAACAATTAGAAAACCAATATAAGCATATACCTAGACATGACCGCGGTTTGGTTCCGGTTCAGATTCCAAACCGTCGGTTTCGGTTTCAGATTCCTTGGAATCGGAACTGGAACCGCTTGGAAAGGGGTTATGATTTCGATTTCGATTTCAGTTTTAGTTTCCTTGTTCCAGTTCGGTTCTCTGATTCCAAGTGGTTTGGTTCTTATAAAAACAAAAAACAAATGTGTGAACTACACGTCTACACCTACACCTTATCAGTTTTCAAATCTCACTAACTCACCTAACTAGACTCTATTTCTGATTTTTGATTTCTAACCAAACTCTCTCTCTCTCTCTCTCTCTCTCTCTCTCTCTCTCTCTCTTTCTCTTACCCAAATCACCATCTTCTTCTTCTTCTGATTTCTAACCATACTGTCTCTCTCTCTCTCTCTCACTCAACCCCAAATCACCTTCACTGAACAGGTCTCTCTCTCGATCTCATCAGCAGCGACAGCCGCCACCACCCTTGAATCGACCATCATCGGTTCATCACCACCATATCAACACGGCTTCTTCCTCAGCTTCTTCGTCTTTATTTTATTCTTGCTTTGATAGATCAAGAGAGAGAGAGATGCTTGACTGGTTTGGAAGAGAGAAAGACTGATGAATTATGGAAAGAGTGATTCAATGAGTGATAGCTGAAAAAGGTCGATGGATTAATGGGTTAACATTATGATTAATGGATTCTAGAAAGAGATCGATGGATTTAGGAAGTGGTTTACTAGTTTGGAAGAGAAAGAAAGAAAGATAGAAGAGTGAGAATATATATATATATATATTCTAGGTGGAACCGGCGGTTCCAGAACCAAAACCGAACCACCAGTTTGGAACCGCCATTTCCAATCTGGTTTTTTTAGTTTCTGGAACCGGAATTGGAACCTTAAGCCTTATGGTTTCGGTCCAGTTCCAGAACCGGAACCGAAACCAAAATTTTGGTTTCAATTTCAGTTTTTAGCCAACGGTTACGGTTCGGCTCCATGGTTTGAACCGAACCGAGGTCATGTCTACATATACCTCATACTAGTAATAGTCAACAAAATTTTATAGTAGATTTACTTATAAATTTAGGACAAAGCCTAGAAGAAAATATAGATAAAACTAATAAAAATATTATTGATTTAGTAAGTTTGTTTGAGCAAACTAAAGTAAGTAAGTTAAAAACAAATTTAGACTATATAAAAGAATTACTTTCAGACCTTAGTAATCAAGTCAAGAAATTTCCAAATAAGACCGAAATAGTAGAATTTATAAACTTAGTAGATACAAAAACACCTAAACTGGTAGAATTTGAGATCAGAAAATTAATAAAAGATCCACACACACACATATATATATATATAGAGAAGTAGAAAATATAAAACAAACTCAAAATGATTTACAACATCAATTAGAAACAGTAAAAATGATAGTTAGTGAATGAATAATACTTTAGCTTTAACTTTAGAGCGCGTTTACTAATCAGGAATGAAAAAAATCGGAAACAAGTTCCATCGGAAAGGGAATGGAAAGGAATCGAGATTAAGTTACTAAATTCCACTACTTTGTTTACTAACTTTCTTAGAATTAGAGATGGAATCAAATTTATACAAAATTGATTATAAAAATACCCTTGTGTACAATATATATGAGATGTATAACTATAACTAATAAAAAAAAGTTTATATTTAAAGGAAAAAAATTAGAAATCCAAAGCAAAAGCAATATAAATTCATGTCAATTCAATATATATATATATATTTTTTGTAATTAACAATTCACACACATATAAAGTAAAAATCAACTGCGAAGTATATAAATATAAATATATATAGTTATAGTTATTTATATAGATATAGTTGTTTAAAAAAAATAAGTGGGGATATTTTAGTAAAAATATATGAATTCCCTTTTCAATTAGGAAAGGGAACTTGATTCCTATGGTGAGTAAGAGGAATTAAGTTCATTTTCAATCAGAAACTTAATTCCTGATATGTGTGTGGAGTTCATATAATTCAATTCCTAACAAAATTAGTAAACATATGAATTCGAAAATCAGGAACTTAATTCCTTTTTCAATGTAGGATTCCTGATTAGTAAACACGTCTAGAAGAACTTTCTAACGAAATACTTCTTAACATTCCAATAGGAATAAGTGATAAACAATTTAATAAAGATAGTAATAACATTAGTCAAAGACAAAATAATAGCCAAATAGGAAGGTCCTATAATGAAGAATTTACTTATAAATTTTGTTAATAAATTACCCGGAAAAATAGGTGAAAAGTTATGCAAATATTTATCATAAAGAAAAACTTTACAAGAAAATAGAGATAATATAATAAATATAATTTTTGAAAATCCTGAAACCTATTTAGAAGAGAAAGTTTTTGAGAACCTTTGTAATAATATATAAATAAATGAAGGAGACGTAGATAAAATATTAATAAATAATTTAGATGATATTTATTATATAGAAGACGAAATTATGGTAAATGAGGATAAAAAATCTTTAGAAGAAGGACCATTTTTACTTAGTTTATTATACAAAGGTCTGACTAGAATACTGAGATTAGGAATAAACTTTCGACTATAATTTAATAGTCCAACAATTTTTTGTAATTCTTTAATTTCTTCTCTATTTTATCAGGAAATTATAAAATCTTTGTAACTATATGTGGTTGTAATTCTATTGTTCCTTTGTTAATAGTTAATCCTACAAATTCTATCTTTTGTTTAAACAATTCTACTTTCTTTTTAGATATAACAATGTTAAGTTGTTTAAAATTATCTAATATCTTATGTACATGCGCTGTATGAATAAACCTATTGTTACTAAAAACTAAAATATTATCTATACATACTATACAATAATTAGAAAATTGCTTGAATACTTTATCCATTCTAGGAAAAACTTGAGGTGCATTTTTTAATCCAAATAGCATTACTAACCATTCAAAATGCCCTTCTGAACAGCTAAATGATATCCATGGGACTAATTCTTCATCTAATCTAATTTTACAATCAAATTTAGAAACAGGTTTTGTTGATTCTTTAAATATTTTAAGTCATTATTTTGCAGAAAATAACAAATTTTCTGATTATGTGATTTTTAATGGCAGAAAAATAGGTATTTATTTAATCTGGCTAGAACCCAAAGTTGGTACTTCATATAAATCTACACACATTTTACTAAATTGTTGTTTGGTTTGTTATCTAAGTTTTTCTTCATCACATATTTCTCTTATTCTTTTTCTAACAAATTTTACTGCTGGAATTAATGATATTTGTCATATTAATCCAGCTTCTCTTTTACTACTAAATCAATATGCTAAATCTTTGCATAACTTTTCACCTATTTTTCCGGATAATTTATTAACAAATTTCATAAGTAATTCTTCATCATAGGGCGTTACTATTTGGCTCCAATATTTATAGAATAAATCTACATAATGATCAAAACATTGCATGTCACAAATTTTTAATTGCTCTAAGCTTCTAATTGCTCTAGTTATCTTTAACGAATCTTCTTTTTCTTCTATAGAAATTCCTAAAACTGATTTTCTAATGCAATCTATAAAGCTTAATACCATAATGTTAATATCAAATTCATCTAATTCTTCTTGATTATTCATTTTTACAAATTCTCGTCATCCTAAGTATATTTGTTTTTCATGATAACCTAGAGTGCTTTCTAAATATATTAACTTGTATTTTGAATCTGCTATAACTTGTAATGCTTCCATAGAATGTCTAATAAGATTTTCGTCCCATTTATTAAATATGTGCTTCCATTCACTTGATTTATGACCTTGTAAGCTTAAAATTAATATATCTTTGGCTTCTGGAGACTCTTTCCATGATTCTAAATTTTTTTCATAAAAGCTAGGATGTGATTTCTATCATAAAGAAAATCTTGAAAACTTAAAATCGGTTCTGTATCACTTTGATTTTCTTAATATAGCTTTAATTCTCTTTCAACTGGTAAGCATCCTACTACTTATGTTTTATTTCTTTAGTCTACCTCTGCACTAGCTAAATGTGCTTGCTCATGTTTTTTAAATCTACCATCATATAAAATTAAATGTGCTTTAGTATCGATAAATTATTAGAAGTAGGATATGAAAAAGTTAAAAAGAAAAAATTATATAGTGAAAGAATATTAGATACATTTAAAAGTAGTTTATATGTTTATAGAGATGAATTTATAAGTAAATCTACTATAAAATTTTGTTGACTATTACTAGCTAGTATGAGGTATATGTTTATATTGATTTTCTAAATGTTCTATATTACATAGAAGTTTAAATTTATCTTAGATTTAATTTTACCTTTCTACAATCTGCAACTTCTAGATCGAAATATTCAAGTTTCTTAAAATTCATATATATGGTAAAATTATCCCAGATCTATTTTGCAAATGTCTATATCTAAATCTATTTTTAATTTAAATATTCTAACCTTTTAGATTCTCTTTTAAGTTCTAATAATTTTATCGTAACTAATTTTAATTTTTCTATTATTAAGCTAGGGTTGTGGGTATAGTGTCTTTAGTTTCTCAAGGGTTAAAACACAATTAATGGTTTTTACGTCAATTTGATCTAGATATTGGATATACTCATAAAATTCTTCTATATTATCAGAGTGTACAATATTAAGATAACAATCTTGAAAAAAACTCAAAAATCAATCTGCATGTATGGAGGAAAATACGGGTTTTGTTTGGACATCAATTCTATATCCTGTGAATGGACGGCTAGGTTTGATAGACTTGTTAAATATCTACATGCCTACCATTATATTGTTATAGTTTCATATAATCATCATGTTCAGTTAATCGTAGATACACTACAGACACAGACAAATCATAACTTTTGTGTTAAGTATCTTCACCGATACAAAACTTAAAAGTATTTCGATTGCATAAACTCACATAGACCAAGGCTAGTTGCACAAACTCCTCATATGTCCATATTCGCCATGAATCTTGATCAACCATTGCTATAATATCCAATACCTTGGGTTTTTTTTTAGCCTAAAGACACATGATTATCTACGTAATAACCAAGATAGAAAAATCCAGATTCCAAGAATTTACCTAGGAAGATGAGGATGATGTACTTGATAACGAGGCCTATCACAACCTTGACACCTAGAAGAACCAAAGCATGACACATAAAAAAATAAAAAATAAAATCAATCAAAAGGAAAAAAAGGATAGTGGGTTCTTGAAGATTGGAATTTTAAAGACCAATATTCAAAGACCAATATTCAGTTGTTTGAAATACGTAGCACAAAATATAAAATTTTCATTTACAAAGTAGCAAAAATACAAAGTTTGATCTGACAAAAATAATAATGAGTTCTTTGATTTCAAAGAATTCATCATCATGTAGAATATTAGAGAAAGTATTTCGTACTGTAAAAAACAGTGTTCGTTCATAAATAGTTAGTGTGAAAAAAAGCAAGAGAGAGCACCAAAAAAAAAAAACACTATCTTCTTGAAGTTGTAATCTTCTATTTGTAATTAAAGCATTGTTAATAAAAAGATGTGAATTTTTCAAGTAAGTTTTCCATCTCTTGTATTTAGTTTTTATTTCCATAGTCGGAAGCAAAGAAGTCTCGTCAAGTTAATGAAATTATAAGATTATTATCAAATCTCAAAGATAAAATTGATTTTATCATTCATTCTCATCATGTTTATCAACTGGTCTCAGTTAGTAAAGATTGTAAGAACCTAATAGAATTCTAATTCTGTTGAGTCAATATTTTCATATTTTGTTAAAGATTCATCAGTGTCCTATTTAGCTGTATACACATGCATTCATGGACTATAAGAATATTTGAAAATCAATATATATGCACAACTGGCTAATTAAACGTGTATGTGATAAACCTGATATCAGTTTATGTTCTTATTGAAATTTTTAAGAATCGTGTGACATGTTAAATGTTATTGATAATGCATGGGTTATTAAGATTAATTTATTTCTGATTTATTTTCTCTCGTTGTAACATCCATTACAAGCATCAATTATTCTCATGTTTGTTCATGCTATGAAATATTGTTAGAAAATTACTACCATAGGGTAACTTTAATAATGTTAATGAAGCAAAATATAATTTATTTATTTTTGTTAAGGTTATAAATTTACTTTATCTACCTGTTAGTATGTTTCAGCCACTGCAAGTACTTTTTTATAAATTTTATAGAACTTTATAAAAACAATTATATTTAAAAATAAGGTTTCTAACCGATTCTAAAATCAAGATAGTATGTAATGTTGATCCAACTTTATAAAAGCTTTTATATGTGCCTCAATCATTAAATGAGACAGCCCACACAACTCAATAAGCCCAAAACAAGGGACTCATCGTATAACAGAGGAAATCAAACTACCTAAGTTTTATGATCCAGTAACATCACAAATAGTTATTACATATAAAGTGGTGCTATTGGCACACCCCTACCTGTCTATTTATGTCCCATTTTTTTAATTATACAATATTTTTTTTTTCTTTTATCAAAATTACTTAAAGGGATATACAATTTAAGGAAAAAAAATATTCTACAAAGTAAACCTATTAAAACCCCACATTCCTTTAAAAAAAAAAAAAAAAAAAAAAACAAACATGTTATTTTAAACCTTTTTTTATTTTTTTTTAATTTATTAACTCTTAAACCCTAAATTTTGCTTCTTTCACACATACCAAAATATTATGAAATAGTCTTTGAAAGATATTAAGCATATGGAAGAATCGTTTTTAAGAATGATATTAAGCTATCGTTGTGTTAAAGCAACCCTGTTATTTTTTTTTTTCTCTTCCACCATGAAATAAGAAGAAGAAAAAAACTCAAAATAAAATAAAATAATAAGAAGAAAAAATAAATCATTTAATGGAAGTGAGAGAAAGATGTATACAAAGATCAAAGATGAGGTGTATTAAGTTTAAAAAATAAGTAAATTTGGTAGTTTTGAAAATAAATCAAAACAATTAATAAAAACATTTAATTTTATTTTATTAAGTTAAAATTTTAAAAAGTGGGGTATAAATAGATTGGTAGGGGGTGTGCCAATAGCACCACTCTCACATATATTGGTAATAAATATAGACTACAATGTTAATGATAAGATGGGATGGTGGATGATGTGTTAGTTAAAATCTATATGTATATATATGCGTGTTAGGTATTACAATGCATATGTTTGGATCATCTAGACTTAAATTTGGATAATCTAGCATTATTCATAACCGCTTGTGACTCAAATTAAACCTGAAATAATACTGTTAAACCGAATGTAAGTCTAATTTAATTTATTGAAGAATCTTGATGTGGGTAGGTTGGGTTGGATGGAGTAAGCTAGTAATTATTACTCAATTTCTGATACACAAAAAAAGAAAAGAAAAACTAATTATGATTATTGTTGTTTTTCTTTTCTTTCCTTTTCATGTAGATTATTGTTATTTTTCTGATAATAGAAAATATCAAATCTACGAAAACAGTCCGAAGGTATTCATTTAATATCTTGTATAACATGAGTAACCAATTATATTTATTCTGGTACGTTGTAACAATACATGATTTGGCTAATTGATGCACAATAGTGCAGCTTGATGCTTCGAAGTTTCTTTCTAGAGTACTATGGCCTATGATATTCTTCTTCATCGCTCGATCTGTGCACTAACAAGAAAAGAAAAAGAAAGAAAGAGTCGCAGCTAGTAAAGGAGAGAAACCATGCATGGCTGACCATAAAATATAAATACAACACAAGCTTAATTATTATTATACATAATCATAATTCAATATTAAACATATCATACTAGCAGTCTAGAACTCTAGAGTCTAGACTGATCGAACACACTCATATGTTGTTCTTATTCTCTTAATTACATATTTATTGCTCACTATTCACTAATGACATCAGTACTAAGTTGTCACTCAGAGCTTAATTAACAAAGCCAAGGCAATTAATTAACACTGAGGGTAGGACACACCACAGGTACTGACAATCTTTCTAGCATTAGGTGAGTTAACATATTGCTTGAGATTAGGGTCTTTAAGGTACCCACAAAGGCATGGCCTCTGCTCTCTCACCTTGCTGCAGCACGTGCTCGAAGGCGGCGCCGAGGAAGTTATCGCCGCCGCGCACGAGCTCAATTCCGTAGGGTTGCATGTCACTGCCTTTGCCACAGGAACTTCGCTTGATAGCACCACCACTATCACCACCACCGTGCTCAACACTGCCACAAATGACACCCTCTTCATTTTCAATTTATTTGTTGTTTGGCTATGCAATATTGGAATGGTATAGTGCTTTTGGCCAGGGCCTGTCAATCTATCTATAGATGAAGTTTGGTGCTTATTCTTTGTAAAAACGCGTTTCTGCTTTTACTATGTCATTTATTAGTCCAGATAAAAACGTAGGTATAAACACGTTTAGCCGCGGTTTAGTAAAAGGTTGGTCCAACGGGGATACGTGTCACACACACAGTGAATCCTCACAATTCAGTTGATTGATGATTGGTTATTAAAAAGGCAAATCAAGATGCGAGACGGACGGATGATGTGACCCAAACCCTCCTTTAGCTTTAAAGAATATCAAATCAAGGAACAGAAACAAAGGTTTAATGACGATAATTCTATGTATAATATAATACTCGGTAAATTAATAATTTTTATAATTCAATAGCTTGTTTGATGTTTCGGTTTTAATTTGGACTTAATTTCTATAAAATAACACTTTTCAGAAAATTAACATAAATTAATAATTTATTAAAATTATAAATGTAATTTAATATTATATTTAATTTATGAATATAAATATAATAAATTTTATTCAATTAAATTGATTGGTATACTTGATTTAGTTTTTTAATTAATTAAATACGTTAAATATTTATTTCGTTGTTTTCATTAGTGAATACAATTAGAATAAATTTAAATTTATTAAATAAATAAGTACAATAGAATTAGTTTATTTTATTGATTTAATATATTTTTATTTTTTTTATATAATTAGTATATTTTTAATTGATTAATAACATTTAATTATTTAGATTATTTGAATCTTTAACGGAATATTTTTAGTTGATATTCAAAGCTAGTATCAATTCCATCCGGATATTTTTACCCATTAAATATTTTGTGGGCAATGTCATTAAACAATACCGAATAATACCTTTAATACCAATATGTTTATAAGCAAGGAACTTAGAATTGATAAATATACCGAAATATCCATCGATATATCCATATTTTAGAGGGACTGATTTTAAAATATCTGTAAAAATCTCCCGATATTTTCGAAATATTCCGAAATTCACGAAGTTCACCCCAAAAGTCTACGGATATTTTGCATATTATTGAAATAAATTTTTTTAATCTTAAACAATTAAATTATTGTTAAAATAATTTAGATTGAAAGTTATTTTAGAAGAAGCACTAACAAATTTATAAAAATTTCCAACATAATAGTCAATAGTAAATTTATTGAGGACTTGAAGTAAAATTGGATAAAGAACCTAAGAGTGGACATGTAAAATATGTAAAATTTTGTGAAAGCAATCTGGTTTTTATTTTTTTTTATTTTCGATATATATGAGTATTGTGTGAGTATTGTGTCATATTAATAAATATTATATACATATTGATCTCATGAATATAGCTCACATACTTTAAGGATGGAAATAAAAGTTTTGGTGAATGAGCAGTCATTGCAGTTAGAAGCAAAATGCAACTGAGTATATAACTTTTATTACAAAAATTTACATATCAATAATAAACAATAATATCATTGAAATAATATTCATACTTATAATATTTAATAATTTTTATTACAGCTGATTGGTGGGTAATGTATGAAAACTGTGCTCCATCATTGAGTGCAATATAACAGTTCGTATACTATCACAAACTTCATCATCTTTTACATGTGAAAGAAATTGGTCCACATTTGCTTTAATCCACACAAAACAAATGAATCGTCTTGCCTATTTTAAGCTTGAAGAACTTGTTTATTGTTATTATAATATGAAGTTAAAACGTAAGGATATTGCAATTGAAAAAGATAAAGTAAATGAAACTGATTTTATGGATTTACTTCAAGTAGCTACTGAAGCTGAAGACGATAATGAGAATCCTATTTTTAACTAGGTTAGACCTGCCTCTTTAGATGATGACAAGGGAAATCCTGATTCACATATTGCTTCTTATGCTCAAGACACGGGAATAAATATTGAACAAGTGATTAAAGAAGAAGTTGGTGTAGATCGTGGAGTCATTATTACCAGCTCTTCCGATGACCAACATACCTCTGATGTAAATAGTAGAGGAAAAGATGATGGAGATGATGGGGATGGTGGGATGAGGCAAAAGGTTGGGATTCTGGTGTATGAGATTGTAATGTTGGTGCAACAAGTTGTGATGTTTGTGCTAGAGGTTGGGATGATGGTGCAACAACTTGGAATGCTAGTGCGGCGGGTTGGGATACTCATGCAGGTAATTTTGATCAAAATTGTGGTACACAACATGGAGGAACAAGTCAAATTGATGAAGATTCTTTGAATATGACTCTATCATCAATGAGTATAAACATAGAAAATAGTTCTTTGGGTGATTCGCAGACAATGTCAGATTCTCATGTACCATATTATGATAGTTATGGTGACTGCAATATATTTTATTATTCTTCTCCACAAATGCCATATGCAATACTTATGCATGCAAATCAATAATATCCACCAAGTTGGGTAAATCCAAACTACCCAATTGATAGATCAATTGGAAAAGATCAAGCAACATACATGTGGCATATTACTTACTACATTGAAAACTATGCAAACACGTTTTCTTGGAAAAATTATTGTTCGAATCAAGATAGAAATATATCTTATGTATTAGAACCAGCAAGGAGTTCATTTTGGTTTTAAATTTCAGACACGCAATATGTTATTATGTATGAATTATGATTTATTATAGAATCTTGGAAGTGTGAAAATATATATATATATTAATGATAATTTATTTATTAAATATTTAATCTCTTTATATTGTATATAATATTTTAAAAGTGAAATAAAATATTATTCTATTAAATACTCAATTTTAAAAATTATATACAGACTCTATCTATGTTATAATTTATAATAAGTTCATAACTATGCTAATTTATTGTTGAAATATGATTCATTTAATGTATAATTACTTGTTTAAGTTTGTCCTAAAATTTAACAGAAAAAAATCTAACTTTAGATTTAAATATTCATCATTTTTTTTTAATTTTTGACAGAATATTCACCAATATCGATAATATACCTAAAATATCTGTAAATTTAGAAGCCCGATATTGATACTGATACCGATATTAAGTTCCTTGCTTATAAGTACCAATTAATAATGATAATTTTTTTTAGATAAGTAACAGTGATGTCCTCAAAACATAGCTTTACTAGTAGATGTATGAGCTTAGGACTTTGGTAAGTAACTTCTAAGTCAGCAGCTCGAATCCTATTAATAACAAAATATTTCAAAAAATAATACATAACCTAAATAGGTGGATAGATAGATACCGTAAAATAATAATAATAACAATGATACTTGAGGTAACATGTTCTCCCTAAATTATAATTATACTTGAGGCAAAGTTTGGTACGCAGTAGCTTTGATTGCACCGACAGTTTTTGCAACACCCATGGCCCTATCTAAAGAAAGTGTATTTGTTATTATACAAAAAGCCAAAAAGGCCTGCCTTCTTTTTATGTTATAGTGCCGATATTTGTATTTCTCGAAAATGGTAAATATACTCTAAATTAATATGTTTTTAAAAATTCAATAATATCTTTATATAAAATTAAGAAAAAAATAATAATAATAAATTGTTTATAAATATACACACCGATAATTATTCATAGATGTAATATAATTTTTTTTTTTTTTCTTAAAAAAGTTTGAATGTTGTGATGTCCGTAATGTTAAAGAAAAAGTGATGAATTGGTTGTTTTAATTAATAAATTATTTGATTATCTATCTAATCTCCTGGTTGGATTTGCATTATATTTTGTTTTAAATAGAAGCACATTTTTTCTTCTTTTGGGTATATTGAAGAGCAAACTCTTTGAAGTTTTTACTAATGGTGTCAAAACAAGCCTGCCCAGGCCTGTTATGTCTGTTAGCATAATGGGTCATGTCAGGCGCGGCCTATTAGGGAGATAGGTTGTCCTGGGTCGGTCTGTTTGGGGGGAGGGTGGGCCTAGCCTAGGCATGTGGCCTGTGCCGAGACATGCCAAGCCAGGCCTATGGCGGGGACGGCCTTAGCCTGTTAAGGCCTTAACGGACTTCGAATTTTATTTTTAATTTTTAAACATTTTATTTATACAATATTTTTTTTATATATTGTAATAATTTTGTAATTATTAATGTAATAATTTTAATATGAAATATAACATTTTTCATTTCATACAACACTTAATTAGTTTTCGATGAATCATATTTTTGTAATTTTGTATTAAATTTGTGGTGAAAAGTATAAATTACAAATCATGATTGTCTTGTTAAAAACTTTGCCAAGAAAAATCCAATGGGATAAAAATTTGGTAAGGGAAAAAGAGTGCAATTGGAAAAAAATAAATAAAAAATTAAGTATTTACAATTACATAAGCTCGCCAACTGGTTGCTACAGGAACTCTCTTTGATGGTCATGCTAGAGAAGTTATCAATGAGTTATTCATTGTCCAGTTTATGTTGTCATCTCAAACTTGTATTTTGCCAATCCTTAAGGCATGTAAAAGCTTCCACCACATCAGGGGCCAATAAGCATATTCTTTCTTCTAGTATTCATCCGGTGGCACTGAACACCTGCTCCGATGAAACTGTTGAAACCGGGGATAGCAATGACATCACATGCTAACCTCGATAGAATGAGGAAGTTGTTTCTCTTGTTCTGCCACTATTTCAGAAGATTGTTGCTTGTAAAATCATCGTTCTTCGTGATAGAATACTCCGTACTCAGATATCTATTTAGTTCCACGTGTTATCGTTGACCTTAACTTTGACTTTGACTCGAACTCGAACTCGAACTTCCTAAAGCACGAGAAGTTGTGGCTTTGTTCAAAAAAAATCCTCATGAGCTTCGATTGTTGTTGGGATTGTTGCTGAGGAGGCACTGGTTCCGCTGTTCCGTCTCTGTACCTATTCTCATAAATAGAAAAAACCTCGAATATTTGATATTTCAGTGAACTAAGATGTTCAACAACATCCGTTTCACTTAATCTTAAAGCCTCACCCAAAGTAGAGGAAAAAACTTCTAAAGCATTAAATCTGAACCTAGGATCTACAACAATACCAAAAGCATACAAAAGAGGAATTTTCTTTCAATATTTTACATATTTTTCTTGGACAGCAGCAATAGCATAAACATAATCATTCTAATATATTATTAATCTCAAACAAATTAAAAAAAAAAATCAGAATTAATTTTTCTAAATTATTATTTTCTTCTTAAACTCTAGTTATCCTACAAAAAAAAAAAAAAAAAAAAAAAAAATAATCATTCTAATATATTATTAATTTCAAAAAAAATTTAAAAATTCGGAATTAATTTTTCTAAATTATTATTTTCTTTTTTATTTCTTGAACTCTACAAAAAAAAAAAAAAACATAAACATAATAATTATAATATATTATTAATTTCAATCAGAATTAATTTTTCTAAATTATTATTTTCTTCTTAAACTCTAGTTACTCTACAAAAAAAAAAAATTAACATATTCATTCTAATATATTATTAATTTTAAAAAATTTTTAAGAAATTCAGAATTAATTTTTCAAAATTATTATTTTCTTCTTATTTCTTCAACTCTAAAAAATAAATAAATAAATAAATAAAAATAAAAAAAAACATAGTCATTCTAATATATTATTAATTTCAAAAAAATTAATAAAAATTTGGAATTAATTTTTCTACATTATTATTCTCTTCTTAAACTCTACCAAAAGAAAACATAATCTTTCTAATATAGTAATAATTTCGAAAATTATGAAAACAATTAGGAATTAATTTTTTTAATTATTATATTCTTGTTAAACTCACAAAAAAAAAACGTAAAATTATCATATTACTAACAACAATATTAACTACACACATACTAATTACTAAATACTAAATAATTATTATTATTATATAAAAAATTATTAATAACAAAAGTAGAGAAATAGACATACTAACCTTAAATTGGAGGCTTGCGAGTTGAGAGTGTTGAATTAATTAATCAATTGGATATCTAACAACATAACAAATAATAACATTAGTTATAAACATATTAATAATAGTTAATAATTAAATAACAAATGAAAGTAAATTATAAAAAATAAAAAAAATAAAAAATAAATAAAAAATAAAAAAAGACAATGCCTTAGAGTAAGAGCCTTAGAATATGTAGAGACTAGAGAATGAGAGGTATATAATATATAATGTATAGTGTATAGTATATTAGTATAATAGTATATAGTATATAATATATTAAATAAATAAAATAAATTACAAAAAAGTTGAAAGAGTGAGTGAGAGATGTTGGAGATTGTAGAGAATAGAGAGAATAAGAGAGTACGGAATTAGAGAAAATGTAAAGAATGAGGTGAGGGTGATGGGGGTATTTATAGGAAGATGTTAGGTTAGGGTATAATTGGAAAAAATTGTAAAAGATTTATTAAAAAAAAATGTAATTTTTAAAAGTTTTGGATATTTTATTAACCCCCAACGGTCACCTGGTTAATTACAAAAGCCACCCATTAATTCAATTTTTTTTTTTTAAAATTGAAATTTTGAATTCTGGCTGGCTCTAACAGGCTGATCTGCTAGGAATCGCTAGAATTCATTTTTTTTAAAAAACAATTAGGCCCACAGGCCTGGTGGACAGTACTGGGCCGGCCTACAGGCCAGGCCACCTAGGCCCAACACGGCACTCCGGCTTAACAGGCTTGGGCATGGCTTGTTAAGCCAGCGGGCCGGGCCGACCCGACCAGGGCACATGACCTAAATAGGCCAGGCCAGACGGCCTGCCAAGGCCTGGTCCGTTTTACCAGCACTAGTTTTTACCAACAACTTGGCTGATGAGTGGAATTGGAAAGTGAGATGAGAAACTCCATTATAATTAGATGGGATTTTATCATTTTAATGAAATTGTAGGGTTTTAATGAAATTGTAGGGTACTAGGGTCCCTCCCTTTGCTGTTAGCTTGTAAGTAGATAATTACTTGTGAAATAATCTAGCTAGGTGCAGTCAGATTATTATAATAAATCCAACAAATGAGATATATATGATAAAGTCATATATCAAGCATTAAAGTCAGTAGTTGATGGTAGAGATGTACATTTTTCCTCGAGGTCCCAATTTCCCACGTCTCCATCTCCATTTGGGGATTTTTTTATTTTATTTTATATTTTTTGAAAAATGGGGATATGGAGGGGGGACGTGGATGAAAATCATCCCCAAATTGAAATGGGGATAGGGATGGGGGAACCTCTCCCTATCCCCATTTTCCCCACAATTATAATTGTAGGGGGTCGGGGGAATCCCATTCCCATTTCCCCATTTCCCCCAAACATATATAAATATAATCATAATATATTTTTTTAATTTTTTTTTATTCTTTGAGAACTCTAACTTCCTAAATATATATACACATTTTATATAAAATGCACTAATGAATTTTATTTTGTATTTGTAATGGAATGTTTGTTTTTTTAGTTTAATTTGTAAATTTTAATCAAATAGGGAAATCAGCTACATATGTATATATAGATACCAGTCAACATTATTATATAAGAGCAACTCCAATATTGTGTTAAATTACTGTGTCAATGCTATAATTTAGCACCGAGCACAAAAACCATACTACAATGCAATGTCAAATTTGGCATACGCTATTCAAACACATAGTATAGCATATTACAAATTTGGCACATCAATAAATAATCCTTTTAATTACAAAAATATCATTATTGTTATAAAATGAATAAGAATAAACAATAATATAAGACATAAACTTAAAGTATATAAGAAGAGAGAAAGAATAGATAAAAGAGAGAAGTCTTTTATTCATCAATTGTTCTCATCAAAGGTGCATCCAATACAATGGTGAGAAACCCTTTATATAGTCTCACAATCCCACATTACATTAAGTAAAAATAAATTACATTATAATGAATAATAAAATTGATCATTATGGTAGAGCTAGTGGGAATACAAAAGGATGGAAGTTTCTTCCTTGGATTGATGGATATTTATTCATATGTAATTGCATAATATTTATAACACTCCCCCTTGAATTAATGTCCATCAATCATGCATTGAATATGCCTCGTTAAAACCTTTGCTAGTAAAAACCCAATGGAAAAAAAACTAGCAGAGGAAAAAGAGTACATTATTCATCTACATCTCTAATTAACTTTTAATAGTTATGGTGGTACAAAACTGCCTCATTAAAACCTTACTAGAAAAACCCTATGGGATAAAAACCTAGTGAAGGAAAAAGAGTACAGTATGTAATATTATCAGTAACTCCCTCTGATAAAGTGATAAATACACTCCCCCTCATGCTGACGTGGATGCTTCAATATTTTGCAAAGATATTACATCCCAATACCATGTACCAAGATTTTGCTTGTTGAAATTGGTAGTGTATTTATAAATAAATCTGCAGGATTGAAACTTGAGCATATTTTTTATCACCACCTTTTTGGAAATCATATATAAAGAACTTTAATAAAATCGCTTTTTGAATTGGTTCAACTTGTTATATACGACATCATGTATGTTGTTTTATATAAAAACACAAGTTGAACTTATATTTGGTACTTCAAGATCTAAAGTTCTTCAATAACAAGAGGAGATCATACACCACTTTAAGTTATGAAATAACATCGAGGAACCTATTCGATGTGTTTTATCCTTGAAAAAATACTCCAGGACCTTTATATATATATATATATATATATATGTTGATTCATGTATTATTATGCTAATTGAAAAACACTCAACTCAGCCATTAACCGAAATTATTTTCTAAGATTTTTCAACTTAGAAATTATTCCTTATAAAAGTATAATTTGTAAACTCATCAGGAGTATTAATAAGTCTCAAAAGATCAATATATACTTATTAGGAATCAAATTTGTTGATTCTTTCAACATAATATTCATAAAGGCGTATGCACTACATGCATTTTGTTTTATTAAATTCAATATATACAAAATGTAGTATTGAACTACTTGCTTCAGGCATTTAAATCCTTCTAGGATTTTTATTTATTGTCAAACTAGGTTTCTGCAGTAAACCTTTTATTTTAATTCGTACGAAAAATAATTATATTTTACAAGTTTGATCTCATCAAACATTTGGACTACAGGTCCAAAATTTTCAAATTCAAAATAAGTATAAAACTCTACATTTTATTTTTCACCACTATGTCGACATATATACAATTAATAGTTTAAGATCATCATCATATTTTTCATAATATACAAAGCAATATATGATCTCAATTTCTATATTATCAATATAATTGATTTACATTTCGTAATCTATGTGCCTCTTCAGGGGTTATTGAAATCTCTTTAATGTTTAGTACACATGCCTTTTTATACAAATATTCCTTTCGGAGAAATATAATTTCTTTATTTTTGGTACATGTGTCTCTATTGGGACAATTGAGATCTATCTATTTTTTACTTCAATAGTCTTATAGGGGGGATTAACATTTCTATATGTATCTTCAGGATCTTGTTTTTCACTTGTGAGACTAACTCTTCGGGAGTCTTTGATGATGATGATTCATTTTTCACTCAAGTATTATTATGATATTTCAAATTCCACTTCTAGGGAACCTTATCATTTTAACGAAATTGTCTTTCATTAGCAGATGATTTTTGCTGCCATTTCATAAATTGTTCTACAGGAACAACCACCCGGGTTTGTATATTGGCAGAATGTAATTTTATTATTTTCTTCGAATCATCTGAAAAATTATTTGCATACTATGCAAATCACAAGATGATGTAAGCCACGTAATTTCACGTCGTTTATCAATTTATCATAATTCTCCCCCTAACGACGAGAAAATTAAATTTTTATTCTTCGAGAAAATCTTTTGCATCATCGTAATTTTCTACATAACCTCATTTATTCTATCATATTTTCTTGTAAGTACTTACTTATATCATCTTATGTTTTTCAGAAACATTCAGTACCAAAAATAATTTTTATTTATGAAATTGATATCCATAAAAAAAAAAAAAATTTCAATATCACGATTCATCGTTTTTTTTTTTTAGTTGAACTTCTAGTTCATAACATTTCTCGTATTAAGTATATGATCTTATGACAGAATAAACAATAAAAGAACATATGCTTCTGGCATGAGACAAAAATAATAAAATAATTTTAATGGACTCAAAATAATTTCTTTTGTTATAGATCTACCGGATCTAACAAATACAAAATTTTATTTTCATGTAATTTTATTAGCTCTTCAAGAGTGTCTATTATACTTGGTAAAGATTAAAAAAATATTAAGATGTACCGCATGTACATAATCTTTATCCTTATATTTAACATATATAGTAATCAAAAAGTTTTTATAATTCTTGAAAGGTATGTGTATTCAAAATTTTACAAGTTTTCTTGCTAAGTTTTGGTGTTATTCCACTTCTGGTGGAATGAATTGAATTTCTCATAGTGATCACCTTTTAATAATTATTTCAACTGTCTACATTCGCATCACAACCATGATTAAGAAACATCATTCACTTCAGGGAATGATATTAATCCAATTGGGTGATGTTTTATGGTTGAAATAAGACATGATATCAATTCAAATATTCTCAAATTTATAATCTCAATATTGCTCCTTCAAGAGCAAATTAGAGGTATGTAATTATCATGATATATACTGTTACTTCAGGAACAAATATTTGAATCACGAAGTGTAAGGTATTTTAATCATGTCTTTTCATTCGGTAGTCAAATCATTCATCTTATCGAATCAAAATGACTATTAAATCTTTCTATGAAATATTTATATTTCAATTCATCATTAAAAAGAATGATTACTAAATAAAAAATTAATGTAATTTGACTTGACCAGTTAAACAATAAAATATGTTTAATCTTTATAAAAATGCTGGATATATATCATAACATTATAAATAAGTAATATTTTATTCAACAAATAAATCAAATAAGTAATATTGCTCGTATGTATAATGTAAATAAATTAAAATGTACATATGATAATAGGAATTTTAAAAGATCGTATTTGACTATTACCTTTTATACCTTACTACGTGAAGGAATTACAAAATGAATAATACTCATTTTATTATAAGATATATCAGTTATAAAAAAAAAAAAAAAGCAATTAAAGTCAAATATAATTCACAGATAAATCATATCGATTATTAGATACTATAACAAAGCTTATAAATTAACAAAACATGATATTGTTTTCATGAATGTTGCAATTACAAGTTTAATGTAATATTTTAATATAATTCAAAACAATACAAAAACTTAATTTTAGACAACTTAAGCACCAAAAATATAATATTATATTAATGAGACCATATGAATATAAATCCGCTACGTAATAAAACCACCAATTTTAAAAATCACAAAATTCAAGCGACCATAAAACTATTTCTCAAAACGAAATAATTAAATTCAAATGTCAGAAAATAAATAATATAAGCAATTTATGATTAATAGATGTACGAAATATGAAAATTATAGTATATGAACATATAAGATTTCACATCTACGTACCTTTGTCAGGATGAGAAGAAGCGAAAATAATGAATATTTCATTCACATTTTGAAGTCTCTTATTTAAAGACATCAGTTTCTTAATAAAATCATACCAACTCTTGGAACTTATGATTTGGTAATAAACTACAGGTTCGTAACTGAAATTTAGAAAAATTCAAAACTTCAGGTTTTGAATGGAAATTACAATTTAATTTTTACAAATGATAAGGACCACAATGAGATCAATTTCAAACCTTTCAATTCTAATTAAATTTGATATCATCATACCTTCAAGGCTGATTAACTTAGAATTGAGAACTTTAGGTTATAAAAAGATTGATAGACAAAACTTCAGGTTTTGAATTTGTATTAATATTTAGAGTTTCAGGCCTTTGTATTTCATTTTTCAATATGCTAATTGTTAAATATCTATTTAACAATGTAAAATTAAATTACCTTTTGATTCATCAATCCATGTTCAAAAGTATGGAATTTCAAGTTCAATTCGAGACTTTAAAATTAAGAACTTCAAGTTCCCAATTGTATTCGAATTTAGAACTTCTAGTTCTATATTTATTGATAAAATCCAATCACATAATTGAAATACTTAGATCGTGTTCAAAATGAGATAATATATATTTACCCTTCAAAATTAGATAAAATATATTTATCCTTTTGCAATTTTTAGACTTTATTTTAAGTCCACGTCCTCCTAAATAAATCACAAAAATGATTGTACAATATCCATTAATGATTGGATATTTGGTTATGATTATATCATAACACTAAGTTCATAATTTATTATTTTGAGAACTTCAGGTTTATAATAAAATTCATTTTAATAGAAGTTTAAAATTTCATTATAACTTCACGTGCATATATAAACTTTAAGTTTATAATTGAGAATAATGAATTTTAGAACTTCAAATTCCAAAAATAATCATCACATCAATTGGAATTTAGAACTTCAAGTTCTGATTCGATGGAAATTCATTATTTTGTATTTTGATTTTATTGCAATTTATAATTTCCAATAAGATTATGTTAAGCTTCAGGCTTTTTGATTTTGCAATCTCCAGACATCAGATCAAACTTCAGGCTCTTTAATTTCACAATTTTCAAATATCAAATCAAACTTCAGGCTCTTTGATTTCACAATTTTCAAATATCAAATCGAGCTTCTGGCTTTTTGATTTGGAGATCTTTGGTTGCAATTCATTCTCTTTATTATTGCAATCTTCAGGTTGCAATACATTTTTATTTCTTGGCAACCCAAATAATATTGTAAACAAATATAAAATGGGAGAAGAATAAAAGCAACTATTTAGAATAAAAATATTAAACTAGAAATAGTACTTTACAGTTTGTTGGAGAGCTTGATCCCAACAAGAATGTTCTCTCTGTAATCACATATCAAACTTGGATTAGATGATTTTTGTCTTTGAGTAGAAAGCTTTCAAATATGGAAATCAAAACAACGTGGTTAGAGACTCGTACTGATAACGTGTTATAAAATGAATAAGAATAAACAATAATATAAGACATAAACTTAAAGTATATAAGAAGAGAGAAAGAATAGATAAAAGAGAGAAGTCTTTTATTCATCAATTGTTCTCATCAAAAGTGCATCAAATACAATGGTGAGAAACCCTTTATATAGTCTCACAATCCCACATTACATTAAGTAAAAATAAATTACATTATAATGAATAATAAAATTGATCATTATGGTAGAGCTAGTGGGAATACAAAAGGATGGAAGTTTCTTCCTTGGATTGATGGATATTTATTCATATGTAATTGCATAATATTTATAACAATTATATATATTTTTTAAATGTTTAAAATAATTTAAATTTAATGTGCATTAATGATATTTCAATCAACATCTATTTTATTTGTAACTATTATATTAATACATTAATGGTACGTATTGACTTTTATAATTTTAATTAATAAAATAGTAAAAATAGCATTTTAAATAGAACAGTACATTGGAACACAATCCTAAATTGATAAGTCAAATATGACATTTGACTCATTTTTGTGTCAAATTTAACATTAACATTGACACATGATGGTCTAAGACAAGATAAGATGTTTTGCCCGATCTTTGAATCCTTGATTAGGATTGTGATTTCTGTTTCATCTGATTTGTAGCCAACCCATACTTAGTGCTACTACTAATTAATGCTTAACACGATGAAATAAGGACCCCAAAACTTTATCCTTATTTTTCAACCACTCGTATGATTCTATTAAAGCTTCGATTGGTATGCCAATATGCTATACTAAATTAGATTGGATATTGGATGATTAGATATAATTCGATCTAAATATTTTTTTTTTATTTAATAAAATTATTTTCAATATTTTTAAATAATATAAAAATATTTTAAATTATATCTTTCTTATGTAAGGAATTTAATAATTTTTTGTTTAATAAAACTATGGTCTTTAAATATAGACTATTATCTTCAAGTGTTTTAGGTCATGATTCTAAAATTAGAAACCCAACTCTATATTCTCTAAAAACATCTACCACATCGCCTCTATAATCAAGTTAGATAATTGCATTAAAGATGTTTTTTTTTTTTTTTACCTCATTATCTAACTATCTTATGTGGCACTTAATTTTCTTTAAATGCATAATAGCATTAGAGATGCCCTTACAATGGATATAGGGCCAGTTTAGTATTGATGTATCTTTTATAATAATTAATGTTAGTTGTGCTGAAAGGATAATCAACTACGAAGTTAATCAGCATATGTTTGGTTAATTATATTTTTAAAACTAGCTTAAAAGTAGTATGCATTTGTTTGGTAATTTTAATGCAAAGAGTTGAGATTAGTTACAATGATTAAAATATACATGAGTTTAGAACCCTATTTCATTTTTCATTAATTATATATATTAAATCAATATTTAAGTATAATATTTAAATTGGAAAAAAATTTCATAAGAACAATAACAATATTTTTAAAAGATTTCATAAATCAAATCAATATTTAAATAGAATATTTAAATAGAATATTTAATTTTGAGATGAAATAAAGTATATAAATGATTTTAATTTGATTTTATAAGAATAATAATTATATTTTAAAAGATGTATTAAATGCTGAAAATACATCACTTTGAAAAGAAAAGAAAATTTGCATTTAAGGTTGATAAATATACGGAAAATGGCAGGCAATATCTAATTTACGTGTGACTTGTGACTTGTGGTTGAGCTGTCTTTGTCCTTAAATAAGTAAGAAGAGAAACTTAGGTACATTTGAGATAAAGTATGATATGGCTAGTGGCGTATCCATAACTTTTTGTTAGAATGTGCCAAAACAAAACAATATATTTATATTAGATAAAATCGGAATAATGAAAAAAAAAAATCACATACGATCATATATTGAAAAACTCCAGACAAAACCATATATATATATATATAAAAGAAACAAAAGAAAAACAAGAGAGGGAAAATAAAAGAAGTGGAGAGATATGCATACCCTAAAACAATAAACTAAATAAGCATGCAGGCCTCAACCAAATGCAAATAAAATAAAATAAATAAATAAAACATAACATGAACCAAACTAATGAAACAATCTAAATTATAAAATTAAGTGAACTTCAACATTACTAGAAATTTCATTAATTGAAAAACAAAAATACACCTAAATAGAGAGACACAACGAGTCTTAACCTTAAAACTACATATATATTAAACAAAATAAATTAAAATGATGAATAAGAAACTCAAAAGACTAACTTGTTAAATAGAAAACATAAATTTAAACTAAGAAAAATATCTGAATTGAAGATAGATATTTTTTTAGAGTAGTACTATACAACCCAAATAATTAGCCAAAATTCAACCTAAATAATGTAACAAGTGAGTTGTACGTCATCACCAAGGGCGTACCCATGATTTTTTGCTAGGATGGACTGAATAAATATATATATATATATATATATATATATAAACTTTTAATATGACAACATTATTTTTATTCCATTAACATGAAGAAGACAAACTTGAACCCCTCGTCTCCGATATTATATGGATAACTTGATTCACTCCTACCCTATAATTTTTTTTTCTCCCCAAAATATGTTGTTTGACATTATAACATAAAATTATCAAACAAAAATTTTAACTAAGAAAAATATCTAAATCGAAGAATCGATTATGAATATTTTTTATATTAAATTTTGTAACCAAAATTTTAAGAGATGAAAATAATTATTAATTGGGAATAGAGGGAGAGAATTGGGATTTGGGAAGTGAGAGAGAGAGAGAGAGAGAGAGGAAGTTGACATGAGAGTTGAGAGGTTGTGATATGTTGGGATTTGGTATAAATTTAATAGTTGTCGGTCTACAAACTAAAATGTTGAGGTTTGATTTATTGGGACTTTGGAATTGATGTAATATATTTTTTTTCACAAAAAACTGACCCAGCTATAGCCAGATCAGCCCTCCATTAACACTCACCCCTGATCATCACCATACAAATCAATTGATGATGTGGTCAATGAACAGAACACTAGTCACATCATTTGAATTGATTTTTGGGTTAATTGTTATCTAGCATTAATGATTTTTTTTTTTTTTTTTATAAATAATACTAGACATCTCATCTAAAATCTCAATTCATGTGGTAGTTAATGTGTCAAATGGTAAGTACATACATATAGTACATATGTTTCCACTCATAATTTGACACTTCAACTGCTACATGAATTGTGATGAAAAAGTTTGAATTTTGAATGTGATGTTTAATATTACAGTTTTTTATATAATTTTGCAATTCCAAATTTTAAAGAACCAAAAGAATTATTAATTAGTTGGGAAGAGAGATAGGTAGGGAAAGAATTGGTATGTGACTCATGTGTTAGAGAGAGAGAGAGAATTAATTGGGACATGAAAGAGAGGGAAAAGGAGAGAGAATTGCTATTGATGTTTAAGATGACCATATCTGATATAGTGGGAGTTTCTCCCAATGTTGCCAATTGCCATTATTAGGAAAAAGAATCACTCTCATAAAACAATATTTTATTAATTATAATTTTGTTTTTGTAAAAGGCTAACTCGGCTATAGCCCGAGTAGCCCTTTATTGTGCACACCCTCTAAATGTGGCACGCCAAACCAATGATATTTAAACACATCATTTAATTTTACAAATCAAAGTCACATCATAAAAAATAGAGGAGTGATAGATACACTTTCTCAACCCATTATATCAACCTATTTGTAGAGAATAATATTCTTCTTATTATTTCTCATAGAATACTTGAAGTATATATATATGACTATCAGTTGGTTATCCTAGCCCTCTATTGTGTACACCCCCTGGATGTGGCATGCCAAACCAATGATATTTAAACACATCATTTAATTTTACAAACCAAAGCCACATCATAAAAAATAGAGGAGTGATAGATACACTTTCTCAACCCATTCTATCAACCTATTTGTAGAAAATACTATTCTTCTTATTATTTCTCATAGAATACTTGAAGTACGTATATATACATGACTATCAGTTGGTATCCTAATACAAGACTGACAACTAATAGTTTGATGGTAATACTAACTTTAACCTGGATAGATAATTACAGACAATTACATGATTAAATATATACAAGATATAATCAGATAACTATGAATCTGGATTAGTATCAATACGCACCCGCAAGATAGTGGGCATGTCAGGGACACCAATCTTGGATGGCAGTAGAGTGAACCTTGTCCTAGACAATGGTTTGGTAAGTGAGTCGACCACCTGGTCTAAAGAGGAGACATGTGACACTTGGAGTTGATCTCGCTGAACTCTTTCACGAACAATGTGAAAATCAATAGTTATATGCTTCATTCTCGAGTGAAATACTGAATTAGAGCACAAATATATGGCACTAACATTGTCACAGTAGATTGTCAGTTGATGAGCCTCAGAAACCGACTAATAAGGCCAATTTTGGCCACTTCGCCTCAGTTTGTTGCCGATTAACCATGTTGAGCCGATTAATCGACCTACGTGGCCGATTTCTCGAACATTGGTTTTTGTTATCACTTTGATGGTATTTAAATCTAGCAAATCATGAAATAAAGATATCATTTTTTTGGTTATCAATTACTTTTGAATGGGAGGTGTTGGTTCCTCAAAAAAACCAGCAAAAATACTTGTCATCTTAAATTTATCTTTTAAAATACTGAGTGTAACATTATTGGTATTAGAGCATGGGTTAGTAATGGACGAGCATGTAGTTAAGTTGGTAAAGGATGTTAGATCTGTGGCATATGATGTGAAGACAATTTTCGAAGGTCAAAAAGATCTGATGCGACACATTTCATAGGAGATGGAGAAAATCAGTCAACGATTGTTTGTGTGTCTGCACAAGACTCTAGTGAGTTTTCTATTCAAAAATTCAACCAATTAAGGAAGAGCAAGGATCACTTTGTTCCTAAGACCTTGAAGTTGGATTTTCTGAAATATGATGGAAAGGAAGATCCGACACATTGGCTTTGTAAGACTGAAAAGTATTTTGTTCTTCATGAGGTAGTGGAATCAAATGAAGTCACTTTGGCTTCCTTTTATTTAGAAGAAGATGCATTTTTATGGTTTCAAACATTGGAACAAGAGCTAATCTACTTGAGTTGGGGAGATTTCAAGAATGGGATCGTTGCGAGGTTTGGACCTAATCAATTCGAAGAGTACTTTAGTGAATTGATCAAATTACGCCATATCGGCACGGTCTTGGAATATCAAGGCGGGTTTGAAAGTATTCTCTCTAAGGTTAGGAAACTCTCACAATATCGAAAGGTGAGTTGTTTCTTAACTGGACTGAAGGGACAGTATTAGAGTTGATGGTTAAGCTAATCAACCGACAATATTGACTATGGCTATTGGGTTCGCCAAGCTTTTGAATAAATGGAATTAGCTTAAAAAAGACCCAATGTTCAAATGTAGAGACCATTGCCCTCAAATACGTCATGACCAAATTAGGGATCTCAATTACATGGTGCACCAACAACCACAATGGTTAAGAAGATGTCTATTGAGGAATTGGTAGAAAGAAGAAGTAAAGGTTTGTGTTTTCATTGTAGTGAGAGATTTAGGCCAAGTTATAATTGTTAGAAACTATTCATGATTGAAGCGAGATAAAAGGATGAAGATGATGACATAGACATGGAAGTTGAAGTAGCAGCACCTAAAATTTCCTTACACGTGATGGTTGGTGGTCAAACTCCCAAAACAATGAGAATTTAAGGTGGGTTAATGGGTCAATCAATCGTTGCCTTGATCGACACAAGTAGTACTCATAATTTTATTAGCATGCAAACGGCTCAAAGAGTGAATCTTCTACTTGATTCAAATGGCAAGTTAGAGGTTAAGGTGGCATCGGGTGAGAAACTTATAAGTCCAAGGAAGTGTTCACAAGTCCAACTCAAACTACAGAAGTGAAATTCCTCAAACCACTTATAGTGTAAAATATACCTAGAGGGGTGAATAGGTGTATGCCTAAATTCTCGCACTTCTTTTCCATACAACCAATTTATACACACTTAGAGTATTTAACAAGTAGATTGTTTTAACAAGTTAATATTAATTCAATTAAACAAGTGTTAAAACTATATAAGTTAAAGTATGTAAAGAAACTAAAAGCACTAAAATCAACACAAGATATTTTTACGTGGTAAAACCTCCGAAGAGGAAACATCCACGGGTTGATACCACAACCACCAGCAAACCGCAATTCACTATGACGAATAAAATATACACACTCAAAAAGCAATCAACACATGATCTACTCTAAAAGATAACACTCATATTCTACCATCGGGCCTAGTGAATCACTTTGCTTACTTCATATCCAAGATGTGACTATCACACCTCTAGGAAGCAACTTCCCCTATCCAAGATACTCACGTCTCTAGAAAGATTTCTTGCTTGTCTATCTAGATCCTCCCGATCCTAGACAATGCTTTTTACTTAGTTATCCGGATCACCCCGGTCATAACTAAGACTTATTGTTTGGCTATCCGGAACACTTTTTTAGCCAAGTCTTCTTACTCAAGTCAAATTGACTTTGCATCTAGAGAGTAAGAATGCATATATTTATTTTGACCTCCCCGCTTTTAAATTTGACTTTGATGGATCAATAAAAAGACCAAATTGTCCACAGTTATTAAGATTTAAAAATGAAGATAATTGTTTTTTATTTTTTCTATAAAAAATAAAAATAAACAATAAACAATAAAGATTCGCACAACAAATAATTTAAAAATTAGACAAGATGAGATTGATTAAGTGGTTTGCCCCCCACACCTATATCATGAGGTTGTGGGTTCGAGTCTGTCTCTATCCTCTAATCCCTAGTTATTGTCATATTTCAAAAAAAAAAAATTAAAATTAAAATTTTACAAACATTTTTTTTTTGTGTTAAAAATATCAAATTGGTGGTCACTGGTTTGACATCTCACCAAATGAGTGGCTACTAAAGTAAATTTTCCTACGGATGGCCATTTCCGTCACATCGTTCGCCTATAATGATCATTTTGAGTCGAATTTCTTACCTAATGCCCATTTTGATAGCGTCCAATCAAATGGGCGGCTACTAGGGTAATTATCTCAAAAGAATATAATGTTCTCATATTAAATAATTATATTTTAAAACATATTATGCTGTATCAACTTAAAACTTTGATAATATTATATAATATTCTAATTTCGGTTAAATCAACTTTAATATTTAAAAATCGTTATTTCACGTACCAACGTAAGAATTTTATCAAACACCCTGCTTGCAAATTGTAACTTAGAACATCTTCAATGCATAACACCAATTTTTACACCAATTTGGTGTTAAAAGAACATCTTAAGATTTTTATATGGAAGTCTTGCCGTAATTGGATTCCTACGATGCTGAACTTAGCCACTCGTAGAGTCCCGTTGAGGATGATATGCCTTCTTTGTAACAAAAAAGAGGAGACAATTGTGCACATGTTATGGGGTTTGCAATAAACTGAAAGTGATTCGTGATGGTTGGCAGCCTATCTTGGGAAATTTTCATGGGTATGGTCATCTGCTTTTTGATTTCATTCTTGATATTTTTGCACGTTTGAATGAGGATGATATGGTTTTATTCTGTTTTGTTGCTTGGCGTGTTTGGTATCATAGAAATTTGGTTGTCCATGGCACTCAGTGAGTATGTGTGGAGGATATTATTGTGTGGTTGTGTACTTATGTATCAGAGTTTATGGAGTGTAATAAACCTATTGCTAGAGAGCCCGTATTGCGAGAACAGGGTGGGGTTAGATGGAAACCACCTGATATAGGTGTGAATAAATTGAATACGGATGCGGAAATTGATAAAGAAGGTGGTTTCGTAGGCTATGGTATGATAATTCGAAATTCAAAGGGTCAGGTGATGCCATCCAACTCCTATAAAGTTGTAGCAACTTTCTCACCTCAAATTGCCGAAGCAGTTGCAATTCGCCAAGGCCTTCAACTGGCTCATGATACATGTATTTATCAAATTACTGTTGAATCTAATACTGCAGTTGTGGTAGAGTGGATAAAAAATGGAAACCATGCTTGTTCTGTTGTGGGGTTAATCGTCTCTGATATTTATGTTCTCCTATTAGGTTTGAATTGTGACTTGGTTCATTTTGTTCTTAAAAAGAGTAACCAAGTAGCCCATTTACCGGCAAAAAATGTTTTATTAATGAATATCTATTAGTTAACTTAAACAATATTAATTAATTTCTTTGACATAAATATATTATTCTTAAATGATTACACGTATAATATCAAAAAAAAATAAAATAATTACTCACATATTTTTTCCCTAATATTTTCACCTAATATTATTCAACTAATTTATCCAACTAATTTTCACTTAATTATTTCAACTAATTTTCTCATCTAATTATTTCTTCATTTTCTATTATAAAGGCAAAACACCTCCATCTATTTCATCATTTAACCCTCCACCAAAGTTTATTAAAGCCATTTACATTTATCTTCAACAATTAGTTTTGATGCCAGTCCATCTCATATAGCATCTTCATCTTCATCCTCATCCTCAAATCTTGATGATGGACTTGATCTTAATAGAGGAACAAATTCCAACGATTAATGCTCAACAAACAACGTTACTTAATGACAATGTATATAATAACAACCTCCTCACGGCTTACCATTTCAATCAAGAAGAGAACAACCAACCAAGTTGTAGAATTTTCTCTTCTAATTTTTTTGCATCTGATTTTCTCATCAATTTTTTTTTTTTTTTTAACATCTAATTTTCTCCTTTAATTTTTTTTCCCATATATTCATCAATTATTTTTCCATCTAATTATCTCATCTAAACTTTTTCCTTCTAAATAAATCTATAAATAGTGGACTTTCTCATCAAAATCAAAGTATCTCCAATGGAGCACCAAATTTTGTCCTTCTTATTTTCTCATCTAAAATTTTTCCATCTAAATAATCTATAAATAGTGGATCTTTCTCATCAAAATCAAAGCATATCTCTCTCTCTCTCTCCCTCTCGCTTTCAGTTTCTAAACTCTATTTGAAACCACACACACACACAAAAAAAATAATAATAATAAAAATAATATATGAGAAAATTAGATGCAAAAAATTAGATGGAAAAAATTTAGAAGATATAATTAGATGGATAAAAAAATTGATGAGAAAATTAAATGGAAAAAAAAAAAATTAAATGAGAAAATTAGATGTAAAAAAGTTTTTGATAATATCTATTAATTCAAGACCATGTATTTTTTTCAAAGCTTTCTTCATTAGCAGGATTCGAGCCGTTAATCTGGGAGTCATTTGCCTAAACCCCAAGCTTGTCCATCTACCAACTGAACTACGCCCTGTTGGCAAATGCAAAAAAAGTTAGATGAGAAAATTAGATGCAATATATATATAGAGAGAGATTTTTTTTTAAAAAAAAATTAGATGAGAAAATTCTGCTACTTGGGTGGTTGTTCTCTTCTTGATTGAGATGGAAAGACTTGAGGAGGTTGTTGTTATTATATATATAGTGGCTTGTTGAGCATTAATCGCTCGACTTTGTGCCTCTATTTCTGTAGTGAGATCAAGTTTATCCTCGAGATTTGTGGACGAAGATGAAGATGATATATGAGATGGATCGACATTGAAACTCATTGTTGAAGATAATGTAAATGGATTTAATAAACTTTGGTGTAGGGTTGAATCATGAAATAAATGGAGGTACTTTGCTTTTTATAATAGAAAATGAAGAAATAATTAGATGAGAAAATTATATATAAACAAATTAGATGGAAAAAAAAAATTAATGTGAAAAAAATTAGTTGAAATAATTAATTGAAAATTAGTTAAATAATATTAGGTGAAAAAATAGGGAAAAATTATATGAGTAATTGTTTTTTTTTTTTTTTTGATATTATATAAGTAATTATTTAAGAATAATATTTTTATGCCATAGAATTTAATTAATATTATATAAGTTAACTTTTTTATTTTTATTTTTTTGAAGTATTTGTATAAGTTAACTAATAGTCTGTTCCTAGTTACAAAGTTTGCTTCGTTCCTACGTTTGCTAATATGGCTACCCCTGGTATAGCTAAGTTTGGTTTATCTATCTTATCTTATAGTTTTTGGATGGAGGAGATTACACCTGGTGTGACTCCGATTGTCTTCGGTGAATACCCAATACCGCTATAATCCTTTTCATTTGTCTTGATGATATTTCTCTTTAAAAAAAAAATGTGGATCATGTGTGCCTATAAGTCAAATTCTTAAACCTTGGTAAATAAATAAAAATAAAAAGTCAATTTCTTAAACGATTAAGCGCGGTGGACTCACTAGTATAATTTTTATTATTATTATTTTTTTTTGTAATTGAGTAAAATTATATTTTAATTTTCAAAAATAAATAAATAGGTAATTGATAAATCTTTATTATTATTTTTTTTTTTTTGAAACTAACAAATCTTTAAATTAGTGGGTTGATGAGGTAGTAACAAATAATTCATTAATTTATTGGATTGTGATTAGGTTTTAGTTTGTGACTCAATAAATTGAGTGAAAATACGGGGTTTTGTCACTTTTTTGAGTTGATGTTTCACGAGTGTCACCACTTTAATAATTTAAGTTTTAAAGACACCAAAGTAAGTGAATTTTCAAAAATACCCTTACTTTACATATATATTTTTATTTAGTTTTTAGTTTTTCAAATTTTTTATTTTTATTTTTTCATCTTTTTCATCGACTTCCATTGGAGGTCGATGAAGAAGAAGATGAAAAAAAATATTTGGAAATTTTTTTCAAGTAATTTTCAAGACTTTTCAACTAATTTTCTAGACTTTTCGGGTAATTTTCGAAACTTTTCAGGTATATCTGAGACTTTTCAGATAGTTTCCGATACTTTTTGAACATTTGCGAGACTTTTGGTAATTTCTAAGACTTTTTAGTAATTTCCGAGAATGTTTTTGTAGTTTCCGAGACTTTTCAAAGACTTTTTATAATTTTCGAGGCTTTCTGGGTAAAAATAAAATTTTTTAAGACTTTTTTTTTATGATTTCCGAGACTTTTGCAATTTTCGAGATTTTTTTTATAGTTTCCAAGACTTTTTGTATTTTACGAGACTTTCCAAACAAAAATAAAAATTTCCATTCTTTTTTCATCTTCTTTCTTGAAATCTCCATTGAAGGTCGAACTGACCTCCAATATAAGTCTTTCTTTCATCTCCATTGATAGAGATGGAGGGTTTTGAAAAAGGAAAAAAATAATACAGTAAATCAAAATAGTTACTATGGAAGGCATTTTTGGAAAAAACTCATTTTAGGTGTCATTTAAACTTAAGTTAAATGAGTGATACTATTAAAATTCCACCTCAAAAGGTGCTATATAATTTTTGAACCCATAAACTTGACTAGTTGTGTTCGGATTGAACAAAATTAAAACGGATCATGTTTGTATATATATAAGCATGACATGATAACTCGAATTGTCACCCTTGCTATTTAACTCCAACAATTAATTTTTTCAAATTTGTGAAGAGATTTATTAAAATGAAAACTTAGAAAATTTTATGGTTCATTCAAAAAAAAAAATGGTATATTTAGAAGCAACTAAAAAATTTATTTTATTTCAAAAAAAGAAAAGAAAAAGAAGATATTATTTAATTTACAATAAATATGTATAACTTAATCTTCAAATCATGTGAAGATCTAATGAACATCCATATGTTTGATTGATTTAACAAATGCGTGCAACTTAAAAAAAAAAAAAAAAAAAAAGATTAACATTAAAAAGACAAACGAAACTACAGATGTTCGGGGCTATCTCTCAAAACAAGACTCTCCACACACAAAGTGGACAATCTTCCAATCACACAAACTCACCCACAAGAGAAAGAGCAAGGAGAGGCCTGCGAAACACTCGAATTCACCACGATCAAGGCATCTAACTCTAGGACAACCAGCAGGAGGCCCGTGGGATAGCAAGAGCATCTGCAACTTGAGGATGGTATCGAGCTCTAATACCAGGCACAGAGAGGCCATATCATGGCCATTGCAATCCCGGGCTCCCTCTCATTAGCTAAAGCAGCATCAGTATTGAATATTGATTTTATAAAATGCGTGCAACATTGTTGAGCTCTAACCAATTGTTTTTCTTGTTTTATATAAGGATAGCAAGTGTATAGGATTTGTAATTATACATGATAGTTATTAGTTACAAGGGAGACATATCTATTTTCAAAATTTTCAGTTTTTTTTTTATAAATTTTATTTTAAAAAAAACTCTTCAATTATGTGAACCGTTGGATTGAAATCTAACAAATTCAATCCAACGAATCTGAATAACTAGTGTATAGTAGCATGACCCCTTTATATAATGTGTAATTCATTCATGTTATGTTCTTGTCTATTGTAGACACTTCCCTGTTAAATGATTTCGATATATAAACATACTCGACCATCATTATTTTATTTATTTATTATTATTATTTTAAAGAGAACATTAACATTCAACAGCCGGCAAAGATACAGGTAGAATTTGTGTTGGTCCAAGTCTGCCCTTTCCCTAAGGAGATGGCTAAAGAGGCAAGGTCATGGCCAGCTCTGGAAATGGATTGACACAAGCTCGTACCTACCTCTTTCATAAGAACTTTGACATCATTCACAACAAATTTAACAGCATAATTAATACTACCACTAGAGTTAATATCATGAGCTACATTAACCGCATACTCTTCGGAAATATTGACCGTCAAATTGAGGTTTTTAGCAAGTAGAAGACCTTCTCTTAAAGCAAGAAGTTCCCCAACAGCTGCGCTAAAAGATCCTTGCATAGATTTTGAAATGACTGCAACAATATCTCCGTTATGGTCACGAATAGCAGCACCCACCTCTACAAAAGAAAGGCCATCTCGAACTGCTACATCAGAATTTAATTTCACGATATCATAAGGAGGAGGAATCCAACCTAATTTTGGCGGACAAGTTGGATGTTGGTTGTTTGTTGACATTGCTAGCTGAGTTCCCTAAAATTCATGTAAGAAATCTGAAGCCCAGACCACAAGCTCTGCAGCACTTTTTGGATTCCCTTTGTGCGTAGCAATTTTGCGGTTCCACCATATGCTCAAGAGAATAACACAAATACTACCTAATTCTCTTTGATTGACAGAGGAGAAAACTCCTCTTAAGACATCCAACGTTGGAAGATTCTTGAATGAAGACATTAGTGATCCAAAGGTTGTCTTGTTCCAACCTGTCTTGCCTTTTTACACCAAAACAAAGCATGCTCGACTGTTTCAGCTGCAACCTCACATTGAAAACAGCAAGGGTCTCCTACCACTTTACACCTAAAAAGATTGACAAGCAGGGGAGGACTGTTGAGAGGGCTGTCCTGGGCTGTAGCCCGAGCAGCCCACTAAAAAAAAATTATATATACATAATTTATATATTAATTTTTATTCTTTTACCTATAAAATTGTAGATAATTATCTTTTTTTTAGATAAAAAAAAAATTGTAGATAATTTTTATAAAAATCTGAAAATGGTTTTTGATAATATAATTTATTTCATTAATTTATTCTAACTTAAAATCAAAAGACAATAATAAAAATTACAAATAATCAATTACATTTTATAAAAGTATTATTTTATGCTTGTTTTACATACATTTAATATTTCATTGATTTTATTTTGATCGTTTGATTATATAATTTATATTCACCTCATTTTGTTCTCGAACCCACGATCTCATGTGCACAAGTGACAGGTAAACCATTGGGTAACCTCATCTTGTCTATAGAATCCATTTATAAACATGATATATATATATATATATATAGACTAAACAATTTAATGTGAGAGTTTATAAATCATTAATTAAATTAAGCATTAGATTAGACAATATGAGGTTGACCCAGTTGGTTGCCCCCCTCATACTTACACTATGAGGTTGTGGATTTAAATGTACCCCCTTTCCTAAAATCCCGAATTATTGTAATACTTTTAAAAAATAATTAAGCATTAAAATATATTGACTAAATAAAAATAGTTAAATTTAACTATTGATAATTAAAGAATTGACTTTATAATATTAGTGTGAACAATTTTTTTTTTTTTTATATATATAACTTACCCTGGTTTGTAAATATTTCTTGGGTCCGCCCCTGTTGACAAGGGATGGTAATGCATTCCAACAAGCCCTCCAAACAAATTTTTTTTTTTTTTGGGAGGTATAGTCAAAGACCAAAATGCAACCCGCCATTTTTGATTCTGAGTAGAGTTAGAAGGAGAGGCAAAAATTTTGTTCAAGACGGCAAGACGATATCCACTCTTAACTAAATACCGACCTTTTCCATCATAATGACAAACTAAGCAATCCCTACCACCACTTATACTAAGAGGAATAGACTGAATTACCTTTCTATCAACAGGGAGAAAATATTGGTCCAGCATTGACTGATTCCAGCTTCCTCTAACTGTGTCTATCAGGGCAGCCACTTGAAGATTAGCATTTGTGCAAGGAGAAACTGGTTTAAAGGAAGTAGGGCGAGGCAACCATGGATCATCAAACACTTTAATATCTTCCCTATTTCCGACCTGCCAGCGAATGCCTTTGAGAATTAATTCTCTGCCCCACAAAATACTTCGCCAGATATGAGAATTTCCCAGTCTGAAAGATGCTTGCAGAAACCCCTCTCTCTTAAAATATTTGGCTTTCAAAATTTGTGCAGCTAATGAGTTTGGGGATGAAAGTAATCTCCATGCTTATTTGGCCAACAGAGATTGGTTGAAAGCCGATAAATCTCTAAATCCCAGGCCTCCATGAGATTTTGGCAAACACAGATCTTCCCATCTTATCCGACTTATTTTTCGTTTGCCATCTCTAGAGCTCCACCAAAACCTAGATATCATCGAACCCAATTCCTTGCAAAGGCTACCTATAAGCTGAAAAACACTCATTATGTAAGTAAGAATAGCTTGGGCTATAACTTTAATTAGCACTTCTTTCCCACCTGCTGAGAATAAGTTCCCTTTCCAGCTTCGAACCCTCTTCCACACTTTCTCCATAATTTCATGAAATGTTCTTTTCTTTTTTCTGCCCAAGAAGGTAGGCAAATCAAGGTATCGATCATAGGTATTACTATCTGGGATTCGGAATGATCCTTGGATGGCCTTTCGGAGTTCTTTGGAGACATTCGAGCTAAAAGTAATTCCTGATTTCTGCAAGTTGACCTGTTGGCTCGAAGCCTTCTCATAAACTCCTAGGATTTCTTTAATGCATTCCCCACTCTCAAAGAGAAGCCTTGTTGAATATAGTACTATCATTCGCGAAAAAAAGATGACTGATGAGAGGACTTCCCCTACAACATTTGATTCCAAGAATTCTTCCATCCCTTTTTGATTTCCATATAAGACTTGGGAAAGATTCGACACATAAAATAAACAAATATTGTGAGAGAGGGCAGGCAGCATTGACATAGTCCTCTGGATGGAGATACATTACCAACAATCTTACCATTCAGTGTAAAGGAAAGCTTCAGTGTTAAGACACAGTCTAACACTAATTCCACCCAACCCTGAGGAAATTTCATCTTATTCAATACTGCACTCAGAAATCCCCACTCCAGCCTATCATAAGCTTTGCTCATGTCGAGTTTCGAAGCCATCAATCCCTTGCTCCCCATCTTTTTACGACTGATGGAGTGCAAAATTTCAAAGGATGCCATAACATTATCAAAGATAAGTCTTCCCAATACAAATGCTGATTGATTGGGAGAAATCAGCTGAGGCATTATATTTTTCAGTCTATTTGCTATAACATTTGTTATTATCTTGTAGATCACATTACATAAGCTTATTGGACGGAAATCTTTTAGGTTCTCAGGGTATTTTTTTTTTTTTTTTTTTTGGGGAATCAGAACAATATTAGTGCTATAAATTTTGTTACTTTACCTAACATGTACACATTAAGGACTAATATTGTTACTTTACCTAACATGTAAACATTAAGGACATATTCTGAATAACATTTGAGTCTATAGTAAGGCCAAAATGAGCCAAATTCTGGTTGTAGTAACTAAATTTATGATAAAAGACATCATGGGCAACAAAACACTTTTAAGGAATAAATTCCATAAGTCATCTATTATCTTCAAAAACTTTAAAATAACTACCTCATTACTAGGATAATTTCCAATGATGAAGACCAAAACAGTTGAATTTGGTATCCTTGCATCACGTGAAAAAACGGTTGCTTATTTGCCACGGACTTTGATGTTGAGAGTCCATTGCACCTTTCCTTCCGGCAATGGGATGGACCTTGGCAACCGCAGAGGCACCTCATACTCTCCGAAAGTTGACATTTGTGTTGGAAGATACAGGTTTTCAGGCTCAATGTTAATCGACAACTGTCTTGCCACCTTGAAACAGTATAAAAAATATAAAAAAATAAAAAATAAAAAGATAAGTGGTATAGGATACTAAAGAAACAATAAAAACGGAATAAATCAAGGAAATATCGATGGTTCCATGACTCATCTTGAATGTAGGTAAATCCTTTACCCCAAGAACCAGTCTTAACAAATGGTGAAAAGATTTGTATTCAAGAATCACAACAGAAATTCCTCAAGAACAATATATATGAATCTTAAAACTCAAACCTCCATAAACATCTTAATGCTTTAATATGTAGCTCTTAATATATTAACAATTGCCAAATTTTCCAGTCAAAAAATATTTGAAAATTTCAATTGACAGGTCAGAAACAACAAATCTTCATTCTTAAGCACAATACTGTGCCATTTATCCATTGGAAACAATTAAAAAAATCATTTTAATATTCTATAGAAGAGATCAAGCAATTTATTTCTTAACTTTATACATATATACAGAAATGAATCAAATAAGAATTCACTGAGTATAAGCTGACTCACAAGACAAAATTGACTAAACTGGATCACAAAAATGACCATACAAGCAATTGAAAAGGGTTAAGATCCACTACTATAAGGCTAAGATCCACTACTATAAGGCTACACTGAACTCATCATATATTAAGTCGCAAAAGTTATGTCTTGCAGTATATTACATTCATGTTTACCGACCAGAAGAGATATCACATGATCTGGGTTTTTAAATTTTCCGAATCAAATGTATAATAGAGCACACAGGTCAATAAAAAGAAAGCCAGCTTTAGTAATTTATTTGAAGGAACAATGGTAAACAATAAACAACAAACACCAAAATCATACCTCAGCCACAATCTCCTCTTTGGTCACAGGTGAACGCAAATGAATGGGATCATCTTTTGATGCCCGAGAACGTAATTTTGCAATATCAGGGAGCCTCCTCAATACCTAGAAAATGCAATATATATTAAGATTTCCCAGATCGGAAAGCAAGGCAAAATGTATTTAAATTTGAGTTTCAGAGCCTGTAAAACTTTTTGAAGAATATATCTGAATATGAATCCTTGAAAATAACTAGTCAGGTAAAACTTAATGTTACAACATCCTTTCAAATTCTTTGAAGACTTTCAATTCATACTCTTCAAACCAGCATATTGACATAAACAGGGAGCTAAGCATTCTGAAAGGAAATTAAACAAACTGCATTTTTTAAACATAGTTACATATATCACTCCTTGTAGCAAATATTCATATAAAGCTTGAATTACGAAACAAGGCTGCTGTATGTAAAAGCAAAGATAATTTTGTCCAGATTCCAGAATCTAAAACAGTTCAAAGATAAGTCACATACAAGTCGAGCATTCTCCAGGCGTCTTGCAGCCTTCTCATACTCTTTTGCCTCACCATCCACAGTCTTCTTGACTACTTTGACCTCTTCCTCTTCCACAGGTTGGTATATCTGATAAAAAAAAAAGGTTACAAGCATAAAAAGTATTAAAATATTGAAGTAGAACTTCAAAAGACATAACTCCTCACCTAAAAACATGAAGATTTGATGAAACAAGTCAAACTGACCAACCGGGTAAGCAAAATATTTTTTAAAGTATCCAAAAAACAATTAACAGATTCTTCATTGCTATAATTAACGTCTATAAACAACACATCATTATGTGCAAAGGGGGTAGACTATTAATACCTCATGTAAGATCATAAGAGGAGATTCTTATGGGGATTGTATAGCATATTAATTTAAGATATGAGAAATGATATCAATGAAGTGATAACCATTGCAAAATGAAAAGCATTATTATAAATAAATATAAATTTATATAATGTGTCCCACCTATAAGTTTCTTGCAGGTGATAAAGTGGAAAACAATGGAAACAACAATTTGATGTTAATGTTTCCGGTTTTCATGAGTAATGTGGAAAAACAAAATTTTTGTTTTCCGTTTTTTCACCCAAAATTCTTCTACCAAATACATTTTCCTTGTTTTCTTGATTTTGAAAACAAAAATGCATTCCAGAAATGACACTTAATGCCCTCTAATTAACTTGTAGTTCAAAATTTCAAATGCAAAACCTCAAGTTTCTTTTAGTTGAAACACTACCTTAGTTATAAGTAATAAGCTCATGACTCTTTTAAGTGTAAGCATAACTTCGTATTACAATTTTAAAGTCCATTACACACATGCTTGAAAGAGTTGATGAGGAGATGGCATTCTACAATCTGATTTATTCTTTCCTAAAAAAATTTGCAAAGCAAAAAAATAGAAAGGGAATACTGCCATGTGTCAAACCTGTCTAAAGGTTTTTTTTCATTTTTGTTTGTGAAGAACCATGACAATCAGTGAGTTTGTCTGTAATTGCTTGAAGCCTCTCATATAAATACCCCTTAATCTCTAGTGTTCATGTGTTTCATTTACAAGTGCTCCTAACATCTGTATTTGGAAGTGGTCTACTTTTTCCCTGTACTGTACGAACTATTGAGTGAAATCTATAAACTAAACAAAGCTTCAATACATTTTTATTACTTATTAATCGTTTTTCAATGATGTATTATTCTGTTTGTAAGACTGGCACTCTCAAAATAGGTATAGATCTACTGTCAAGAATTTAGCCAGCTCTCATCTTGTTTGTGCTTGAGTTTTGGCATCAAAATTAATGGTTATTGCTAATTAGCATCAGATCATTCTCAAATGAAACAGAAATGATTAAACAAAAACAGCAAAAAGAAAAAGTACCTTGCGCTGCTCTCTAATGAGATGAGCATACTTCTCAATATTTGGGACAGCAAGCAATTTGGGCATCAAGTGGTTGCGGAAATATCCAGGAGCAACTTTAACGGTCTCACCCGCATTGCCTAGCTTATCTATTTTCTAAGCACATAAAACTAATCAACGAAAAAGTAATTAAAACTCCAAACCTGTAGGTCAGGAGACTTAAACAAGCAATAAATTCTTCTTTTGATTAAATTGACTCACTGTCGTAAGAATAACTTCCAAGCGTCTGTATCTGACTCCTTGGCAAGCATATAATATGGGATGATGTAAAATGCGATCAGGCCGGAGGGCATTTCTACCTTGTTGAATATAAGCCATATGCGTCTTTACAAATATCTACTTTAACCAAAATTTAATCAATTAATCACATTATTACATACTAATTTAACAACCAAAATAAGATGTAAAATATTTAATCAAAGCAACACTCATCACAGCAATAATTCACATAAAAATAGTACAGATTTTTATCTAATGCTTTATCAAACAACAATAACAATCACTTCAAAGTTCAAACCCAAGTGTGATACACAAAAAGATATTCGTCGAAAGCATAGATGATGTTAAAGACACTGTATACAGGGTACCAAAATTCAATATTTTTCCTTCTCAAATTACAGAGTCTGACAGTAACAAGACGCCAGATCCAAACTCCGTCTGTTGTCGAAAATAAGTTTAGTTGAAAATGCAAACCGTGCCTCAACTAAACTCCGCCGGTCCTAGTCGGACCTCGGCGGCGCCTATCGGCGCGGCGGTCAACGTCGGCTCTAGTCGACTTTGACTATCGAGCCCTTTTAAAAATTATTTTTTTTAAAAAAAAAGTAGGAAGAAGAAAGAAGCAAACCTATCTGTGTTGGGAGGAAACTAGCGCAGTAACAAAAGAAACAAAGATTGAAAGAAGAAAAAACCCTGCCATTTGTTTTCTTTTTTCTTTTTTAATTTTAATTGATGGGCTTTGTCAAATTGAGCTTTAAAACACTTAAAAGCCCAAAAACAACCAAATTAAAATACTACTATGGATTTTGGGCCAAATGGGCCATTCAATTAGACTTTACAACACTTAAAAACCCAACAAATTATTAAATTAAAAAACTAATATGGGTCTTTCAATTCATATAAAACCAAAAGGGTGAAAATAGAAACTAGACAAAAATTAAGGAGGTTTATTGTTTTTAGCCGGAATTAGTATTTTGATTGTTTTTGTCAAACAATCCACTTTTGGGACAAAAGTGCCTTTTATTCAGAAATGATTAAAAAAATAAAATGAAATTAATATTTTTCTTTTTTACCTCCTCTCTCATTTTCTCCAGAACATTTTCTTTTCTTCTTTCTCTCTTCAATCTCTTCTTACTATCTCTATCTCTCCACCGGATCTCATGCCTCTCTCCTCTCTCCACCATAGTTTTTTTTCTTCTGCAACACAAATCTCCTCTCTAGATCTCCTCTCTCAAGCTTCTCTCTTCTTTAATCCAAATACCAGATTTTAAAAAAAAAAATTCAGTTTTTCTTTTTTATTTTGAAATTTTTTCAGATTTTAAAACGTTTGGATTTGTGTGTTAGTTGTTGATTTTAAGGGTGGTTGTGCTTAAGTTTAGGTATTGTTTGTTTTAAAAAAAAATTGATTTTGGTTTGTTTAAAAAAATTTCAAGATTTTTTTTTTTAAAAAAATTAGGTTTTTTTATGTTGAAAAATTTCAAGATTTTAAAAAATTTCCAGTTTTTTCCAGATTGAACACACCGGTAGAAAACAAATTAAACACACCAAAGCAAAAACGACTAAACACACTAAACAAAAATGACTAAACACACCAGATAAACAAATTAAACACACCAAGCAAAATGAATTAAACACACCTGGTGTGTTTAGTCGGTTTTGCCTAGTGTGTTTAGTCGTTTTTGCCTGGTGTGTTTAAGTCCTTTTTGTTTGGTGTGTTTAGTCGTTTTTGTCTGGTGTGTTTAGTCGTTATTGTTTAGTGTGTTTAGTCTTTTTTGTCTGGGGTGTTTAATTCCTTTTTTGTCTGGTGTGTTTAATCGTTTTTGTCTGGTGTGTTTAAGTCATTTTTACTTGATGTGTTTAGTCTTTTTTGCCGGTGTGTTTAGTCATTTTTACCTGGTGTGTCTAGTCGATTTATAGATTTGGTTTTGTTTAAAAATTCCAGATTTTTTAAAAAAAAACTTCAGAGACATTTTTTCCATATTTCGTTTTTTTTTTTTTTCAAAATTTGTAAGTGTGGTGATTGTTTTTATGAATGAAATTTTTTAGATCATGTTTGAATATTTTTTTTCCAAATTTTGTTCAATTAAACACATCAAACAAAAAAGACTAAACAAACCAGGCAAAAAGGACTTAAACACACCAAGGAAAATTAATTAAACATGCCAGACAAAAATGACTAAACACACCAGGCAAAAATGACTAAACACACTAGGCAAAAAAAGAATTAAACATACTAGCCAAAAAAGATTAAACACACCAGGCAAAAACAACTAAACACACCAGGCAAAAAAGGAATTAAACACACCAGACAAAAAAGACTAAACACACCAGGCAAAAAAGACTAAACACACCAAGCAAAAATGAAATTTTTTAGATCATGTTTGAATATTTTTTTTCCAAATTTTGTTCAATTAAACACATCAAACAAAAAAGACTAAACACACCAGGCAAAAAGGACTTAAACACACCAATGAAAATTAATTAAACACGCCAGACAAAAATGACTAAACACACCAGGCAAAAATGACTAAACACACTAGGCAAAAAAAGAATTAAACATACTAGCCAAAAAAGATTAAACACACCAGACAAAAACAACTAAACACACCAGGCAAAAAAGGAATTAAACACACCAGACAAAAAAGACTAAACACACCAGGCAAAAAAGACTAAACACACCAAGCAAAAATGACTTAAACACACCAGGTAAAAACGACTAAACACACAAGGCAAAACCGACTAAACACACCAGGTGTGTTTAATTAGGTTGCCTGGTGTGTTTAATTAGGTTGCCTGGTGTGTTTAATTCGTTTTGTCTTGGTGTGTTTAATTGTTTTGTCTGGTGTGTTTAATGAGTTTTATCCTGGTGTGTTTAATGAGTTTTATCCTGGTGTGTTTAATTGTTTTTGCCCTGATGTGTTTAATTGTTTTTGTCTTTGTGTGTTTAATTCATTTTGCCTCATGTGTTTAATTTGTTTACCTGGTGTGTTTAGTCATTTTTGTCTGGTGTGTTCAGTCGTTTTTACCTTGATGTGTTTAATTCGTTTGCCTTGTGTATTTAATTCGTTTACCACTAGTATGTTTAATCTGAAAAAATCTAGAAAATTTTTAAAATCTTAAAATTTTTCAACATAAAAAAAAACCTATTTTTTTAAAAAAAAAAATCTGGAAATTTTTTTAAGCAAAACAAAGTCTGAATTTTTTTTAAATAAACAATACTCAAACTTAAGTACAACCACCCTTAAAATCAACAACTAACACACAAATCCATAAAATCTGAAAAATTTTGTTTTTATAAAATCTGAAAATTTTTAAAAAATCTGGAAAAAAAGAGAAAGAGAAGAAAGAGAAGAAAGAGAAGAAGAAGAGAAAGTGAGAAAGACGGAGGAGAGAAGAGGGGAGAAAGAGAGAAGAGGAGAGAAAGAGATAAGAAGAAGAAGGCGTAAGATGAGAGAGAGAGAGAGAGAGAGAGAGGAAAAAACATTCTGCACAAATGAGAGAGGAGATATTTAAAAAAAAAAAGGAGGGGCAATTATGTCTCTACAGTGGATTTTTTGACAAAAATAATCAGTTTGCTAATTCTGGCTAAAAACAATAAAAACCCTTAATTTTTGGTTAAAAAGGGGTATTTCCTCAAACCAAAAAGGAATTACTAATGTTTTTATGTGCGTTTATTTAGGGATGGCAAAATTATCAACAGATACGGATATCCGTAAGAATCCACTCCACTTAAAATGGGTATAGATACTATTATTTTGGGGATAGAGCGGGGATGGATGTCATCCTAATATCTATTTTATTTTTGGGGATGGGGATGGATATCGTCTGTGGATATCCATCCCCATCTGGATCCGTTATAGATTTTAATATTTTAAAAATAGAAAAATTTTATTATGTAATTATTAATTCTCATTTTCTAAGTTATTATTAATTATATTTGAACTTTATTGGATGTATTATTTTCTCTTAAAATAGAATAAAATATACCGTTACATATGTTAGTTACATTTTTCTCTTATAAAGTATAAAAAATTAAAGTATGTTCATCGGATATGGATTTAAACTTGAGCGGGGATGGATATCGCTATCTTAATTAGCTGATTATCTGAATCCTCCTTGCTCACTTAGAAATGGTGATGGATGTTTGGATAGAGATATATATTTCAAACAGATATGGGGATGGATATTGGGGTATCCATACCCAATCCGATCCATTGCCATCCCTATGCATTATATATATATTTGTGTTTTACGTGTCTTTTGTGAGGCTTACACCTCATTCCGCCTTGAGATTTACTTCTTGCCTCGGTGGAAGAAAACGTTATATTTTTATTTTTTATTATAAATGTTTGTTTTGTAAATGTAATTGCGGTTGTGGTTAAGACTTGGGAAATGACTTTTGAAGACAACATGACCAACACCAACTTGAAATTTGATTTTGGTAGTTTAGTTGGAAATTAATTGAGTTTGTTGGATTTTGTGTAGTTGTATATAGATTATAATTTTCAATAATCAATAGTCAATATTGAGGTTTTTGAAATTTGATTTTCAATTTAAGGTTCAATATATAAAAATATATGAAGTAGTATGAAATTTTGAGTAGTTGTATATAGATTTTAATTTTCAATAATCAATAGTCAATATTGAGGTTTTTGAAATTTGATTTTCAATTTAAGGTTCAATATATAAAAATATATGAAGTAGTATGAAATTTTGAGTAGTTGTATATAGATTTTAATTTTCAATAATCAATAGTCAATATTGAGGTTTTTGAAATTTGATTTTCAATTTGAGGTTCAATATATGAAAATATATGAAGTAGTATGAACTATGAACATTACTCAATTACAAGTTACAACAAAAAAATATATATATATTAAAAAAATAACTATACAAAAATTTTCTGGTCATCCTTCTAGTCCCCTACTAGGCGGGCTAGGCGCTAGGCAGGGGGTCGCCACCTGACTAACACCTAGCGACTTTTGCAACTTTGATATTAACGCATCATTAAACCAGTGATTAGTAATCAGTACGCCAAAATAGATCTGTGTAAAGATTACATGCATAAGATTCTTAATCAAAAGAACTTAAACATGTTCTGTAATCGTAACAATTAACAAACATGAAATAAAGTAAATATGCAACAAATCAGACAAATCAGACAAATCATTCGATAGAGAAAGAAACAATTAACAAACATGAAATAAAGTAAATATGCAACAAATCAGACAAATCGTTCGAAAGAGAAAGAAATACACTAGCTAAAAATAGATTTCACAATCAATTTAGATTTAGACAAAATTGAACAACAAAAAATCATAGATCTAAGATGCAAATAAACAACCTCATGAACATTCAACACAAATAATTGATAGCGAATATTTATAAGAAACAAAACAAGATGAAAACATGATTTAGTATTGATAAAAATCAACAAAAAAAAATGAAGGAAAAATAGAGAATAAAAGAAAGAACACAAGAGATTAAGTATTTGCTCTTGAAGAATTTCACTAAATAATGACGGTAAAGTCAGATAACAAAACTCCATATTTTTCCAACAAAAAAAAAAAACAAAAAAATTCGAATCAAATCCTTAAATTCAAATAGAGCCAAATACGGGTGAGCTATGGGTAAAAGTTGGTTCATTTCCGCCGAAATTAATTCGGTTTTTGGTTTTGGAATAGAGGAACCGAACAGGTAAAATCAATTCGGTTTTCGGTTTTGATCATTTCTTGTTCACTTAAAGATATTTCTTGTATATCTTTTGGGTACAAATTCAAGAGACAACAATCAAGGTATGAAACATAAAATATAAAGCACAAAAATGTAAGAAAACTACACATTTCCTTCAATTTAAAATAGTTACAACTTTTAATTTTCCAATTACAACTACAAAACCTTTTGTAACAACAAAAAATAAACCTAAAAAAATTTCAATTTTTCCTAACTATCAGCAAAGAAAAAACAAATTAACAAAAATTCTTAAATATACTTCAGTTAGCCTCGGGAAACAAAAAAAAAAAAATTTTAAGGATTCAGCTGGAAAAATGAATAATCCGGCGGAGTACGTCGAAAAGATATCGAAACTCATAAAACCACAACAATGTGAAAAACAAACTTACACTACTTTGAAATGACGTCAGATTGGGTCGACCGTCAACGAGAAACGTGAAGTGAGAGAGGGCAAGGTTAAGGAGGCATCGATTGAGACTTGAGGTGAAATGAGAGATTAGGCTATTATGGTTTTTGGATGAACATTTATATAGTAATGATTCAGTGCGGGCAGACCTATGTTATTACACTACTACAACAAATCAAAAAATGTCATGTATATAACATTATAAATTTCAAAATCTTTTCTCAATTTTCGGTCTTGTGCTCGTTCCATTGGAGATGGTCTAAATCCTAGGAGCATTGGAGCAATTCTAGACTCAAAAATACATAAAGTATGTAGTTCAAGTATCAGATGCTTTAGTGAAGTAAATTCAAGAACAAACACTAACACATAGAAATCTATATTAATACAATCATAGAAGTTAAATAGACAACAACTAAACAAGGAATTCGATTTCCCCATCTCAAAAGAAATAACACTCAAATAGTCAAATTGTAATTCATCCTCAAATATCATATTCTGTTAATATTAAAATCAATTAATGTAATCTTCAAAACCCATCAAGGAATCAACACAAAAATCACAAACAAAGATGAAACCAAAACAACCCATGAAAAGAGAGAGAGAGTAGTACGTGTTGAAGCTGTTCTTTGTACGCAGAGAGATTCGAAATTAGCTCGTCTAAGAGAGACGACTAATCGAGAAGTTTCGCCGGTGATGAGTCGATCGTGAAAATCCGCAACGACGAGAAGGTGGAGGCGGTGAAAAAAGGCAAGATGAGAACAAAGAGAAAGAGTGTGAACTTAAACCCTATTTTGTTTTAGGTAAATTTCACAAACCTCCTTTTATATTAGGCATAGTTGCACGCATATGAAAGTGTTTCTCAAACTTGCAAAAACTTCCGCTGCCGTTAAATACGTGTTGTTAAAAGTTAACGGTATAGGGTAAAGTCATCTTTTTGAATGTCTAGGATGTGTTTGTTACGGGGACGAGACGGGAAATGATAGGACAAGACAATATAGTTGTTTCGTATTGTATTTGAAATGTCTGGGACAAAAATGTTAATTGTACTGTTATGCGTTTGGTATTGCTGAGACAAGATAGGACAAGAGGTTCAAATGACCAAACTGCCCCTATTGTTCTGTCTAATGTTTGTTACCACATAATATTGACAAATAAGACATAAAAGTCAGTATTTATATGATTTTATTAAATAAATATATTTATATATCATATTTAACAAAAATAATAATATTGTGATTGAAAAATATTCTTATTAATAATTTTATAGGATTATTGTTGACAATTTTTTTTTTGTTGACAATTTTCTCCTTGGTCACTTCCTTGTCAATTTTATTGAAAAGATTCAATGGTGCACTATAAATAATTTTTATATAATCTGCTATATCTTCCATTCCAACAAAGGATATGGCTGTGAACGCAAAACAGCATGCCGACTTAATTCCATTTCTCAAATACTCATAAAATGTTGGATCATAATTTTTATTCAACAATTTGGCCTCAAGATGGTAGGCTCTCACCATCTTTTTTATCTATAATAAATAATCATGTAATTAACATCAAGAAAAAAAAATTATTACAGATTAATAGACAAGTGATTAATTAGCATGGAATTATAAATAAAATCTGGCAACATTCAAAATAAAGATTTTAGTTCCACAACCTAATAACATATAATCCATGACACTGACATGTTCACAATTCCAACAAATTATATGCTTCAAACATGTTCACAAAATCATTTATAAAAGTGTTCACTCCTCTAGAATTTTCTTCACGAAATTTGGCTTGTAGGAGTCATTCAAGCCATTTCACATGCGCAACTGGTTTGACTTATTTTCAAAATACATCGCAACTCGTACACTTGCATACGATCAAGACACATACCCTATAGCTCAACACTTAAACGGGTCATTGCATCCCCTCCCGTAATAGCCTCAGTCAACTTAGCAATGTCCGCGTATGCCTTTTCCATGCTATTTTCAAAGACATTGGTGATGTCTGCTGCTGTTGAACTAACATTTTTTTTTTTTCGCTTTGATGTTTGTTCTATATTTGGGTCAGAGGAAGTAGAGGCAACATTTGAGGGAGTAGACAAAGATTGAGTGAAATCAGACGTGTCCGACTCGTTATTTTCCAATCTCATGTGATCTAAAGCATCTGCTGCAAATTCAACCATAGTGCATGTTGCTTTACCTTTCCCAAACACTAATACCATTCGTTCATAGTGTGAGAATGATCTATTAGCTATATAATTCTTTTTGGGATGTCTTTATCACAACAAACAAATATATATTAAAACATTAAAACAATTATATATATACACAGTTTTTCTATTGTCAGTTCAAACTGATATAAAATATATCAGTTCCTTGCAAGTGAGCTATTGGATTTAAATGATTTGACTTAGCTGCATGCACTTGTTAAAGTATCTTTTAAATCAAATGACTCATATGCAAGGAACTAATATATTTTATATCAGTTCGAACTGACAATAGAAAGACTATATATATGTTGTAACAATAAAACCATTAATTGATTATATATAGAGAGAGAATTAATATAACCATTAATCTTCAAGTATTCCTATAGGATTTCAGGACTATCGATAGTAACATATTTACGAGTGTCATCTCAACCGAACCCATTTGTGTTGAGCATATCATAGGCCGCTGAATATTTTCTTTCATTTACTTCATTTTGTTTTGCACATGTTTTGCAGTAATGGTAATTTTTTCTATTTTTTCATGCATCTTTGAAGCGACATGCTCATAGGTATCAGACTTAAAACTACCAATATCGCATCTACCACCATCAACAACAATCCCTTCTAGGATACTAATCATTACATCCTCTTCTTCAAGTGTCTATTTACGTCTATAAGACATATCAAATCCTATCATTTAATAAAGTTTAGACCATAAAAGAAAATTAATGAATAGATCAAAAAAGAGAATAATAACAACAACAAAAACAACAACAAAATATTTTATCAACACAAATGCATGAATTCATGTAGAGCCAGGGCTCCAAGGGCGCCGGCCTAGGGCCCATCATTTTGAGGGCCTTCAAATACTTTTGATAAGTTCTTATGATTATTTAAAAAAAGGGTATGTGATGAGTTCAATTGTTCATATACATGTGATAAAGCCTATATATTAATAAAATCCACCAAAAAAAAAAAAAAAGACGACTAGTTTCATATTTTATTATTTTTCTGTAATCATTACTTTTTTTCTTTTTAATATTTAATCATTTTTTTCTCGTTTCACACCTCTCTGTCTCTCTCTGAGTCTCTGAGTCTCTGTCTCTCTGTCTCTCTCACTCTCTCAGATTCATAGTCTCACTCCCCTAGCCCCGGGTAATTTCTAATTTCGTTTTTGTTTGTAATTTTAATTTTAATGTTCTATTGTTCTATTTATAATTTAATGTTCATTTTAATCTTCACATTCTATTTCTTCTTTTTATGTTTTTATTTCAAAGTCCCTAATTTATTGAGTTAGTTTAATATTTTAATTTAAAATACTTGTTGTTTGGTTTAATAAAAAAAAAATTCTAATTGCATTTTATACTTTTATTTGTAATGATCTGTTTATTTTATGATATTTTCAGTGACAGATTCACTTTTTATTTGGTTGTTTGTTAACTATTGTTTTATACTGTATTTTTTAGCAAAATAAATCAATATTACGGGATCTGTTTGTTTGTTATTTTAGTTATTAGTAACATGTTTTCTAAAAAATAACCATCTGGATTTGAAAAAAGAAAGAAAAAAAAAAGACAAAGATTAGAACAATTGACCCAGTTTCATAAGGGAGTTTTAGATAAATTCCTTACTAAAAATATAGAGTTGGATTGTTCACTTGAATTACAAAACCCTACTCCTCATTTGACATGTTAACTCAATGATCATAAAGTGAATGATATTAATGATAATAAACATTTAGGCAATGAAATTGAAAGTGATGAAAATCAACTCAATGATCATAATGAGTTTGACATGAATGATAATGAGAATTTGGACAATGAAATAAAACAACCAACTCCTCATTTAGATATTTATGATCCTAGAATTTGAGCTGACCTTGATAATAAAATGATTGATATATTAGTGGGAAAAGGTCTTGTTAGATAACCCAATCTCATCTTTCCTTTAGATGGTAAAGCTACACATTTTTCATATTCATATTATACTAGAAGATTACCGAACAGAGAGATTAAAGATAGGAAATGATTAGTATATTTAAAGCATGTAGACACAGTATATTATTTTTGTTGTAAGTTGTTTAAGTCAATATATATGAAGAGTCTTTTAACACATGAAGGACTTAATGATTGGAAGCATTTTAGTGAGAGGCTTAGAGATGAAAATAGTATTGAGCATATCACTAATGTGAGCATTTGGATTAATTTACAAATAAGATTAAAAAAGAATGAAACAATTGATAAAAATGTACAAGAACAAATTACAAAAGAGAAATATTGTTGGAAAGATGTTTTTATAAGAATCATTGCTATTGTGAAATATCTTGCTAAGCATAATTTGGCTGAACCAATGAGAGAATTTATGAAGATAATAATGGTAACTTTTTGGGTTTAATTGAAATGTTAGCGGAGTTTGATCCAGTGATGCAAGAGCATATTCGACGCATTAATCATAATGAGATTCATTACCACTACCTTGATCAAAAAATCAAAAATAGTTGATTTCTAGATTAACATCAAACATCAAAAGTGCAATCATCAAGAAAATCAAAGAGACAGAGATACCTGATTGGACTCCCGATATAAGTCACCAAGAACAAATGACTTTGATAATTCGATGTGTAGATATGTCCTCTAGTACCGTAAAAGTAGAAGAGTACTTTCTACGGTTTTTAAAAATGGATGATACATATGGGATGAGGCTTTTTAATGAATTACAAGTTGTATTAAACTCTCTTGGTCTTGATATTAATGATGTGAAGGGACAATATTATGATAAAGTATCTAACATGAAAGGGAAACATCAAGGTATGCAAAAAAGATTACTTGAAAAAAAATCCTAGAGCGTTGTTGTCACGACCCAAAATTTCGGATACGTGAATAAATTTTTAGGATCAAATCAAAAGCAAATAATTTTTTTTTAAACAAGGCATCGATGCATCCTAAAATAGTACAACGTGAATATGGTTTCGAAATTTACGCAACCAACTATTAGTCCAAAACAACATTTGATTCAGAATTTCCACGTATACAACATCTCACTTGCGCAATTCTGTTTATCCATCAAGTTCAATAAGCTCATCTCAAAACCACATGGTTTTACAACCATTTTGGATTAATAAAATTCTTTAAGTCTTACATCAAGTTCATATATGCCTCAAACAATTTTCTTTAACATACTTCTTACTAAAATACATAACAGTAGCCAAACGTCAAACTTTATATTGGATATAAATATACATATTGTTTTTTTTCGTTACCCAGTGTCGACCTAAACAATGGTGCTGAAAAACATCACTCATTCTAGTCACAAATTCAATTCAAGAATTCATTAATTCTTTACGACTTTAAACCACTTTCAACCATAATATACCAAACATTTATTTTATAATTTAGATATATAATACCACGTATATACATAACCTATGGTATACGTGTTTAACAGTTTACTTTGGGCTTGAGTTTGAGATTTAAAACTCAAACGCTTACTTACCCCATGCTTAATGAGGATCAAAGCCCTCGTAGTTTATTATCGATAAATCAATTTGGAAACCGATATCCATATCACATAATTAAATATGACCATGTTCAATACATTTCTCAAATCACGTTTAATAGATTCATCTTTGCGAATCTATTCTCAGAATAACAATGGTACATCAATAACATACCAGACGTCATATATTTTAAGGATAATAGCTGCCAAACATTTAATCCGCAAATTGCAGGATATAAATTTTATACATTTATAACTTACATAACACGTGCAAAAAAACATCAAACATAACAATGAATATATGTAATTCATTACCCACTAACAATTCAAATTACTCATCTACTAGTTCCTTCTCATTTCTTCATCATCACAAGAGTAAAAATTTCCAATCATGGATGGACAATGTCTTGGGTTCACAAAAATAACGTACAACCGCCAAACATTCAACCCGCATACCACCAGGTGTAAATGTTTGTGAATTGCCAAACATTAAATCTGCAAACCGCCGGATGTAAATGTTCACGAAAAAAAACCACTATGCACAAAGTCCACAATACCGCCAAACATAAGGCCCGTAAAACCGTTAAACCCACAATAATTCCATCAATCACCAAACATTTAATCCGCAAATCGCCGGATGTAAATGTTTGTGAAAAACCACTAGGCACAATGCCTACAATATTGCTAAGAATAAGGCCCGCAAAACCTTCAAACTCATAACAATTCCATCCATTCTATACTTTTACAACTAGTACTCACTTCGACTAAAATCATCAAGTATTTTACCAAACTTCGATTTAAAGGGGACATAATTTAAAAGAAAGATAATTAAGTTCACATTCCTTAAAAATATGAGGAATTCAAGAAATACGACAATGTGATGCGGATTTTTAAAATATGGACAACCCTATAAAATAGACATTTAAAATTCCAACATATTGTAGTCAATTTTGGAGATTTATTATAAATCACTCGTTAAACCATTCAAGGTGAAATCAATTGGGAATGAAAGCTTAATGTGTCTAGATTATAATACAAAAATAGAATCTCTGAAATCAGCTGCTAATTCGTACAAGCATTCGAAAACGTCAAGGATGTCATTGATAAAAAGGAAATTCCACCAGGTTTTATTTAATTTCAAAAATTCATTAAAAATCGTACGTAACACCAATTGAGGTAAAACTAAGTGGAAATGAAAGCTTAGTGTCTTTAGATTACAATACAAAAAGAATCAATTTGAAATTCTCACTCCAACAATACAGTTTTTCGAAAATGTCCAAGGCTGTCACTATTACGTTAAAATATCCAGCAACTTTTGTTCAACTTCAAAAATTCGCCAAAAATAGAATATACAACCAATTTATGTGATACAAGTCATGAATGAAAGTGTTGTAAGTCTGAAATCTAACACAAGAAGAATCAATTCAAAATTCTCAACCAAACAATACAGTTTTTCAAAACAATCCATAGTCATCACACTTCCTCTAATATTTTGACGATAATCATTTTCACTTCGCAACCCATCATCATCATCAACCACCACCACCACAACAACAACAACAACAGTAGCAGTAAAGAGGGACAAAAAATCACAATCAACATTCCATTTAATTCAAGATTCTCTACAATTCTACAATACATAGACATTCAACAAAACAAAACAAGAAGATGTGAAACCCTAACCTCTAAGGAAGCCAAAGCCCTCACTTCCTCTTCTTCTTTCTCTGCCCCTTTCTCTACTTTTTCTACTCTTCTCTAGCACACCCATTACTCACTTAAAATCACCACAAGCCAAAATTGCTCACACCTAGCTTTTAAGTAATGAAAACTAACACTAGTCTGCCTCACTCAAACCCACATTTTGCCACACTAATAAGAACAACTCATGACTTATAAATCCAAGCCACTAAGACTCTTGAGTTTTGCTCATATAACAACAACACATCACTTAACTACACCCCAAATCAATCCACATTGAAAACTTGTATACCATTAATTTAATTTCTATCATTAGTACTACCAATCTCTTACTTAGGCATTATATCAAATACCTAGTCATCATAAATGACATATCCACAGTCACAATACATACTATCCATAAAACCTATTTAAATTCAACATAATCATTATAAGTCAATTGTACACAAATTTTCTCAAATAAAATACATCAAACTTGATTCTCGATTGAAATAACTCTCATTTAAAATAGAGATTACTAAATAATACTACAATCATCTCATTTATAAAATCAAACATTATATACTCAAATCAAAGTACTTCCTTATAGGTTCATATGTCCAAATCAAGTTTAAAAATTCTAAATTTAGCTCAAATACATCCTTTGAACTCAAATCAACTACATACAAACACATATCTGAAAGTGCTTTAGCTAGACACTCCATAAGAGAAAGATATAATCAAATTCAAAATAAAATATAAACACATACCTCAAAAGCTTAGATAAAATCCGACTCCTTATTTTATTTCTTCACAAATATATATATATATATTTCTTCTTTCTTCTTCTACCTGATCTCTCTCTTGGCCACTCTCCTTTCTTTTTCTCTTCCTTTCTCCACCGATTCTCTCTACCCTTTTTTTTTAACCTTTACACATGTCTCTCATCTATTTCGAAGTCATCAAATATGCATGTAAAATTACAATTCCATCCCTATATCATTTATTATTCCTTTCCAACTCATCAAATTCATAAGAATTACATTTTCATCCCCTATCTCATTTCACATTTAAAAAATAAAAATCAACCCAAGTATTTATTGATTTGGATCCAGTTTATATAACCACTTCACTTGACATGATTTTAATCATTGCTAACACCATCATTTTACGCCTCAAGTCTTTTAGAAACTAGAATCAACCCAAAAGTCATAAGAATTGAGACCAACTATTTAAAAATGATTTATCCATTTTTCAGGATATTACAGTTGTATATGTCATGTGCTTCTTATAGTCTTAATCTAATTGTGTGTGATATGACTAACTCTTGTGTTAAAGCAGTATATTTTTTTGAAGTTGTTCAACGAATATAGTCATTGCTTTCTAGTTCTACAAAAAGATGAATTTTTTTTTAAGATTATATCGATGGCTTAACTCTCAAAACATTATCTACAACTCGTTGGGAAAGTCGTTTTAATAGTGTTAAAGCTACAAGATATCAAACTCCCAAATAAAAGAAGCTTTGTTAGTATTATTTGAAAGTAGTGATGATGCCAAAATAAATAGTGAAGCTGAAAGTTTAGAAAATGAACTTGAAAATTTTGAGTTTTTAGTAAGCATGATATATTGTTTAATATAAACATAGTTAGCAAAATGTTGCAATCTAAATATATGTGTACTGATGTTGCTATAGAACATTTGAAGGGGGGTCATTTTTATTTTAAAAAATTACAAAGAAAATGGGTTTACATTTGCCTTAATTTCTGCCAAGAGTATTGCATCTGATATGGAAATTGAATCAATTTTTGTTAAAAAAACATTAAATTCGTAGAATGAAACAATTTGATGAGAATGCATATGAGGATATAACGTAATCAGTTGAAGAACCTTTTAGAGTGAATTATTTTATTGTTGTAGTTAATATTGCTATTGCTTCCTTAAAATGTAGATTTGAACAATTGCAAATATTTAAAGGTATTTTTGGGTTCTTATATGATTCGAAGAAGTTACTTTCATTAGATGATAATAAATTGAAAGGATATTATGTAAATCTTGAATGTGCTCTAAAACATGATACATTTTTTGATATTGATTCAAATGTTCTATTTTCTGAATAGTGTTACAAGTTGTTTTACCAAGAGAAAAAAAGACTACCATTGAAATCCTTGAGTTTGTAAAAGTTTCGGATTGTTATCCGAACGCATCAATTGCTTATAAAATATTGTTGACTATACTTGTAACTGTGGCATCCGCGAAAAGAAGTTTTTCTACATTAAAAATGTTGAAATCTGCGGTCAACTATGTCATAAGAAATGTTAAATGAGTTGGCAATCTTGTGTATCAAAAAGGAAATATTGGAAAAAATTGAATTTGAAAATGTTATTAAAGAATTTGCTTCTCAAAATGCTAGAAGAAGACATTTCCAATGATGTTTTGATATTCTTTACCTTATTGTGATTTTTTTTTTTTATCTTTAATAAATTATTATTTTCGGGTTAAATATATAAAAACAGGTTATATATAGTATATATATTGAAAAAACTATGAATATGTACATAGGACCCATTTTTTACATGTTCGCTCCATGCCCCAAAAATGTCAAAACCGGTTCTGAATTTAGGCAACAAAAAAATATATATATATTTTATCAACAAAGTTTAACAATGTATAGATCATCTCTCAAGTTCCATAGATAATACAAATGTTCAACAATAACGAAAAAAAGAACATAAATAGATCAAGTTCAACAATAACGAAAACAAAAAATATATAAATTTCTCAAGTTCAACAATAACGAAAAAAAACATAAATCTCTCAAGTTCTCATTGACATCCAAGCATCAAACATCTATTTGGCTAGATCATCTCTCCATTGACTCCATTCATCGCTTCCTTCAACGACATCAATAGATTCTAACTCATTTGATACGTCTTCCCTAATAGGCAAATCATCAAGTGTGTGGTGTGTGACATGTATTCTTCATGATCAACATCCATGTACATCATAATAAAATTATGCAGCAAAACACAAACTATGATCATTCGCTCTTGAAATCTAATTAGATAGAAAGAAGAACTTCATAGTATAACCCAAGTTTCTACAAAAGACCAAAACACCTCTCAATAATGTTCTTAGCTTATGAGTGCTTCATATTTTCCTAAGTGCATGATCAAAGTCTGCCTATTCCTGTAAATCATACCGTATACCTCTATATGGTGCAAGAAAACCTTAACCGTTGGTATACCTCGCTTAAGCCAAATAATAATTACCTATAATAACTACACACATTAGTTTTCACCGACCAAATAATAAGGGTAAATTATTATAATTTTAAATTACTATCTTACCAAATGAAACCTTCAATCCATTATATCTAACACTGGCATCCCGAAGAACTCTATAATCAGTAGCTAAGCCCTCACAACCAGATAAGACATATACAAACTTCAAATCATGAGTGCATGCATGATGCACCTAATACATTGGTTGCTATATGTTACTTTCTTTTTCGATACCTTGATTTAGGTATAGTCACTTCTATGTATGTTCCATCTAGTGCTCTTGGGCAACCCTAAAAACAAAAGACAACTCATGTTTTATATAGATAATATAAATTATTATGTACTGTATATAATGGCAATGTTATAATGGTTACCTTAAACCATCTCCACCTTGAGTTTGTACAATCATTTGGGACGGGAGTTGGTTTGAAAAATAGCACGTCTTCCAAACGCAACAAAGCACGCAACACTTGATAGACATACCAACTAATTGTTTCACCAAACCTATAGAATCTAACCTGAATACTTCTATTTTTGTTGTGGTGTGCTAATATATTTACAAAAGTAGCAACTTACTCCTCTATGGTGACATTACTATCATCTAACAACCTACCACGAGTTTTTAGCAAATCACACAACATTGCAAAGGCATTCCTATCCATTTGCAACTCCCATACACAATTAGTATCACTTACACGTGTGATACGTTGTATTTCTTTTGACCTAATTTGAAGTATAGAAAATGTCATTTAACCTAAATTTCTCCTTTCAGATCGTCTTCTCTCGTATTCAAATAAATAAACATGAATTACAGCAAAACACATCTGCATGTGTACGTAAAGCCTCCATGGCTCTAATGAGTATTATCAAGTGATTGTCATGTTCATCCATAGCTTCATATTTTACAAATCAAACAAAAAAAACATATAATCAATCAAATTAATCCATGTATCTTGCTAAAGATAAATTAAAAATCAAGCTTAGTTAATTATACAATTAATTTATTATTTTGCTTAGTTAATTATACAATTAATTAAAAGCATATAGTAGTAATTAACAAGCTTAGTGAATTATACTATTGTTTCATTATTTTGCGATGCAAAGTATATATAAAAAATATAGATCCAAATTTTGCCACCTAAGATTTAGTAAACTATAGATGTTTGTAATTGAATATTGAAAATAAATATGAGTGAGTCTAATACAACCAGGGGGGGATGAATGGGTTGTTAATCGATTATTACCAATTTTTCGATTAGTCAATGTTAACATATAAAAACCTAAGTGCAGAAATTAAAAAACACTTGATTTTTACGTGAAAATCTTCAACAAGGAAAAACCATGAGCTATTCTGCTAGCCACACACGCTCCTCAAATCCACTACTTGTAATGATATTTACAACCTAGATTGACCTTTCATTCTTGGTCACTAACCCACCATTACTTCCTTGCGGGCCTTTAATAGTGATCCTAGACCAAAATGCTTATGCAATACACCACCGTAGTCACAAGACTTAATTCTTAATGAAGAGATCAACAACCTATGTGAATATATGATAATATCCAAAATGGAATTAATGTTAGGTTACACTAAATGCTTATCTAGAGATTAAATGATGGCAATTAAATCAATCATAGATATTAATATGTCTAAATGAATGCTTATAAAGGCCTGACTAAATATTGGTATGAAAACCTAAAATCTAGTCATCAAACAAAAAGCCAATGAACATAAGTTGTCATCAAACATGGCAATGACTATTAATGCAATCAAGCAATGCAATCAAGGAGACCTAATCAACAATGTCTAAATGCAAAGCATAGAGACTTAGCTAGAGGGAAAAATGGTCCTAAATGCTAGCCATCACAAACAACACATCTCAACCAATAAACAAAAACTAAAACATGTTATAAACAACACTAATTAAAGAGCCATGCATTTAATCACAAACTAAATGTTAAACCTAGGCAAATATGTCACAAAGATGTAATAAGAAGACCTAGAACATGTAGAGATTATCTAGTCAAAGAAAACAAGAAAACCCATGCTAGGATGATGCTTGGAAGATGATAGATTCTCACGGGAAGGTGTTTGATTGAGTAAATGTGAGTTTTTGAAGCTATCTCTCTCTAGGAGTTACTTTCTCGCACTAAAAAATTGATTTACAGCTCTCAAAATCGGCCAAAGGAAGAAGAAGATAAATATATAGAAGCCCTAGACAAAGCTACGCCGCTTTGATAAAAATTCAAAAACAGGACGTTTCGCTGTACGTTTCCACTGTACACTTTGACGGAGCGTACCGCGGATACACACTGAAGACTTCCGCGATTGCATTATTCCACAGTTAGACCTCTGCGGTTCACTTCGACAAGACTAACCTTGGAAATTCAAACAAATTGAATTTCCAAGGGCAATTTGGTCCAAAAGCCATGAACCAAACCCCTATTGCCCAAGACCAATCCAAGAGAAGAAGTGGGTCATCTCTAGAGGTCAAACATCGCACTAAGACAAGCACAACATCATGCATGCATGAACGTTTTGATCACATAATCGGAAACGAATTACACAAGGCATAATCACATTTAAGAATAACAAGAAGGCACAAGTGTGAAGTGTGAAGAGAATACACATAATAAGCAATGAACACACATGCTAGAGATGTGTGTGTGTGTGTGTGTGTGTGTGTGTGTGTGTGTGTGTGTGTGTGTGTGTGTGTTTGTGTGCGTGCGCGCAACTAAATCTCTTCAACAAGGGTTAAGCACAAATGATTTTACCTTCAATGAGCTCTTGTGCTTGAGGGCTTGAAATCCAAATAAGCTTGATCACGAACAAGGAAGCCCTAAACTACCCTTACATATTAAACCCCAAAATGTGGTTTGTCATGAAATAAGTTAATCAAAATTAAGGAACTTACAATCTCCCAATTTGGCCATTTCATGACAAAACAACCACTCACAAAATAATCCTCACAAAACACAAAATAAAGCTATTGGTTAACAAATGTATATTCTACGTTACAATGAGAGAAACCTAAGAGTCTAAGTCTTCAAGGTCTTCAAGGTCTTCAATCTCTTCGTAGATCATCATACCTACACACAATAGCAAGAAAGAACTTTCCAAGAACAAGTGCATGTGAGGTGAACAACTATAAAAAGGCATTTGCACTCAATAAAGCAATACAAAAAATGTATGTGCAATGCTCCCTCTAAATGGTTACTCTCTCTCAAACTTCTCCCCCAAAGCATACACAATGCTCCTCTTATATCTCTCAAGACTTCCCCCCTTTTTATCATGAGATAGGCAAAGGAGCTCCCCTTATCATGTTTCTTTAGCAAAGAGAGCTATTAGCACAAAATGCATTTGCATAATCATATAAACGAACTTTATGCAACTCAAGCAATTGAGAGAGATTCAAAGAGTTTTATTTAAAAAAAAAAAATGTGCTATAAAGATTTTTTGCATGCAAGACATGTTGCCATGCCAAAATCAATAGTATTTGGCAAGGCAAATATCAAAAGGGTTTCCAAGAGAATTCAAACCAATTTGTACCATTTTGTCATAAACAAGCAAGATATAATTTTTCAAAAGATATTTTCGGGCTAAGAGCAACTATATCAATCCTTAAAGGCAAACCAAAGCATGGATTCAAAGATCCTATTCGATTTTTTTGAATGGAAAAACATATGTATGATAGTAGTCTTGTTTACACTCTTAAGAAGAGAAAGAAGACTAATTTGGATATAAAATCATTATTCATTAAGTGGATACTAGATCCTTATTGATTTTAGTCTTCTCATTTGCTTTCACATATTTTGAATATCAAGCAATCAAAAACACTTAATGCATATCATTTTAAGCATGTTATAAAATTCTCATGTCATGGAGATAAATTATGGGTCATTCACATGTACTTTCCCAAATTATTCTTCGAGTCCAAAAATGCATCTCTAAGCATAAATATGACATGGATTGCAAAAAAAGCGATGATCCACTCTGATTAAATATATATATAAGAACATATAAGTATATATGTGCAACCAAAAATCTCAAGCAATTATCAAAATAAGATAAAATTAATCAACTTTTCGCACATGACAATTCATGCAAATTTGCTCTCTTTGCTTGAGCTCCCTTATTGGGGTCAAATCTAACCAAGCCAATGGGAGGCATGAGTTGATCAAGTCAAAATTGGAATGATTTTGGCCCTCATTCCCGACTCTTTATGCTTGATTATCGGTCATTTCCCCGTATTTAATGTTGTCAAATCAAGTGTCTCAGGTTTACTTAGGCCTTAGGGGCATTTGTGAAGAAGGTGAGGACTTTGGTGCAAAAAGGAGCTCAAGTTGTCAAAACAGGGCATTTTCGCCACTTTGGAAAAGATGTTGTCACCACTCGCGACATGAAGGCACAAGTGGCGATAGGGAGCTGTTTTCATAATAAATAAATCAGGTGATGTCGCCACTTGATGTCGCCATGGCGACATTAAAAGCAAAGTGGCGACAATGCATTTTCCTTCATTGTCGCCACTTCCATATTGTCCAAAAAAATGAAAAAAGTGGTAACATGTGAATCTCAGAATGTGTAACCGTTTGTCACCATAGCCACACAAGTGGCGACATCTTTCCACATCGGATTTTCAAGCAGTTATCAATACAATTATGAGTGTGACTATATATATTCTTCTCTTCCAACTTGTAGAGGATCCAAGCGTTTTGAGAGCATAAATTTACAGAGCATTAAACCTAGTTTCTCCTCCATACATCACTCTCTCAACTTCTTCCATTCTCTAAACTTGTACTATCTTTTCAATCCAAAACCTCAACACTAATGTCTTGATTACTTTACCCAACCATTCCTCTCTTTCCATTCTCTACATTTCAATACCTTTGTCACTCACCATTAGACACCCACCTATCTAGACACATCCTCTTCTACCACTCTTAACACTAAGAGCAACAAGGGAATGGAAGGAGCAAGCACTAAAGAAGGAGGCATAAGGGTGATTTCCTTAACTATTACTTCATATTCATTTGATTGTAACTATGTGTAACTGAACCCTTAATCTAGGGGATAGATGTGAGGAACATTTGTTGTGAGTTTTTGTTTAAGCTATGTGTAATTAAATATCTACTTGTTTTCTATTCATTTAATTTTGAGATTCTATACATTATGTGATTTGCATTGTATATCACTAATAGATCATATTATTGTGTGGGATAATTTGTTGTGAAACCAATCTTGGATTGACACCCTTGATTGGTTAAGGAACTTAGTGAATAGGATAGATTAGTGGTGGGTATATCAACCCCACTAATCTAAACCTTGATTTGTACCAAATTAATCCCACATTGGCCCCCTTTCCTTAATCGGTTAGGCATTGAGGTGAGAAGATGTTTAGTCTTCATAAAAACGACCTAAACACACTAAAGGAAGCAAATAGTTAGCATCTAAGAGATTTGGTCATTAATGAAGCTTTGAAGAGCATTACCCATATCACTTGTACCTCCATCAATTCCCTAGCATCTACTCTATTTGTTTACATCATCCCTCTTATCAAGATTGTAGAGTTTTCTATTTTTCCTATCATTTTGTATATTTATCTTACTTGCATGTTTGGTAGTTTATCAAACCACACAATTATCCATTCATTATGATTTATTTTCTTGCACTATAGATTTACCAATTAATCTAACATATTACTCCATCTCTCTGTGGAACGAATTTTGCTTGCCACTTGCTAAGAATTAACATCTTAAACGATTTTTAAGTGGCTAAAACATAGTTTTCAAAAGAACATAAAAAAGTATTTTGTTGAGCACACAAACGACCTCATCAAAATTGGCGCCGTTGCTTGGGATTTGATAGTATTTGTTAAATTGATTAACTTTTCTTTGTATTTTACAATTCATTAGTTAGCTTACTATCTTTTACTTTTACATAATTGTTGTAGTTTTTCTTGTTTATAGATTTTTGTAGTTCTTTTTACCTTTTTCTTGTGTTTTCTTTATCAAATCCATTTTCAGGAGTTTAGGTGCATGCCCGGTAGGAGATCCTTAGGAAGAGGATTACACCTACAACGAAAAGAATCTAGCCATGTTAGAAGGATTGCAAGGGAATTTGAAGAAATTCCAAGGCAAGTTATGAATATGGAAGGACAAGAACAGAGAAAGGAGGATGAGGCTCCTCCTAGGGAAGAATTGACTCAAAAGATTCCCACTAACCAAGGCCAAATGATGACCATTAGGGAGTACTCATTGCCCACAATAGGCAATTAACCTTCTTCAATTGTCTTGAATTCGGTTGCAAGAGAATATGAGCTAAGGACTATGCATGTCAACCTATTGCCCGCTTTCTACGAAAAGTTGAATGAGGATTGTTTGCGATTTATAAAAAAGTTTTACGTAATTATTAAGACATTCCCTATCATACGTCTCACTCAAGAGCAACTTCACATGAGGTGTTTCCAACATTGCCTAAAGGACTTGGCAATAAAGTGGTTGATGAGGCTTAGACCGGGATCTTTGACAAGTTGGGGCCAAATTTCTGGTGTATTCTTTAATAGGTTTTTCCCTACTAAAAAGGCTAAGGAGCTTAAGGTAAAGATATCAGACTTCAATGAGAGTGAAGGGGAGCTTTTTCATGAGTCACGGGAGAGATATCAACTCCTTTTGGCCCAATGCCCTTTTCACATGTTCACAGAAGAGTACAAGGTATCTTGCTTCCAAGGTGGTCTCTCAAGTTCGGTGGATAATGTTTGCTGAGGTTTTTATGATAAAAAAACCGCAACTGAGATATATGAGATGTTAGCACAAAACTCTCAACAAAGGAATGCTAATAATATTCAGGGAGAAAGGTTCGATGTAAATGCAAACACTGAAACCGCCATTGAGATTTCTAGAATGAACAAGAAGATAGATTCTTTGACATCTTACATTGAGAGCATGGGATTTCCCAAGGCCGGGGTAATGATGCTATGAAGGCAAGAGGGTAACTCTAATGATCAATTCAATGATGGTGAAGGATTCAATGACATGAATCAAGGGCAAGAGCAAGAGGAGTTTCAAGCTATGGGTTTCCATGGCCAAGGGAACAACCCCTACTCAAACACTTACAACCCAAGATTGAGAAACCATCCAAATCTCTCTTGGTCCAACAATAACAACATATTGAACCCACAACCTAGGAACCAATAAGGAGGATACCAACAAGGCAAAAAAAATCAAGGTGGATACCATCAAAGAGAGCAACAAGGCAGGTATCAATAATGTGGATACCAACAAAGTGGATACTCCCAAGGAGGAAACCAATGGGGAGGAAATCAATGGAACAACAACAACATTGCTGAATCTAGTAACTCTCAACCTCGCCGTAATGTGGATGAAGAAATGAGAGGAATGATGCAAGGCTTCCAAAAAGCCGAACACACATTGACAAATTTCAAGCAAGCAAGTGGCCAAATGTTTGGCAACTTGGAAGCTTCATTCAAAAAATTGGAGGCTCAAATAGGGAAAATTGCCGAAGCCCTCCAAAAGCAAGAAAAGGAAAGTTTCTAAGCCACATCGAGCAAGCTAATGAGGGAAATTATGTCAATAAAGATGAAGCTATGATGTTTGAAAAGGCTTTCCAAACCAACGTTGATGATCCGGGGTGTTTTGTAATTCCCATAACAATAGGAAATAATGGATTGCTTAAAAGGGTGCTCGATTTAGGTGCAAGCATCAACATGATGCCACTATCGATTTATGAAGAATTGGGTTTGGTAGGTTTGAAGCCAATCAGGAAGAGGTTATTAATGACGGATCAAACTTCACGAGCACCAAATGGAGAGATACAAGATATGCATATTCTAGTGGATGGAATAGTGATCCCTACCGATTTCATGGTGCTAGACGTAAAAGACAAATCTAATGTCAATAGGAAGTGGCAAGTTCTACTTGGTAGACCTTTCATGGCTACCACTTAAATGAAGATTGATATGTGCAAAAGAAGAGTTGTGATGCACTCATTTGAGAAAGAGCTTGAGATTGAGATCATCACATGCAACGATGACCTAAAAAGCATTGAGAGTTGCTATGTGGTGGATATGCAACCACTAAGGAGTAAGGGTGGAAAGGTGAACAACTTGATCCAATTGTATGAAAAGAGTAGCCAAGAAGATGAAGAAAGTGTAAGTGATTCAGAGATTGAAGGGCTCATAAATGCAAATCAAGAGCTCATGCTTGAAGTAGAGGTACTCAAGGCGAAAAAATATGCTCTTGAGAAGAAAGTTGATGACCTATCCAAAAAGAATCACAAGTTGAAGACTATCAACAAAGCATTCACAATTAAGAATGAGTCAACGGTGTAAGAGCTTGAGGATTTAGACAAGCTCACCGAAGATTTTGAGGAGGAAACCTCAAGGAAGATGAGAAAGACCCACATGAGTATTGACGCCAAGAACAAGGCAATAAATAAGGTAAAAGAGAAGATGATCAAGAAAGAGGTGGCTTTGAAAATTGCAAAAGTGAAAGAATATGACTATTTGGTGGAAATGGATTGGATGGAACAAGCCATCAAGACACTAACTAATGATGGTCCCTCCAAACCTCAAGCTCTAACACAAAAAAGGAGGGTTCATTTCTCTTCTATATATTGTTATTTTTGTCATAGGAAGGGTCATGTTAAATCTAGGTGTTTTGAATACTTGAAGCATGCTAATCATGAACAAGCTAGACCTAGGATGAGACCTAACAATGTTAAGAAAGTTTGGGTTAGGAAGGATTTGGTGGATAAAGTTCGGATTGATTCTAAAGGACTAATTTGGGTAGTCAAAAGTAGGACGAATGAATGCTTGCTTAACTATTGTGATGAGCATCATGGTCCTAATTTGCATGTTAGGATGCATTAGTGCGGACTTGCAACTTTACATTTTTATGCTTTGAATAAAATTTATGTGTTTTGTTTAAACTTGTATAGTATGTTTCTTGCTAGTTTTTGCCTTCAAATAAGTGTTCCAATGTCATTGTAATGCTTTTCATACTTATGTTGTATTTGGTGGTGTCATTGTAGAAACAAGCCCAAAATTTGCTAAAAAGATTAATTGTCATCAATGGCGACATTCACTTAACAGAGGGAAGAGTGTCGTTATTACAAGGAGCGACAAAGTGGCGACAGAAAATGGTGACAACTGACTTGATAGTGTCGCCATAAGGAGATCTGTTTGTCACCACAAAGGAAGTAGCGACACAATGGCGATAACAAATGAAGAAGACATACCTGATAGCATTGCCATAAAAGAAATTCGATTGTCGCACAAAGCAAGTGGCGACTCCATGCAACTTATCAGAAACGATAGTGTTTTGAACTGTCGCCACTTTCAAAATGGCGACATTTAAAGTAGCAACCTAGGGCATACAACATATAATAGTCATTCGAAATCAGAGTAACCACACAAAAACGCCTCCTCTCAAATTCTCTCAAACTCTCAAGCCGTGACACACACGAAACCACTGAAATTGATAAGTCAACACTCTAATTCTTCAATTTTTCCATTCACATTCACTTTCCATAGCATCTAGATATCCTAGGAGTGGGTTTTGTGTTTGATTTGAAGTGATTAGTGGCTAGGATTGGATTTTGTGGATATATTGTGCATATTAGTGTGTTGGAGCATTGGTTGTGTGATTGTGGGTGTTAGAGTAGTATTTTCCATTTGTGGTAGCGTTATTGAAGAGTCGTTGTGCTGCCAAATTTTTGTGTAACACTTGGAATCTGAGAATTTGACATCAATGACACCTAAGATGAAATTGCCAAGTAAAGGAGAAAAGGGTAGTAAAGCCTCCACGTCAAGGATGCCGAGTCAAGCGGCTCAGAAGAAGAAGGGTCCAGGGTGTACTCTTAATAGGGACTTTGATGATTGATTGGAGACATTTAGTGAGAAGAAAATTTGGCTACAAAGGGGGATTAAATTGGATGAGTTGACGCATACACCCATCCCGATGACAGTTAATGAGATGGGATAGAGATGATTAGCAACCACTCCCTATGTACAGTGAGAGGCTTGTAAGGGAGTTCTATGCGGGGATAAACCCCGGGGAGTTCATGAGAGGCAGTCCGGTGTTAGTTAGAGGAGTCCCCGTATAGATGAATGTCGTGGATATACACATCTATTTTGGGTCCATACTTTTGGAGATTTAGGGGATCACCTAAACCAGTTATATGTGAGAGGTTTGGTAGACTTTGCCAACACTATGACTATCACCCCTATGACAATTTGGATTGTTAAAGGACATCCCCTCAAGCATTCCAACTTGAGGGTTAAGCCGGCTTTTTGGAACATATTCATCACATCCTCACTTAGGTCGGTTTCCTATAGAGGCAGCCCGGATATTGCATTGTATTTTGGAGAGGCAGCATGTTGGTATAGGTATTATAGTGAAGATGGAGATTCATAGGATTAGACGGAATGAGTCAGATTCAGACATTTTCCTATTCCCATGATGATTACTGAGATGTGCAGATTGACGAGAGAGGTCATATCTGGGGATGCTCTTAAACCCACTACATCTTCTATGGATTTATATACATGGCATCGCTTGCTTGGCCATCGTGGATTTAGGACCACCAGCGGGGAAGCGAAAGAGAGCACGTAGATCAGATGCTGGCACGAGTGCCGATGTAGAGTTTGATAAAGTGATTCTAGATGAGGAGCGCTTTGAGGGTGATGATGAGGCTAGTGGGATCCCTGCTGTTATTGATGATCCTAGTTAGCCTATAGGCCTTTAGATCCTAGTTAGCCTATAGGTCTTTACATCCTAGATGGTGTAGAGCGTATTATGGGCACTCAGACTGATGATTTTGATATTTTATATGCTGATAACTTGGATTTGGTGGAGAGGTAGAAGGCCCTAGAGAAAAGTCAGGCAGACATTACTTCTAGGCAGATTAGTTTGGAAAGCCTGATTCAGGGTTTGACAAAGACAGTGGTTATGAGCTTCACAAAGCTCCGAGAAGAGCTGAGACTCACTTCATATGTAAGGAGACCTAGGAGGACCACTGGTCCTACCACTGTTCCTAGTGCCACGGATAAGGATTCCACCTATTCTAGCCATAGTAGCAGGGCCCAGTTCCTCAGATGCCCCAGTTAGTACACCAGACTCGACCCTACAGACTGCACGGTCGACTGTTTAGGAGATAGCGTAGCTTGGGCTAGCCTTAGCATGTTCTCTCACAGATCAAGGAGTTCGCTCTACAAGAGGTCCTCGGGGTGGATGAGGCCGCTGCTCGTAGGAGATTGGTAGAGGCGTAGGTAGAGAGGCTAGAGAGACAGGGCGGAAAGACCCGAAAAGAAATAGCATAGCTGAGTCTACACAGGACGAGGAGGATTCGGATTAGTTACCACCATTTTGACTATCTCATGCGCATCATGCATTGGAATTGGATATTTGTTTTGAGCACTTTTAGTTGTTTTCAGTTATTATTTTTGGATATTTCTTTGCTTTTCATTTCAGTACCATTCTTTCATTTCGGTTATTTTATATTCTATAATTTTGCTCTTGTTTCGCTTTTGCTTAGAATAAGGGTGTGATTTGGATTTTGGTAGAGGATTTAGGATGAATGTGCTTAATTGATATTTTTTGATTGAATGGAGTTTTGTTAATATGCTTTTCATGATTGAATATTTTTGTGGAGGATTTGAGCATATGAAAATGAGAGGTCATTTTGCCAAATTTTTTATAAAACATTTCATATTTTTATTGATATATGAATTCTTTGCTTGAAAATTGTTAGGTTGTGCTTTTTACCAAACATTTACCTCCCATGAACATTGAGGACAATGTCTAATTTAGGTTTGGGGGTACATTTGCGCAACACCACTTTGCTTGTTTTGCTTGGTTTTAAAATTTGAACAGAATTTTTCATATTTTTGCGATAATTTCATGTTTGATCATACCTTACTTGTTGAGATTGATCTTTACATGAGTAATGAGGAATTAGGCATCTTTGTCATTGTTTGGTTTAGATTAACGTCATGCCATTTAGGGTGTCATTGAACAAAATGCATTAATCTTTTTCTCAAAATGTTAGAGTGAATTATCAAGTTTGCTTGAAGGCTAGGAATTAATAGTGGAGATTCTCGTAAGGATCACAACACTGCTTTCATATTTTGAGTTTATAAATATTCACTCTTTAAACACTCACTCTCAAACACTCATTCAAGCATGTATAAGTCTCATTTGCACTTAAATATTGCTTGTCATAGAATCTAATGGATTGCTTATGGATGCTTTAATTTGCTTAGTGAACAAACCTTTAGAAATGATTTTAGGCAATGCATGTGAAAAACCACTAAATTGGCCTAAATACTTCCAACTCATCTAATGTGTGTGCTCCCAAGCCCCTTTGAAGCCAAACTTGACTTGAGATTTTCATTCATGAACCCCATCTACGTGAACCTCGTAGCCTACATGATTGACTTACCTTGACCAAATGATTTACTAGTGCTTAGGGAATCAATGTAAGATTTTATACTTGAAAGTGTAGAGGTGTGTACCTAGGCATTTAAATGTGTGCAAAGAGTTTTGCAAAGTAAGAAAACTTGAAAAGAAAATGAAAAGCAAAAGAAAAGAAAATGAAAAGCAAAAGAAAAAGAAAATAAAAAGAAAAAGAAAAGAAAAGGAAAAGCAAAAGGGAAAGAAAATGAGGAAAAGAGAACCAATAATTAGGCACAATTGGCCTAGAGAGAGAATTGAAAATGGTATGAGCTAACTCAAACAAAGAGATTATAGTAGCATGCTCATGTAAATTGAAAGTGTAAGATTGGACGCCTTATATGTGAATTATATGTGAGAAGTAATTTGAACTCATAATTATAATGTATGCCTTAGTATAATCATTGAGTCATTTATTATCCATTGTCCCATTCTTTGTCTCACCATTCAGCTAAGGCCCCATTACAACCAAAAAGAAGACTTTTATGATCTTTAAGAATGTCCATTTTGTAAATTTTGGTTGATACATGTTATTTCCGATTCATGGTTTGCAATTCCATTCATAAGACTTACTTTTCAGAAATTGCGTTTTAAATGTCATCATATGTGCAATCAATTAGATATCCATGACATAAATTCATATTGCATAAGATTTTGAGTGAAACCTAGGAATCTCAAAAAAGAAAAGAGAGAATCCGGTGAGGATTAGTTATTGAGGCAAATTATATTCTAAATCGAATGACACCTTTGCTATGAAGCTTAGGCATGTTGAATGTAAAGTCGCACTGCGTACAATCATATCTAGAGTGACATGCTCTTAATCTTTACTGAACATTCACTTACATGTACAAATCTTCACTAGTGCATCATCGTTTTAATCTCTTCATTTTGGTTTCGCATCTTTGATCATGAGAAGTAAAACCTTGCTCAGATGAGTTAGTGTTTGATTGAAAAAACCTTTGAAATATCTTGATGATTGTCTTTGTGGTTGATTTGTGATTGTTTTGCTCGATGACTAGCAAAAGATAGGTTTGGGGGTATTTGATCAAGCTAAAATTGGTATGATTTTGGCATTCATTCCCAACTCTTTATGCTTGATCCTTGGGCATTTCCCCGTATTTAATGTTGTTAAATCAAGTGTTTCAGGTTTACTTAGGCCTTAGGGGCATTTGTGAAGAAGGTGAGGACTTTGGTGCAAAAAGGAGCTCAAGTTGGCAAAACAGGGCTTTTTCGCCTCTTTGGAGAAGATGTTGTCCCCATTGGCAACATGAAGGCACAAGTGGCGATAGAGAGCTGTTTTCATAATAAATCAGTCAAGTGATGTCGCCACTTGATGTCGCCATGGCAACATTAAGAGCAAAGTGGCGACAATGCATTTTCCTTCATTGTCGTCACTTCTATATTGGCGAAAAAGATGAGAAAAGTGGCAACATGTGAATCTCAGAATGTGTAATCGTTTATCGTCATAGCCACACAAGTGGCGACATCTTTCCACATCGAATTTTCAAGTAGTTATCAGTACAATTATGAGCGTGACTATATATATTCTTCTCTTCCAACTTGAAGAGGATCCAAGCATTTTGACAGCACGAATTTAAAAAACATTAGACCTAGTTTCTCCTCCATACTTCACTCTCTCAACTTCCTCCATTCTCTAAACTTGTACTATATTTTCCATCCAAAACCTCAACACTAATATCTTGATTACTTCACCCAACTATTCCTTTCTTTCTATTCTCTACATCATAATACATTTGTCACTCACCATTAGACACTCACCTATCTAGACACATCCTCTTCTACCACTCTTGACACTAGAAGCAACAAGAGAATGGAAGGAGCAAGCACTAAAGAAAGAGGCATAAGGGTGATTTCCTTAACTCTTACTTCATATTCATTTAATTGTAACTATGTGTAACTAAACACCTAATCTAGGGGATAGATGTAAGGAACATTTGTTGTGAGTTTTTGTTTAAGCTATGTGTAATTAAATATCTACTTGTTTTCTATTCACTTAATATTGAGATTCTATATATTATGTGATTTGCATTGTATATCACTAATAGATCATATTATTGTGTAGGATAATTTGTTGTGAAACCAATCTTGGATTGACACCCTTGATTGGTTAAGGAATTTAGTGAATAGGATAGATTAGTGGTGGGTATATCAACCCCACTAATCTAAACCTTGATTTGTACCAAATTAATCCCACATTGGCCCCCTTTCCTTAATCGGTTAGGCATTGAGGTAAGAAGATGTTTAGTGTTCATAAAAATGACCTAAACACACTATAGGAAACAATGGTTAGCATCTAAGAGATTTAGTCATTAATGAAGCTTTAAAGAACATTACCCATATCACTTGTAACTCTATCAATTCCCTAACATCTATCCTATTTGTTTACATCATCCATCTTATCAAAAATGTTGAGCCTTCTATTTTTCCTATAATTTTTGTATGTTTATCTTACTTGCATGCTTGGTGGTTTATCAAACCACACAATTATCCATTCATTATGATTTATTTGATCAATTATTGTTTAAAAAATTCTTTAAAACAAGTGAAAATTATAAAAAAAAAAAAGGTACAATAACAATAAAAAACTAAAAAAAATATAGATGTTAACAATATTTTTTTAAAAATAAATAACAACAGTAGAAACAAATTAAACACCAAAAAATGACAGTGCAATTCTTTTTTAAAAAAAAAAGTCAGAAAATAATATAATAAATTTAAAACGATTTTTTTCTTTTACAAGTTAAACACATTAATCTCATGAGAAGATCGACCTATCCAAGTCTCCTCAAATTGGAGAAGCTCTGGATTTGTTTTTTTTTTTTTTTTTTTTTTCTCTTTTTTAGTTTTTTTTTTAATAATTATTAATTTCAAATTTGTGTATTGTTATTATCTGATTTTTATTTTTTTATTGATGGTGTTGTTTTTACTTTATTTTTAAATTTCACTTGTTTGTAAGAATAATTTAGAAAAGAAGTAACTTAGGGGCAATTTGGATATTTTCAGTAGTGTTTGAACGGTCAACAATTAAATCTAATCGTCAATTAGGTCAAGGGTTCTGATTGTAAATATTATAACGAAGTCATTTTATCTGAAATCCCAGCTAAATATGAGGGACTCATATTGAAATATACCCTCATTTAAATTAGTTATTACACTGAAGTTTGAACAAACTTGAAAGTGACCGACCTTGTTCTGTTGTCCGCATTCTATTATTGGATGATATCTCACGTGACCCCACCGCTCCAGCTTTGTCTCGTATCAAAAACAGAATAGAAATGCCCATATCTAGGAGTACTGACGTGGCACTCTCCCAATTCACTTTCCTGCCACCGGTGATTTTTATTGGCACGAGAAAATATCAAATGCTATGGTTTTACAATAGTATTCGTGAACCCTTCAACTAAAAGACTAAAATAGAATAATTAATAAAAATATTAAATATGATTGGTTGAAGAAAAATATATAATTTAAATACAGTTTTTGAATGGGTGGTTATGCTGAGACCGTCCCGTAAAAAATAAAATCTCAATGCCGCTTCAAGACCCAACATAACCGCCATTAAACTATTAAAGAGATCTAAAAAATAAAAACAAGACACAGCTACTCACTTCCAAGTGCCAATCTCGTAATGGAATTACCACCGCCACCGCCACCGCCACCGCCGCCGCCGCCGGACGCCGCCAACAAGCTCCGGATCATGGTCAGCTACGGCGGCCGCATTGTCCCCGCCCCCTACAAAATGAAGTCCCTCTTCTACGCAGGCGGCGAAACCCGCATAATTTCCATTCCCGCCTTCATCGCCGACACCTTCTCCACCTTCTCATCTCACATCGCCGCCGTGCTTCAGGTGGGTTACCCTTTCTCTCTCAAGTACCAGCTCCCTCTCCACGACCTTGACTCGCTGATCTCTCTCTCCACCGACGAGGACCTCTTCATCTTTCTCGAAGAGCTCGAACGTTTCTCATCTTCTCCTTCTCCTGCTCCTTCCCGCATAAGATTGTTCCTCTTCCCCGTCAAGCAACAGCAGGGTGGGGACCACGAGTTGGCGGTGAGTGGCATTGGGACTGAGTTGACTCAGACAGGGTTGACTCATCCGAAGACAGAGAGTTGGTTCGTGGACGCGTTGAAGAGTGCGAAGATGATGCAGCAGAAGCGAGAGATGGGTGGTTTTGGTGGGGAGGGTGGTCAAAGTGAGGGTCTTTGTGGACAAGAGTCTATGATGTTGGAAACGACGTCGTCTTTTGGCTCTTCTTCGTCTTCGGTTTCGTTGTCCAATTTGCCACCGATTAAGGCTGGTGGTGATGAGACTATGATTCACTATCAAGACAACAAAACCACGATGCCTTCAATTGAGTCAACTACATGGTATTTATATATTAGTTTTCATATGATTTTGTTTTAAGTCTTTTGTTATTGTTGATGAGATAATGAATTAGAGGGTCATTGTCTAGTCAGTTCGGTCACCGTTTGGAATTAGTGTAAAATTTCTTTGCACTAGTTCTAACTTCTAACCGGATGGAAGACGAAAAATTCCAGATCTAACTAGAGAATTATTCATGAATTAGATACATCATATATGTGAGAAAAAATTGAAACTTGTGTGAGGTAATAGATTGGTTGGTCTAAAAGTGTTTGTGCTTTGTCATAATTTGAAATATATATAGTTTTTCTACAACTAGAAGCTCAATGTTGTGTAATTGTATTGATTGTGTGTAGTTTCTTTTTACAGTGATATTGGTATCATGGCTAGTCCAGTTTCTTACGCTCAGACTGTAACTTACCAAGACCCCGTTATTCCTTTTGTCGCCAAGGAAAACAAGGTTTCTTTGAATCCTATTGAATTATCAGATACTAAGATCTCTGATCTCGTCCCACCAGGGTTACCGATTCATAAGACAGTTCAGGTTGCTGGACCTGGGTATCCATTGTCTACACAATTGGATCAACTTCAGCAACACTCATTGCAATTCATTCAGATGAGTAATCCTATGAGTGTGTTGCCAGTTACATCTTACTATCCTACTCATAATATGATGCTGCCTCACCAGCCTCTCCAATATCTCCCTAATCAGCCATACCCGGTTTATTCTGTGCCAATTGAGCAGGCCCAAGCTTACAATGCATCTCCTCAATATTGTTCCAAGGAAACTATGCCGGTTGTACCTGGCCAGCCTCCACTGCTTCCAAATACCCCAGCGATTGCATACAAGGAAGTCGCTGCAGTTCCAACTATACCTGGATTTGTGTCACAAGCTTATAGAACCACCCCTGTTGCAAATTCACCAGTCCATATGCTTTATAATGAAATTAAGCAACAAAATGTGGTTGTTCCTCAAATGCATAACCAACCTCTGCCAATTGGTGTTACTTCCGGGGAAACTGCTAATTATAGCAACGAACATGATGACGAAGCTGCACGGGCCCAAATATACAAATCTCAGCCTCCACCACCACCACCACCTACATTGCCTTCTCACTACCAAACCATGGCCAATGCCAGAACAGTATTGTTGTCGTAGGCTTTGGTGCAGTGTCATATGGACAATATAAAGCAGCAGATTAAAGCTTCACAGCCACAGTGATTCTGTTATCTGAGAAAATAAAAAAACAATTTTGGTAGAGGTGTTGTGGTAACTCCAAACTTTTCTATGTTTTCTTATTTCGATGTTGTTATGTATTGTCTGAATTAGACAGAAGAGAATTTGTCCTCCACCTATTTTCTTCCGTCTTTTCTTTGTCATGTTATTTGATTAGAGTGTTTTGAGGTTATATCATACAAGTTTAATAAGATGTGTGCTTTAAGTTCCAGTGCATTGTTTTTAGATAATACACATATATTCTTGTTAGGTAGCTTTGATGATGATTAATGTTTGGTGCTGAACAAAATTCAATCCTACATTGCATGGGATGACCTGTTTTGTGATTGAGTGTTTGATTCAAGCCCTGAAGTTTTGTCAATCTTTTTTTTTATTGCATAAGTAATTAATTTTCCCTTAATATGGAATCTGGAATGTGCTTATGCAAATTGGTCAGTTCTAAAACAATAAAACATTGCACCTGATGAGTAATGTTTTATATGAAGTTGTGATTCTATTTTATCCCCTTCCCATCTCTCCTTTTGCTTTATTTTAGCTTCTTTAAGTTAACATTTGTTAAATGGTGATTCTGTTGTTCTGACACGGATGGACCAAGTTTGATGAGAAATTGACTGATTATAGACTTTTTAACTATAAATCGTTCATGCTGTTCTTTGATGGAGTATCTAACGGTTGTTTTATTAACTGTCTTAGTCTCACTTTCCGGGCTCACTCTTGATCTGTTTCTGTCTTCTATTGAGTCTTTAAACTTATTGCTGTTATATTGCCCCCAAGAAATCATCTTCAATAAATAGTGTTCTACTACCCTACTGCAAGTAAGGATTGCTGAACATAAATTCGAACATTGATCAACTATTTCATGGTCATGTCTATTCGTCTGCTGACATTCTTCAACAGCTCTATAATTATCCTGATCATCATCACTTGAAGCCATCTGCTGATTTTCTGCTTCAGATATTGGCTCTAAGTTTACATTCAAGTGCCATTTTATGTTCTATAAGCATGAAATATGAAGATGTAAGCCTAACTGCCTAACATGTGTTTTACAAGGCACCTTTTAGACTCACCAAGCTGAACATTATTATCTTCTTTAAGATTCTGTGTATCTAGCTATTCAAGTTGGGGGTTTTCTTATAATCATTGTCAACATGATGAAAGTATCAGATCCAGATCCAAAAATTTCAATCCAATACGACTTTTGGATTGAATTAGATCAGATCTATATAGGTTTCAGATTGGACTTAAAATGTTTTTTTTTTTAAAAGTCCAAATTCAGTCCATTTATCCGATTATAATTGGATTGGATTGGATCCAAAATAAAAATATTGAATTTTTATTTTTGAATTATTACTTTCTAATTTTACTGTTGCTTGGATTAAATTGGTTCCAATCACTAAGGACTCTTTTACCATGAAAGGGAATTAAGTTCCATTGGGAAAAGAATAAGAAAAGGGAACTTGATTCCTTGGGTGAGAGGAGGGAATTAAGTTTCTTGCCGGTAGGAACTTAATTCCTGATTGGGAAGGGAATCATAAAAAGGAACTTGATTCCTTAAGTGGGAGGAGGGATTTAAGTTTCTTGCCCGTAGGAACTTAATTCCTAGTTTGTGTGTGGTGTTAAACACTCAAACCTAAAATCTTAAGCTGATAGGAAAACGGTCCAACAATAGTATTTAAGTACTCTAACACACCACACCAACAGGCTTGCCACGTGGCTCGAGCCCAATACAAACACACATCAAATTCAAATAATCACGTGGGGACTCAAACAAAGGACTCTTGGGACAACTTGGCTTTGATACCATGTTAGTAACCATCGGACCTAAAAACTTAAGCTTAAGTTGACAGGAAAAGACCCAACAATAGTATTTAAGTACTTTCACAGATCCACATAATTTGATTTCTCTTTCCCACGTTTGGAATCCTGATTAGTAAATGATCCCTAAATCCTAAAGATCCATGATAAATCTAGATCCTTAAATAAGCGACTCAGATCCAATCGAACATGTAGATTTTTTTGGATCGTATTGGATCAGGTCCAAACCGTAAGGAATTAGATTGGATCTGGATCAAACTAGATGCAATATGAGCTAGTAGACACCTATTAAAGAAAATGTCTGAATCTGAAATTTTATGCCATCTATGATTAGGGAATATTTTGCAAGTTTTGCTTCTTTGCAATTGGGATTATTAGATTAGCATTTGTGTTCGTTCTTCTTCTTGGCTTGCCTCCAAGACACTACAATTTTGTTATTAACTTATTATCTTATGAAGGATTTTATTTCCATAAGATTCCATTACAATATGCATACTAAAGATGTAACTGATACACTTCATAGGAAAGTATTTTGGCTTGAAGTTCTTTCTTTTGTTTGGTCTCCTTTCTATGATGAACTTTGAAATTTATTTAGGTGACAAGGTGATGATGCATTTGAATATTGAATTTGGATCCTCTGCTGAGCTGATTTTTATCCAGTCGTAAATAGATCTGTTAACATGTGTAATCAATGGTTGCATTTATTTCATTTAAATACAAAGTTTTATTCTCAAGTGTTTTAGATCAGGAAAAAGATCAGCATAGCAGAGAATCCTGATCCTTAAATATTAGGCTTCTACTGCTTGATCTTAGTTTGTACTATTCCTATGTAATAAAGGTTTTAATGCAATTCTTTATGAGAGTCATGAGAGCCATTACACAACTTGCATTTTCCAGGTTATTTATTGTTCTTGGTTTTACATATAAGCTTAAAATTTTGGGTTTAGCATTAATCTAGTTTTTTTGGCCACAGGTCTTATGTTTGATTCCTGATGTTTGCATTCTGCATTTGATTTTGAGTCTACCATGTGAAAATTCTAACTTTTGAAGCAATTTAGAGTTATGATTTAATTGAAGTAGTTTGTTTAAACTTGCATTTATTCTAGAATTTAATTGATGTTTTGTTTGACTTATGATCTCTTGATGCTTCGTTAACTACTGCCATTAACAGAAATGCTAACAAGTCATTAGGCTCGAGCATTATAATTGAAATAGTACAGTGCCAGCCAATAAGTTACAGGATGTTAACTAGAAAAACATTTTATTTGTGTGAAAAATATTGATCACATTCACATAAGCTCAAAAAACTCATACATGGTAACTTTTCAGAGCATTTTGAAGCACAATCCAACTTCCATTTCATGATTAACCATTCTTTGTTTGGTTGTGCCTTTTCTCTCAGATGTTATTTATTTAGCAAGGTTCTCTTCTTCGCCTAACATGAACTGCTGCTTAGTTGATGACGTAATTCTGTCCAAACTATCACAGACATACTTCATAGAAGGTCTCTTATCAGGGCTCTTGTGGGTGCAGACGAGGGCGATTCCCAGAACAGCAACTATTTCATCTTCCCTGTCTGCATCATTAGCTAAGAAGGGGTCGAAGACATCAGTTACCGCCTTTTTATCCTCAAGGATGAGCTGAATCCATTGGACAAGATCCATTTCCAATGAACCTATCTGAATTACCGGGAACTTCCCGGAGATAATCTCTAGTAAAATCACCCCGTATGAGTACACATCCCACTTCTGTGTTGGCTTTCTGATTTTTGAGGCTTCAGGAGCTTGATAACAAGACCTGGTCATGGTTGTGTTTATTGGTGTAAACTCATATGGAGAACTCTGCTGTGGCGTTCCATTTGTCATTTGCTCCCATTGGACTGTCTGTGATTCTTCAGCAATATCAGCAAGGCGTCCAAGTCCAAAATCAGAGATATGAGCCTCCATCCTCTCTCCAAGCAGAATATTGCTAGGCCTCAAATCTCCATGGACATATCTTCTGGGGCTGAATTCATGCAGAAAAGCCAAGCCTTTTGCTATTCCTTTTATGATTCTCAGACGAATTTGCCAAGAAGGAGGTCTGAAGTATATCATTCCAGATTTTCCTGGTCAAGTTTGAAGAATGGGAACCGTTAGTGTATTTAAAACATGTGTGGTTTTCATGGGAGGCCTTTAACTAGAATAACAGACAGGAAAAGCAGAGAGGATATAATCAAGAAGATAGTTGCTAGTTCTTCTAAGGGGAAAAAAGCTACCGTGAATTGCAGTGGCAAGATCACCGTTGGGTATGTAATCATAGATGAGCAGCTTCTCATCAACGGACCAGAAGTAAGCTCGGAGACTGACGATATTTGGATGCTTAATCTTAGCAATGGCTTCAACTTCAGTTTGAAATTCCTTGAACCTTTGTGATCCCCCTTGTCCCAATCTTCTGACTGCCACCGCTGACCCGTTATTGAGAACAACTTTATACACAATTCCTATTCTACTCTTACCCAGAAGAAAAGCTGATGCTTTCAGAAGCTGCTCAAGATCAAACTCAACCTGCAAGTCTAATGGCACAAAGTCATATTGCTCCGAATTTTCTGATAGAGTTTCTACATCTTTTCTGGTGAAGCAGAAGATTTCCTTTCTAATCATCAGTTTTTCTTCGAAACGAAAACCACCAACATTTTCACCCCAATTACAAGCACAAGCCTTCTTGTGCCGATAATGGAGCAACAATCCAACGATGCATATCCCCATTACCATGGCAATGACAACAATGGCAATCACAAAACTTAAGTGATGGACATTCCGACTTTTGACTGAATTCGGAGATGGATCATACGGAAAGGGTTTAGAGTGTGGATCTAAAGTGCCTAAAGGACATGATATTTTCGAAGGAGGTCCACAGAGGGAAGGGTTTTCTATGAAAGCAGTTGGTCCTAAACTCAGCATACCAGCATTTTGGGGTATTGGGCCACTAAAATTGTTATGACTAAGATCTATATAGACTCTCTCTGCAATTTTTCCTAGGCTTGCTGGAATTGGACCATTGAAGAGATTGTGAGACAAATCAAGAACATCTTTCAAGTTTGGTAAGCTGCCAAAGTTTTCGGGGATCAAACCGGTTAGGTTGTTGAAGGAAAGGTTGATTTTTTGAAGGGTTACTAAATTTGTTCCAAAACTATCTGGGAGAGAGCTGTTGAAACTGTTTTGATTGAGCAGCAGCTTCTTTAGTCTCGTGCATTGGACTATAGATGAAGGTATTGAACCACGGAACGAATTCCTGGAAAGATCTAAAACTTGCAGGTACTTAAGGTTTCCTATCTGAGTAGGAACAGGTCCGGAAAACGCATTTCCTGAAAGGACCAAACTTTGTAGATTCAGTGCACCAAAGAGCTCGATTGGTACATTCCCAGAAAAGTTGTTATTCTTGAGATTAAGCCGGCGAATCTCGGAGAGATTTCCAATAGCAGGATGAAGAAATCCTGAAAGCTTCTTGTTTGGAATGTTGAGGGCATTAACTTTTAAATCTCTGCATGTAACTCCATCCCATGCACACGGGTTCTCGTCGGAGCTCTTCCAATTGTTTAGATTGTCTTGTGTGGCTTGTTTAAAAGACAGAAGAGCAAGTCCTTCATCATTTAGACAACCCACAAGAGCAATGTAGTTGGAGATGAGGAAAACCAATGAAAGAAATGGGGAAACCATCTTTACCCGAAAAAAAAAAAAAAAAAAAAAAGCAGCTTTTTTGGAAGTGAATTAATCAAAAGCTATAATATGGGATTTTTAGGGATGATCAGCTTATTCTCTGCTATGGGGGGGATTTGGAGAGAAATGAAGAGGGTTGTGATGCTTATATAAAAGCAGCCAATTTGTTAGTTAAAGATGAGTGCTTTGTGGGACAAACGAACAGCTCATGCAATTGCAAGGTTTGAAAAAGCTTTCTTTTTGTCATTTTTCTGGTCCCAAAGAAATAATATGAACACTGTCCTTATCTTTCCAATGATGACCTTTCTTCACATTTGCTTTCATCAAACGCAAACTCAAGTTTTAAACACTTCATTATACCAGACTTTTCTTTCTTACTGTATCTAAACAAAGTCATCATTATTCATTACTCATCTAAAACAAATCTTATTGTTTTCTAGTGTTTTTCAAATATGATAATTATTTATTGACTTGATAGTTGGCAGAATAGTGAAATTTGATTGTAGCGCAAATTATGGCAATAATGGATGCATAAAGATGGCGCTGAATGTGCAGCGATATTGGACTAGTTTGGACAGTTTGACAAGAAGTAGCAATGAACAACAAATTGACCTTTCATGATTTGTTGTCCAATACAGGCCTTGACTCTTGACTCTTGAGCTAAATCCGAAAAGACTGCACTTTAATATATATATATATATTTTTTTGGTTAATTTTTCCAATGAATTGTTATATTTGCACTCCTGTTAGAATAGTTTTCGACTGGATTTGGCTTACGGTTTTTAATTCTTGATTAGCGAACATGTTCTAGAAGTACAATGAAGTTCTAGAAGAAAATTGAGTCATTCTATACAATCCTAAAAATTTAATCCAAATTATGTTTGAAATGAATCGTTATAACTATACAAATCATGAGATGACGTGGTTAATGGACAAATAAACAATATCATTTGGGGTTTTATAACATTAGTGTAAAAGATTATCTAGCTAGTAATTTAAAAAAAAACATGGGTTTCCCTTGCAAATGTTGTTTTTGTGATTACCAAAACTAATATTAAACTACGTTATTTTTACGTTCATATTTGGACTTCACAAACAAAAGTAGTTGACTTCACACCATGACATGTAATTGTGCAACTTCATAGCCACAAAAATTACATTAAACATAGACTCAAATCGAATCGATACAGGTAACTTTGTTAAGTGTAGTCACAGGTAGAAATTGCACTAGTTTAGTGTTTAATTGTCTAACTATGAGTAGAGAAGAAGATTGATTTGTTGTCTCGTCTCGTCATCTGTTTGCTTTAGCTTATTCAATATTATCTTTGCTTTCATGGAATCACTTTCAACATCTGCATTTATATCAACATGGTTTTTTGTCCTAAATTGTTAATTAAAAAACACAATTCTATATGTTGTCAAGGGCAATAGTCCCACGGTAATCACACCTCTTACCGAAGCTGAGGTCCCAAGTTCAAATCCCCTTTTTTTTAAGAAAATACATGATTCTTTACTCATTTACATGATTGCCTCGTACGCCCACATTTGTGAGTAAGTCACAAGAGTTGCAACATTCCAATATGTGCTAGTTTGGAATAATGCACAACTTGAAAGACAGTTATTTGTAGCACAACCAATTCTTAATGAAACATCTTTCATGATCTGATCACACTTCTAAGGAACTTATGAATATGAGTGTGTATTTGCCGCAACGATCTTCAGACAGTTTACGGGTTGTTGTTGTTGTTGTCGTCGTCGATACTCTTGCCACTAAAGAGCTTGACAAAGTTCGGTACCACCTTTGTTTTTTTCTTGATGGCGATGGAACTCGAACGAGCCATCCTAGTCGATGGAGAGGCAGACTTTTGAAACTTCGCTCGTCTTGAAGGAGTCAAATTACCAATGCTGCCTCTGGTATATTTTCTAGTTGGTCCTGGCCGCATGTTCTCTGCTTCTTCTGTGTTTTTCTCGCGCTTGTGTCTCCATTTCCTCAACTCTCCTTCTACATTTCTCTTCGTGGAAAGTGATCTCTGTGTTCTAAACGTCTCTTTCTCTTCATCCACCCCTGTCTCCCTGATTTCCTTGTGAGCTAATTCAATTCTCATCAGTATTTCCTTTTCACTAGCCTTTAATGCTTCAATCCATGCCTGAGAAGCAGCAACCTTCTTATCTGCAATCTCTTCAGCCCCACCAGCACGGCCTGTCAAATATTCGTATTCAAACTTAGAAATGGTAATCAAAGAACTATGTTGTGAAGCAGAAGCTCTTGTCTGCATAGTATTCTCAATAAGAGATTTCAGATTCTCAAGAGCTAAAGCTTCTGATGATTTAATAGCATTGAGCTCTTGCATTGCAGCCTGCAACTTTTCCTCAGTTGAATCAATTTCAGTCTCGGTTTTCTGAATTTCTGCCTTGATGGTTGCAGTTTCTTCAACAACAAGCTCCTTCTCTTTCTTCGCTGCCTCCGCTTCTGTCTTTAACTGTTCAAGAGTGAGAGATAGATTGCTTGCAATTTCTGTAGCCTTTTCTTCAGCTGCAGTCGCTGCTTCCAACTTGGATTTTGCTCTAAGTAGTTTGGAATTGAGACTTTGAACAATTAAATCTGATTTCTCCTCGGCTTTCCTAAACCGAGCAGTTTCTTCTCTGACATGCTTGAGCTCATTCCTTATGACATCCATTGAAGCCATGAACTGAAAACCTTCCTCTTTGATTGAAGCCAATTCCACCTTTGCTGCCTCTAATTCCTCTGTGATTGGCTGTAACAAAGGTGAACCTTCCAATTCGTCAACACTATGAAAATCGACTTGTGTGTGCTTAAAGCTATCATTGCTTTGTACACTTTTGTGCATTTCTTTAACATTCTTTAGCTCATTCTTTAACACATTAACATCAGACAGTGTGACTGCCAGTTTGTTTTCGAGCTCTTTAGCGCGATCAATCTCTTCACTTGTCTCCTTGATTTTTTCCTTTTTCCTCTCCACTGCAAATGAGAATTCACTGGCTTCTTTTTCCCTTTGAGCTTCAATTTCTGCGTATTCTTTCAAGGCCTCGATTCGTGCCAACTCAACCAACACTAGTTCTTCGTTGGTCTCATCAATCTCCTTCCTAAGCGCTTCCACATTGCTCGAATTAGACCCAATTTTCAACTTCAAAGTCTCAACCTCCTTTTCTGCCCGCAACTTCTCTTCCAAAACAGAAGCCATATCAAGCTTAAGTTTACTCAATTCCCTTTTCACAAACTCCAACTCTTGCATCACTTCTGAGTACTGTAAACTCTGTCCACTCCACGCCGCCATCTTCATTTTTTCTTCATGCTTACCTGAACTCTGTAACGTCTCAATGTCACTCATCTTCGCTTTCACCTTAGTATTCGATTCCTCAATCAGAGAAGCAAGATCTTTAACCTTGTTCCTTGCGTTAGAGAGCTCGGATTCTGCTTGAAGTTTTGCCAACTCTGCAGTCCTTCTACTCTCTTTGTATCTACTAATATCCTTCCTTGCCCTATGAAGTTTTCTAGCTCTTGAAGAGGACTTGTTAAAAATTATAAACAACCATAGAGAAACAAATCAACATAATTGAATTCCGGAGAAAAGAATTCTGTGTAATTTTGTTCTTAACATGGTAAAATAAATTATTAATTAGTAATAAATAAAAGGGTTGATTAGATTATACCTCAGGCAAGTCCATTTTGGAATTGTTGTGTGCATCACTACCATCATAAATTCTATCTCCATACATATTAATGGCTGCTTTCACAGACCCACTTTTTCTTTTATAATCAAATTCTCCTCTATCCATATCTATCCTGTTGTTTCACACTCAAAGTTAGCAAATTTTTTCTATCTCTTTCTCTTCCATGAAAACGAAAAAGAAAAAAAAATACATACCTGTGCATTCAAGAAGAAAAACCCAGAAAAGAATTTAAGCTAAAAGCAGAATCTGGGTGTGATTCTATATAACAGTGTATGTATATAGAAATAGACAAAAGCATGAAACAGAGAGATTTAACATACCTTGAAATTGTTGTAGAGGTAGAGAAATGGTGTTGAAAATATGCTCTACAGAGAGTTCGTTAAGAACAATAACAAGATAAAGTATAAAAAAATAAAAGAGAGAACGGCAGAGGAAGACAGAGAGAGAGAGAGAGAGAGTTTGAAGTTGAAGTTACAGTATTGTGATGACTGGCTCATATTGGAACTTGGAAGTGTCGCTAGTCGCTACCCACCAAAATACACCATTTTCGGCCCAATTATATTTAAATTACTCACTGCCACTCTTAATATTCTTTGGATCTTTTAGTAATTAGTATCTTAGCCTCTGAATTAGCCATTCTTAGAATTATTTCTGTGGAATTACTAGGCACACGATAACCAACTAAGTAACTTTGACACACCTAAAACATGGATACTAAACTATCAATATGGGGATAGCATGTGACCCGTGGTAAAGAGGTACAGGTTCGAGTCGTTATATCCAGGTCATATATATATATATATCATTTTGTCCTATTTAACATAATCATGTCATCAATTATAATAAAAATCTTAAGAGGAATAGTTTCATCAGTTTCTCCGAGTGATAAAGCACTTGACTCTATAAAAAATAATATAAAAATAACTTTAAAATACATTTTTATGTATATCACTATCCAACGTGACTCGATGGTAAGAGAATTCATTCAGTTAAACAATATTTTAAATTCGAGTCATTGACGCCACCATTAGTGGTATTTTTATAAATAAAAAAAAAAATTAATGTATAAAAATTTCTCTACTAGAAATTGCTACGTTATTCTAAATTCATTGGTTTTTCCTCAAATTTACTTGTCATCGTTGAAAGTTGATTGTATTTTCAAGCAACAAATACCCAACCATATTCCAAACCACCAATCAATTATAAAAAATAAATCTATATGAATTGAAGATAAGCATCTGTTGGATCAATTAGAATGTCACTCCGAACAGGTGTATTAATAGCCAAAATTTTGTTTATTAGTGAATACTGTAAAAAATAAAAATCAAAGGCAAACATGGTTGCGAAACGACAAAGGTACATGCAAAATCGATCTTTGTCCTGTTAGTGAAAAGAAAAACGACAGTATTTTTTCTTGTTTTGCAGGTCACGATAGAGTTGACATAGTCACAAACATCAAATTGCCTGTAACCAGCCACGTGTTTGATGGTGATCCACGCAAAAGGAATATATAAAAAAAGGAAATTACACAAACATCCCATGAGTTTAATCAATATTGCACTCAGCTACAACTCTATCAAAATTGCACATACTTACCTGCTTTTTGTTGACTAAGTGTTAATTGACAGTTTGACTAACTATAAAATTTAAAATGTCTAAATTACCCTGAATTAATTATTTTATTATAAAAATAATTATTTTTGAATTTTATTATAATGAAATTAATTAACTAACAATTTTTTATTTAAAAAAAAACATTTTTTAAGAAAAATAAAAATCTTTTCCATGGGATAACTGTAGAGACTAGAGAAAGATTAATGGAAAATTGAAATGAAATACGTACAAGTCTTTTAATATATATATATATATATATATTAAATGATCCCATATAAACTTCTTTCAAGGAATGGGTCAGACCAGGTCATTTTTCAAGAATAATAGCTAAGGGACCTGATACTACCACTTGGATCTAAATTTACATGTTGATGCTCACAACTTCGATAGCTATACTAGTGATTTGGAAGAGATCTCTCAGTGCCCATTTCAGACAACTCTCCATCATTTTTCTTTGGCTGAGTGCATGTATTTCGACAGTGCCTGTTTTTCCAGTTATGAAGCCAGTGATCCTACTCACATTAGACCTAGTGCCTAGGTGGTTTGGCCATTCGTGGGCCAAGAAATATTGAACGGTAACATAGGCGGGGTTTTCCGAGGAATACAAATAACCTCTGGTTTTTTTTTTTTTTTTTTTTTTTTTTTTAGATTTGGCAAGCATCTGGAATAACTAGTGAATTACACAAGAACTATCAATTAATTAAAAAACAAATGTTAATTAATTAATTTTATTATGATGCAATCTCAAAAATAATAATTATTATAACAAAATAATTAATTCAAGTGTAACTTAGACATTTTAAATTTTATGATTAGTCAAACTGTCAATTAATACTTAGTCAACGAAAAGTAGGGGAAATATATTCAATTTTGACAAAAGTTGCAGTTGAGTGCAATATTGATTAGACTCATGGGTGTTTGTGCAATTTTTCTAAATAAATTTTAGGTGTAATTTCACGTATATACAATATGTGCCTGATATGGCACAAACCACCCCTTCTGTTAGTGGACTATATTTTTGACGCGAAATAATTGAAATACTTCTAGTTATTATTTTATATTTTATTTTATCATTTTCAAATTAATATTTAGAAGTTTCCAAAAACGAAAATTAATATTTAAAATAATAAATTACATAATAAAGAAAAAAAATAGGGGGAAAAATTCAAAACTATCCCTAGAAACATTAATAATTTGTTTTTAACCATATACAAAATTTAACTGTTTATAACCATATTTTTATATGGTTACCAAAATATCCTCATATTAAAAAACTCTTCTCAAATCCTCTTTTCTTTTGTCTCTCTACTCTATTCTCCATTGTCTCTCTCTTATCTCACATCGACGGTGCCTTCGCCAGAACGCTGCCTGACGAAGGTGCTGTCAGACCAATGCTACCTATGCATGGTGATGCCATCACATGTGACACCATCGTGCGCTTTGCTTGGTCACCGTTAGGAATTTCATTTAGGGGGCACCATTAAATAATAATTAAAAAAAAATTGAACAATTTAAAGTACATTAATCGAAAATGAAACATCTCAAGTTTACAAGGGGTATACACCAGGCTAAACAAAAAATTTGACTAAACAAAAAGTTGGAATATATAGATTCATGTAATTCTTCAAACATATTACAGCGGTCCTTGACGTGGTTTTATTTTTTGAAAATGTTACATGACAGTGTGATTATCAATGCCATCAAATATGTCCTTTTTCTATATAAACAACCAAATTATCATTCATTCATTGATCTCCCGTATCATTGTACAATCAAGTTCTTATAATATTCATAGTTGAAAATGATCTCTCAATAATAGTAGGAACCAGTAAAATCAATGCTAATGTCAAAAGTAAGTAAACCAATGGAAATACTTTGTCTTTTTTATGGGCAACAATCATTTTTACAAGTTTAGTAATTCCATTCAATTTTGAAAACTCAACACTAGAGCACATATCCATAATATAAGTCTCAAGTTGAAGATCCGCAAGAGAAAAATCATTTGAGTAAAACTGAGCAAGGCGTATCAATTTTTTCTTATTAAAAGTAGAAAAGGATTCACTTTGATTTAAACATGCCAAACAAACAAGCAACTCATTTTACTCATTGAAACGACTATTTAGTTCTTGAAGTTGCATATCTAAAATAGTATAAAATAGCTTAACTTGATAATAATGCAAATTTGTGATTTCTTGAGCTTTATGCCTCTTTCGCCCTCGAGATACAAACATATCATCCATGTTAGGCATTTCAGTATTATATTTGAAACAAATATCGGGTATTTGGTTAAGTAAAGAATCTCATCCACTCTCCTCCCTCGTAATTTGTAACCGGTGCTTACATAAACCAACCAACTTCATAGCATTTGTTATATCTTGATTTTTCTCTACAAGGCTTAAGATAATTCATTTGTAATTCCAAGCACATCTTTCATCAAAGACAAAATTAAATGATTGCATCAACTCTACTAGATTGTTTGCTTCACATATTTGCTAAAAAGTTGATCCATCATTTACAATTACCTCCAATACATCAATTAAAGATGGAAACATAGTGATTATGCTTATTAAAGTACCATAATGTGAACCCAATCGTGTATCACCGGAACGTTTCAAATTAGTCTCCTGATTGAGACCTCTGATATTTGAAAGTTCACCACTTTTGAGTGCTTCAAAAACTACCATAACTTGCTTCTCCCAAAGAATATCATGACGTTTAGGTGAAGCTCCAACAATATTCACTACATTGGCAAAAATTGAACATCTATATGATTATTTGCTAAAGCAACAAGAGCCAATTAAAGTTGATGAGCAAAAAATGAATATAATAAGCACACTCATTCTCTATCATAATTAATGATTTAAGACCATTAAACTCCCCTTGCATATTACTTGCTGCGTCATAACCTTGCCCGTGCAATCTAGATATGCTCAATCCATGCTTAGAAAATACGTTATCAATTGTGGTCTTAAGTGAGAGAGCGATAGTACTAGCAACATATTTGATACCAATAAACCGCTCCATTACTTGTTCATTAAGATTTAAATAATGCAATACCGTAACTATTTGCTCATTTGTTGATACATCACGAGATTCATCAATCAAGATTGAAAACAATGCATCACCCATTTCTCTAATAATAGTATTGGTAGTTTCAACTACAAGAGCATGTACAATGTCTTTTTGAATATCATGTGATATTAACTTGAAGTTTTCTAGAGCATTTTGCAAAGTTGTATCTTTAATATTTTCATTAGGTTTGCAAGAAATTGATAAAGTTCAAGAAAGTTTCCACGGTTGCTTGACTCCTCATATTCTTTGTCACCACGAAATGCAAGTCCTTGTCTCAAAAGAAATTGAACACAATCAACAGATGCATTCAAGCGAATTTGATATTGAATTTGAGCTTCATCAGAATGTTTAGAAAAAATAGTCTGAATATGTTGCGCTTGATTTAACAAAGCTTCACAACATTATTGGGTACTATATTTTTCTACATGATATGTTAATGTATATGTTTTCATTCAATTTGAAAATCCTTTACCAAGAAATGAATCACCACCTCATTATTGACCATTCACCAGTTTGAAAAGAAAAGTAGAAAACAATAAAAGCAAAATGCAGCATTCTTTGCAATGCTATATTATAACAAAGTTTTATATTCATCAAACCAAGATTGTATGAGACTTCGACTTGCCGACTTAAAAGGAATTTCATGCCCTCTAGGTTGACAAGGACCTTTTTGCAAATAAACTCTACGAATTTTGTCTCGAACATTATGATTATAATCTAATATATGATGTCGTGGACTAGGATCTGTGGGAAAACTAAATAAATCAAATTCTGAATTTTTTTGTTTAGAACCATCACTCTTCTCCAAAGGGGTAAGAAACATTGATACTTTCTTATAATAGTTCTTCATCACTGTTTCCAAATAGAGTCTAATGAGTAAACTGATTATAAATTTTAAAATAATAAATCTATAATTACTTTAAAATTTTCTGCAATATAACACCTACTTGGTATTGTAATTCATATTACCAACTTTTATGGAATATAACACCTAATTTATATTTGCATTTTGTAATAAATAATTATTGAATTTCATAACTCACAAGTTACAAACCCAATTTTATGCATCACATAATCAATAATTCATTAACACTCATAATGGTTTCAAGTAATTATGTGATAATACATTATTAGTGGCTTAATAAGAGTAAAAATTACCTGCTTGCCCTTAGTTGCCTCCGTCTCTAATCACCGTGCACTGTCTAGCCTGGGTAGCACACACCCAGAAGTGGAAACAGTGTCGCCGTGGTGGCCCTTCCTGGAAGTGCTGCTCAATTTGAAGAGAAGAGAACAAAAAAAAAACCCTAAAAGTGATTTTTTTTTTTTTTTTATCTTCCAATTTTTTATTTCCATTTTTATTCTTTTATTTTCTTGTATATTATCGCTACCAAAACACTAAATTTTCAGATTTCAAAAATCAATTTTCATCAATTAAACATTAACCACTATATCTTCACCAAATTACAATCATCAACTCCCAAAATCCAACCTCCATGAGAAAAACATCTCTTCCAAATTTCATCAAAACGCAATCATTGACTCACAATTAATATTTTACCATCAAACCATTATCAAATGAGCATCAACAATATCACCAACACAAAAAGAAAAAAAAATTCAATAACAAACAACTTCACTCCACCGATAGTAGAGGATCTGCTCCTCCATGAGGAGCAGATAGCTCCTCCACCTGGAGTGGTTTGCTTTGAGGAGTGGAACCTCTTATCCAACAACTTTCACGGATCGTGTGGAGGACATGCTTCTCAACGGAGTAGATCACAAGCACATGTGATGAGTTTTCTCTCTTGTGCTGTGGAAATATATATCAGACATTTTATATTTTACAAGCATCTGTAAATAGTTTTTTCTCCGGTATTGTGAGAATAGATATTGGGCTGCAAATGTAGTGTTTGGTTCATGACAGTTCCATAACCCTTTTGGTGTTAGAGTTTATTGTAACATTTTTTTTTTTGAAATATTAACAATTCAGGGTTTGGTGGACAGGGACATGACTCGAACTCATAACCTCTTGGTGTGAATGTGAGGGGCATACTAATGACCTAACCTCATCTTGTCTTTATTGTAACATATAACAAAAATACATGTTTTATGAAGTGTATTTCAGCACTGCCCACAGTTACTCAATAATAAGAACTTCAATTTGATAATGTCTTAGAGCGTTCGAGTTGCTGCCACGGTAAATGTTATATATCTATATAATATACTAAAGCTGACCCTCAAAGCGTCACATGTCACCGTGAGAGAATTTTGGCATTAAATAATAATTATAAATTAGTTGCTAATTGTAATATATAATACAAACTATTGAATTAAAATCAACAAATCTTAACAGCCTACCATTTTATCTTTCATAGCTAAAGTTAAAGTTAATATTTTTTCCTTATTTATTAAAATCATTGAAGTGAAATCAAATGTAAATTCTTCGTATTTCATCAAAACTATATGAATATTCAGGGAAAAAAATACCAATAGTATACCAAAAGTTTATAATTATTGTAATTGAATATTGTTGCTAATTATTATATTGAAATTCAAAGGTTCTTAATCAATTAATATTAAAATATGTATGACACTAAAATTTTTTTAAAAACTCTTCACTTTCTTGTCTTTTTTCTATAAATTTAAACTGATTGTTATTGTAAGTTGCTCAAATCCTTATTTCATTGTTTGCATGACCTTTTGTTTATATGCTTTTATTCAATTAACATTTTTGTAATGTTAATTGTTCTTGTAGATGGCAGCGAAACGCATTCATGCACTGGTAGGTTAAATATTTCATTCATTTCTTCTATACAAATATTTTCTTACATTCAGTGTATTCATTCATGTACAACATACTAAAGCTGACCCTCAATGCGCCACGTGTCGCCGTGAGGGAGCTTTGACATTAAATTATAATTATTAATTAATTGTAAATTGTATTATAAAATACAAACCATTGAATTAAAATCAGTTAATCTTAACAATCTACAATTTCATCTTTCATAGTTAAAGTTATTATTTTTTTGCTTATTTATTAAAACCATTGAATTGAAATTAAATGTAAACTCTTCGTATTTCATCAAAACTATATGAATATTCAGAGAAAAAAAAAATACCAATAGTATACCAAAAGTTTATAATTATTGTAATTGAATATTGTTGTTAATTATTATACTGAAATTCAAAGGTTCTTAATCAATTAATATTAAAATATGTATGACACTCAAAAAACTCAAAAAACTCTTTATTTACCTGTCTTTTTTCTATAAATTTAAACTCATTGTTATTGTAAGTTGCTCAAATCCTTATTTCACTGTTTGCTTGGACTTTTTTTTATATATGCTTTTGTTCAATTAACATTTTTGTAATGTTAATTGTTCTTGCAGATGGCAAACGAAATACATTTATATACTGGCAGGTTAGATATTTCATTTCTATCTTCTATACAAATATTTTTTTATATGCAATGTATTCATTCATGTGTAATTGTTGGATTTTTAAGTTCCTGGTATATTGAGTTTCCGGAGGTTTTCTAGTCAAATTAGCTATCCATTTAATGTCTCCATTCATTGAGATCCTAAACGTGACAGTTGAAATTATTGTTGTTTCTATTGTTCAATGGTTATATTTCTTCAAATGATTTATCTCAAGAAAATGAATTTAATACCAAAGTTGATAATATACAAAGTGCAGTTCTTCGATTGTTTTTTATTGTTCTTCTAGGTCATAAATTTTGATTTGCTATAGTACACCCACATTCAATTATGTCGATGACTTGAATTTGGATTATCGAAGAAGTAATAAATAAAGTTAATAGTTAGTGCCGATAAAAATATGCATATAGGCTTTGACAGAAGTTGATATAACATTGTTTTCTTATTGGCAGCTATTGCAGCTTATGTATATCTTGTGACCGCTGGTTTCCATGACAACTTGTGAGCCAAGATTGGGAAGACTGTTAATCCATTACAACAACGATATGCGGCATTCTTGAACTCTCCAATTACGGCTGTTCATCAGTGGTGGTTCAGATAAGACATTTTCAGTAACACGTAGAAGGAAAAAAGAAAAGAGATCGTACATGGGAATTAGTCGAATGTAAATTTGGAAGAAAAACCTGTTTATAATCTAGATATGTGCTCAACTAGGCATATGTACTCTTAGATTGACCCTTTAATTGGTTACAGCCTCTCTCTTTTTATCTCATTCGATTTACATTTTCAATGGACATGTTTGATCCTGAGAGGTGTCTTCCCCAAATAGATATGTGGTCACAATACATTAAGAAAATGACATACTTAGAACTAGAATTTGAATGTTAAAGCTTTTGGGTATAAATTGCAAGCAATCATGGATATTCCTCATAAAGCTTTTGGGTATGTTTTTATAGTGATTTGGGGGTTAATGCTATTGACCTTTTGTGTTTTGTGTTAAATTTGGATGGTTTGGAATAATCATTTATTAGTAGATAGACAATTCAGCTAATAATGCAGTTTTGGCAGCAATTGAGTTCACTTTATCTTCTTAGAAAATAATAATAATAATAATAATAATAAATATTATGAAAGATTAATTAATGGGTTTCGATATTGATAAAGGTTTTGTAAGAATCTAGGTAAGTTGAAAATGAATCTTATACACTTCAAAGGAGAGGTTTTGTAGTAGTTCATAAGTCAATATCTTGTAAACAAAAAAAACAAAAAAATGGAAATGGAAAGCCATATTAAAACCGGATACAAAGCTGAAGTGCCTCACTAAACAGTGAACAATCATTTAATTTATAAATCATTACAAATCATTTATAAATTATTTAGTGTGGCGTTATAACTTTGTATTAATACGAGCATGCATTTTGTGTTATATCCTAAAAAGTTCATTTTTTTAACGGATGATGCAAATGGGAAAGTAAACATTATTGAAGACAAAATTGGGTATCATCGAATTTATTGATTTGAAAACATAATAAATATATTATAGATGACATCTATATATTATGCGTGACGTTTTGCATTGTTAAAAGTAATTTTAAATAGAAGTTACTGATTTTTCAAATAAAATTAATGAATTTTACACGTCCAAATCATTTAGATGCTATAGGTGGTAAAAACATTTTGCTATCGGTGGTAAATACGTTTGCTTTTTGAATCACAATATAATATATAATAACAGAGCTCTAACTTACAATATAAATTCGATGATCATTACATTATATTTTACAATGCTCGCACAACGTGCAGGTTGCAAACTAGTGTATGTGTATATATATATAATGAAGCTTATTTCATTTCATTTTTCACATTATATTAATTAGGGTTAATTGTACTAAAGTACCCTAAATTTATCACATTAGGTAAAATATCAGCAAGTTTTGAAAATTTAACACAAATATACCCTACTGTTAAAGTTAAACCGTTATCTTTAATGGTTGACCAGTCAAATAAATGAAAGGAGGAATTTGCCCTTGCTATTCTATCCGGCATAAACTAATTTATTAATTTTATTTATATTTATTTATTAAGAAAATTAAATTAGTTAAAAATATATATATATACATCCTCATCTCTAACATCATCAACAATTCCCTCATTATCAACTCCATGTTTTCATCATAATCTCAAACTTATCAGTAAATATATATATATATATATATATATATATAATTATCACTAAAAGCTTAACACAACACTAACTCAAAAAAACCAACAAAAATGAATAGAAAAAAAACCCCAAAAAGCCGAGAAAAATGGTGGAGCATGGCTGATGTATATCTACATTGATCTCTATTTTTTTTTTGGGAGATACTTAACCAATTCAAGTAACTTAATTTTTGAAAAGAAACATTTTCCATTCTCTTCAATTTTTATTTGATTGTTCTTCGAATTCCAGAAATTAACATCAAATTCTGGGTTCTAACATTTGAGTGGAAGACAAATCCAGCAACAATTCACTTAGATTCCATTCAATTTAATGTGTTTTGAACTAATGCACAACCTCCAAATTTGTCTCTTCACGTTCAAAAAGAGATATAGAGAGAGAGGAACCCTAAAAGAAAACAATGCAATTTACCTAGAAACATTAGAGAACTCAACTTAGGAAACTCATTCCAAATACCAAGTCTAATACCTTTCCGAATACCGGGTCTAGTACCTGACCCTGGCCCAAACTCATGGTGTGGCTTATCCTCTTCTTCTTTATACCTACTTCGCCTCCACTCTTAATCTCATTTACACCTACGCAACTACGAAAATAGCCTTCAGTGTCAATTGTCAACTCTCAACCTTGTCTCCATTGCACACGGCTGCAATGACAAGCCTTCGTTGTCACACGTCTCAACTACATCAGCTCTCTCCTTTGTTTTGGAGGAGTTTAAAATAGGACATTGATTTGTTTTTTATTTTTCCATATCTCTACATAGAGGGGATCTGAAGAGATCTTGATGCAGATGTGTTATCTGCTCTCTCCACTAATTTTTGTTTTGTTTTGTATTTTTTTCATTTTTAATTAATTTTATTGTTTTAAAAATAAAAATAATAAAAAAGTTTATGTTGGATGTTGTGGCAAGGGCAAATTCATCATTTTAGATATTTGATTGGTCGACCGTTATTATTAACGGTTTGACTTTAACGGTAGGGTATATTTATATTGAATTTTTAACACTTACTGATATTTTACCTAAATGGATAAACTCAAGGTATTTTAGTGCAATTAGCCTTATTAATAATTTATAATACATTGGTTGACCGTTGACTTTTGTGACGGTGCTCCAAATTCCCATGCACGTTAACATACCAAAGTAAGATCTAGAATCAGCTATCCAACCATCCAGACCATCGAAATCCTAAATATCTCTATTAACGGTCGATGATTTAAACAAGAATTTACATCAACTGGAATCGGTCGAATCACATGTAATTGCAATATTTACCCAAACAAACCAGAATTTGACGATCTTCCCATACTTTTGGTAGCACCGAATCAGCACTCCGTCTCGCTCGACGACAATTTTAAATCGAATTCGTTGACAATTTTAATTTTCTGGTAACCCAAACAGCAAAAAAGAAAAAGAAGTAGACGAAGGAAAGTTTGATATGATTTGATTTGAATCGAATGCGGTGGTTGTTGTTGTTGTTGTTGTTGTTGTTATGACTTATGAGTAGAAGTAGTAGCAAGGACTAAGGAAGAGTGTGTGTGTGTGTGTTTGAAGAAGTAGAATAATGGATGTGGAGAGATCGTCGCTGTGCAACTGCGTTGTGAATTTCTTGCTGGAAGAGAAGTACCTGTTGACGGCGTTCGAACTGTTGCAGGAGCTTCTTGACGACGGAAGAGACGCTCAGGCCATTCGTCTCAAGGACTTCTTCTCTGATTCCTCTCAATTCCCTCCTGATCTCATCTCTCGTTTCAACTCTCTCAGAGGTCCCTACCATCTCTTCTCTATATCTATGTTTGTTTACATATGCTCTGAAAAATGTAGCTAATTGAATTTTTTGTCAATTTTTCCGATTGTTCGATTTCGTGCATGTTTCATGTTTAGCTAAGGAACTGGTTTTATTACGTTGACAATTATGCTGTGAAAACGATTGAATTGGATTGTTGAGGTCTGAGGACATACATTGATGATTTAATTCTTTGACTCAATTTAATTTAGCTTATGAAAATGATAAATAAAAATAAAAAAAAAACTTCTTTTTTGAAAAGATCATAATAAATTGAGAGGTGATGTGAGCTTTTAATTACAAATTTTTCCTCATTTTGTTTTTAGTGTAGCGACTTGATGGTTTTGTAAACGAAATTTATCACAGGCTCAGCCTGATGTTTATTTGGCAGCGATCCAGAAACCCTGTTATTAAGCATTACAAAGTGTGAAAATGGTGTTAGTGCAAAATGTCTATTCCTGATTCTATGCAACTATTGAACTTGTAGGATGCATATCCTTTGTGACTTTAGGATCACTACTATTAAATAGAAATGCCAATGCTTTTCTAGTGTGAACCCTTTGTATACATAATGGAAGATTGAAAAGACAACTGATGCATTGGTGTCCTCCTTTCCGTATCAAATTGCAGTTGCAGATCCTCAGAGTTTACTAGAAGAGAAAGAAGCCCTAGAAGAGAAATTAGCAATTTGTGAGTATGAGCTTCGTTTAGCCCAAGAGGACATTACAAAATTAAAGACTGATTTGCAGAAGAAAACTGAATTGCCGCTGGATCAATTGAATGGTAATTTCGCATTTCTGCTTGGTATCTGAATGATGAACTTTATACATTTCAAAGTTTATGTAATTAATTGTGGATTATCTTACTTGGTCAGTTCACTTGTTGAAAACAGTCCATTCCTTAACAATCTCAAATCAGTGACACAAAGTGGTCAACGTACATACCCAAAATCATATATCTGTGTTCTTGCTCATTTTTTAGAGCAAGAAATTAACACTTGTGCCTTTTTTAACTTCTTGTACTGAAATTCAATAACCCACCTCCAGGCTAAATGTGAAAACAGTCCATTCCTTAACAATCTCAAATCAGTGACACAAAGTGGTCAACGTACATACCCAAAATCATATATCTGTGCTCTTGCTCATTTTTTAGAGCAAGAAATTAACACTTGTGCCTTTTTTAACTTCTTGTACTGAAATTCAATAACCCACCTCCAGGCTAAATGACACATATTATAGTTGAAGACTGAGAGCATATTTCTATCCTTAATTTTGAACCAAAGATGCAACTATAAGTAATGGTGCACTACTGGATTTAGCTTATAATTTGGTGCTCCTGCATTAGCTAGTACTATGCTACAGCTATCCGTGAATTCCATTCCATATTGTATCTTTTGCAGGGTCAAATGGAAAAAATAATGTTACTCATGGTACTGAATTTCAACGGCAAAAGAGTGAGTCTTCGTCCTCAGATTTGGGCTCTTTGAAGGATAATGAACGTAGAGATCTTAACTGTGCTGTAAAGGAATATTTGCTCATAGCAGGTTACCGGTTAACTGCAATGACATTTTATGAAGAGGTTTGTATGCATCTCTCTGTCCGTCTTCATTTCCTCCCTTGTTTTTGCTTTCAACTATTGCAAGAAGACAAAACCTAGTCGATGCGTTCCAGTGACATTCATTGTCTTGTGAATATAACTAGGCAGATCCTAGTTCGAATCATATTAAAATAAACAAAAATTGAGAATTGTGATTATATTGTTGTAAATAAGAAAATGCTTCTAGTAAACTGCTTATAGATTTAGAATAACTTCTTTGTAACATGTTTGTGTCTATTTTGGCTAGGCAGAAGTTAATTCCAAGACCTGCTATTTTTATTAAACTCTTTTTTGCCTAACTTGCTCAATCTGGGTCATAGGATATTTGTTGGCTTCATTAGCTTTTTGGATATAATTTCTTTTCATACACTGCTGGAAATTTTGTTGTGATCAAATAATTTCATTGAATTGATTATTAGGGATGGCTCGGGTTTGGGGTGGTCTTCCCCTCACTCCATCCCACCTCATTTATTTTTTGAGAACCCATCCCCTATTAAATCCCCATCGTAAATTGGGCAGGGCGAGGAATGCTTTCCCCATCCCCGCCCCATTTACCTATGTATCCATATAACACAATGAATTTAATATAATATATCAAATGATTAGAAGAAAATGTTGAACTTTTAATTTTTAAGGTTATTAGAGAATGAAACTTATTATTTGTCCATTTGTGGGTAAGATAGAAACATTGAACAACAAACGATGCTCAAAAGACCTATAAAGCTACAGTAGGTGGATATGTTTAAATATATTTTTCCTTTCTTTGAAACTACGTGGTTTTATCTCTAATTTTTTGAAGAAAAAAAATATAAAATAATAATACAAAAAGTATATTTTAAGTGGGGCGGGTGCTGGGTGTATAAAACCCGTCCCCAACACAGATCTATTGCGGGTTTTACTATTTATTCCCATCCCTACTCCGGTAAGTTTGCCATCCCTATAGATTATTATAAGAAAAATTCTTATGTAAGTGGTAGAAGTTTGGTGTAGTAATAACTAAATTAGTAAAATACAAGAAACTTAGAAAAATTTACTTTTGATAGGATATGTGATTCTTACCTGTTGCTTTGGTGAGAGGTGACTTGTATGACTTCTTATTCAATTTTGAGCCTGTTATCATCAAATTATTGACCCTTAAGAGGTATAAAATCTTAAAATCAGGTGAATTTTTGTCCTCAGGTTATAGACCAGAACTTAGATGTTTGGCAGAACACTCCTGCATGTGTACCAGATGCCTTACGCCACTATTATTATCAGTACCTTTCATCCACTACAGAGGCTGCTGAGGTATATTCTCAGACACAAGTGGGGTAGGCAAGTTTTTCTTTATGTTTCCTTGATGATGGTATTCATAGTGTTCACTTTGAAGTTAATATTCGTTGTTATGCTACACTGGTCATAATATTAAAGTGCACCTTTTCTATCTCCTGCATGTTCTTTCGTACTTTGATGTGCACTTCTCTATTGCCTATCCATAATTAAGTGGGCTGGAAGATATGGAGGATTTGCTTTTAATAAATCTGTTGTCCCTACAGTTCCCATTCAATGTTAATTCAATTTTGTAAAGTCTGGCATTGTTTTACTAAATTAGTAACCTGAATATGCAATCTTGCTTGAAACGTAAAAGGCAGTTGATCCTTGGAATTCAATATTTTGTTACCTGGCTGTGTTTACATATTTTCACCCTTGTTATGTTATTATTGACTATGGTAATACGATATACATGTTGCAGTCATGCTCTATATTTTTTTCTGCATATGTTATCCGATTGAATTTCATTAAAGATGCCTTGGTAAATTGAAATGCTGCTTGCTGCAGGAGAAGATTTCGATGCTTCGAAAAAATGAATCATTACAAAAAGCAAATGAGAGCTTGCATCATGAAAATGAGAGCTTGCTAAAACACAAAGAATTATCTGATGGTCAAATAAGTGCGTTAACCAAATCCTTAGAAGCCCTTCAGAAGGATCTTAAAGACAGGGAGAAGTTGGTAGTCACTCATACTACGTTGCATCTTGTAGAGCTACTTTCATTTTATGTTTGTTCGTGCAATTATGCACACTGATATTGTACATTTTCAGATACAAAATTTGAAGCAGTCTTTGGAGCACCAAAGAAAGGACCTTAATGATTGTAGAGCTGAAATTACTGCACTCAAAATGCACATTGAAGGATCTCGTTCTGCGCGGAATTCGGTAGCTACTGAAGTTGATGTTGTCCAATCCCAGTCCTTGGAAAAGTATGAGGAAGAGATAAAATCTTTGCAGATGGAAATAGAAAGATTGAAGACAAAAAGCCAAAATGCTCCTGATTCCGTAGAATCTGGATATTCTGAGTCCATGCAGATAGAAGAGAAAGTAGTTGAAATAGATGAAGATAAAACTGTTGTCTCTGATCCAGTTACAATAGTGGGTGCCTTAGATAGCAGTGATGTTCAATCCCTGTCTACTCAAACCCTCAATGATAACGAAGTGAAACCAATTGAGGAAGTTTCTGGAGAGGCTTTGACAAGTTCTTCAAATGAAAATAGTGCTCTTGAAAACAGTGAAAGCTTCCCAATACAAAATGATGAATCATCATCAAAAGATACTGGGCAACATCTAAAATCAGATAATATATCTGGTGAAGTTGTATCTGACAAAACGGCAAGTTCATACTCTTTCTGTAGGATATATAATCATTTTCATCAGGGTTGGGAATTTTCTCCTTTTCCTTCATTTTTGGGGTTTTGTGGTATGGGACTTTTGTGACATTGGTGAATTTCGGAAACAGATAATACTCTTGGTTGGTCTCCCGTTCAAAAGAACCAAGAAACTTTGAAATCTTTACCCTTTGCTTCCTCCCTGGTCTCTGTTTCTATAATCTGTTTTTGTTTACTTGTTTTATTTATGCTGGAAAGTTTGTTATACATTATAGCTGAAATATAATTATACTTTGACAGGGTTTAGGAACTATTCAAATCCTTGCAGATGCCCTACCCAAGATTGTTCCTTATGTTTTGATAAACCATCGGGAGGTTTGATTTGAAATAATTCATTTTTAATATTTCATCTATCTCAAGGTATTTTTTGGCGAGAGATTTTTTACATTTGGCCTTGTTAATACCAACAGGAGCTTCTTCCCTTGATCATGTGTGCAATTGAGCGCCATCCAGATAGCAGCGTACGGGATTCCTTGACCCACACCCTGTTTAATTTGATCAAACGTCCAGATGAACAGCAGAGGAGAATTATAATGGATGTAGGTTGCTACTTGAAGTATTACATTTATATGGTTAGATATTTCTGCAGTTTGACCATAATACTGCATTATATCAACTTCATTTCAGGCATGTGTTAACCTTGCAAAGAATGTTGGAGAAATGAGAACGGAGACGGAATTGCTTCCCCAGTGCTGGGAACAAGTGAGCTTTAGTCTTGAATTTACAGGGACCTCCTAGTTTACCTAATTTATCTTCTCATACATTTTGGTTTTTAATTTCTGCTTGCATGAATAACAGATAAATCACATGTATGAGGAGCGTCGGTTACTTGTGGCACAATCATGTGGCGAGCTTGCAGTATATGTCCGGCCTGAGATCCGTGATTCTCTTATTTTGTCCATTATGCAACAACTGGTAGAAGATTCGGCAACTGTTGTTAGAGAGGCTGCTGCTCGTAATTTGGCCTTGCTGCTTCCACTCTTTCCAAATATGGACAAATATTTCAAGGTCAGCCTCACTAAATATGCTTCGAGGCCAGCGAAGAATTCTGACTTGACAGTTTGGCTTCAATGTAAGCTCTAGAACAGGTTGATGACACATGGTCTAGGGAATGTAGCCTTTTCCCCTTAACCTAACATGATGGCTTAAAAGACCTATAGTAAAACAGTTAAATATATATATATATATATATATATATTTATGAAAATTCTCCAATATCATATTCTGTTTGTTGACAGGTGGAGGATATGATGTTCCAATTGGTCTGCGATCCCGCTGGTGTGGTTGTTGAAACTTCACTCAAAGAATTACTTCCAGCAGTAATAAATTGGGGAAACAAATTAGATCATATTTTGAGAGTGTTACTTTCTCTTATCTTGAGCTCCACTCAGGTATGTTTGTTTCATGCCATTGATTTTTCTCATGTGATTGAAAACTATTCCATGACAGGTTTGTGCTACTTTTTAAATTTTTTCTTTTAATGTTTACCTCTTAAAACATTTTTAGCGTTGTCCACCTCTTTCTGGCGTTGAAGGGTCTGTGGAGTCACATCTGCGTGTTTTAGGTGAAAGAGAGCGCTGGAATGTTGAGGTTCTACTGAGACTGCTGGCGGAATTGCTTCCTTTTGTGCAGCAGAATGCAATTGAAACATGCCCATTTTCTTCGGTTTCCATGTCAAAGGGAACAGTTTTTCCTAGCTCCTTGCTTGATTTGTATGCAGGGTAAATTCCACTTTTCATTCTATTTTGTCTAATTATGTTTTGCATTTCCAGGTAGAATAATTCTTTGATCTTTGGTAATTACAATATTGAGTGTCTGTTTGTGGCTGTATTCTCATCCAAGTGATTTTTATGTCACTAGGGGACATGCCGAATGGCCAGCATTTGAATGGATGCATGTCAATTGCTTTCCTGATTTGATACAGCTTGCCTGCTTGTTACCCCAGAAAGAAGATAATTTGAGAAACCGGATTACAAAGGTATCTCTGCCTGATTTGCTTTTATTATTTGGGTACTCTTTTTCTTCATCTCATGGCTTCACTATTGAGAATTGCTCTTTCAAATTATGCTAATCTAGATAATATTTGCAGTTTTTGTTGGCCGTGTCTGAACAATTTGGGGATTCTTACCTAACACATATAATGCTGCCTGTATTCTTGGTAGCTGTTGGGGATAACGCCAATTTAACATTTTTCCCTTCTACCATTCATTCAAGAATCAAAGGTAATGGATTCCTATATTTTTGGTGAAACTCTTTCAGATCATGAATATCCTCTGATTATTGCTTAATTGCAGGCCTGAAACCAAGAACTGCCCTGGCTGAGAGACTAGCTGCTTTGGGTGTCTTGCCACTTCTCTTGGCAGGTGTTTTGGGTGCTCCTAGCAAGCAAGAACAGTTAGCAGACTACTTGAGAAAACTGTTAGTTGAAGGCCCTGTGAAAGATGATCATTCAGTGAAGCACACTGATGAGATAGTTAACGCTGTCCGCTTCCTCTGGTTTGTGTATTGATAGACACATTTTAGAATAAATTATTTGCAATCTATTAGCCAACTTATAGGTATCTTCTATAACGCAGTACATTTGAAGAACATCATGGTATTGTATTCAATATCTTATGGGAAATGGTTGTCAGCTCGAACACGGATATGAAAATCAATGCTGCCAATCTACTGAAAGTCGTTGTAAGTTAGCTTCTTGTGAAAAAGTGACTAAAAGTTACCCCATCATATGAAACTTAAATCTAATGGTAATGTTTCATTTGATAGGTACAATATATGGATGCAAAACTTGCTTCTACTCATGTTTTGCCTGCCTTGGTTACTCTTGGTTCTGACCAAAACCTGAATGTGAAGTATGCAAGTATAGATGCATTTGGAGCTGTGGCACAGCATTTTAAAAATGACATGGTATGGAATTTTTTATTTTGGCTTGATGTTTAAAATCTTAGTCAGCATTTCCCATTCATTGAACTCATAAAATTTGACATTTATAGATCGTTGATAAGATACGTGTTCAAATGGACGCTTTTCTTGAAGATGGATCTCATGAAGCTACTACCGCAGTGATCCGTGCATTGTTGGTGGCAGTACCACATACGACAGATAGACTCAGAGATTATATCCTATATCTTATTTACTGTTATAGTTACTTTAGTTGAACTGTTTATAATATTAGCAACAATTTTGCACTGTGGTTAACCGTTTTAGCATTTTATTGAGCTTTTATTGTTTAAAGTCATTAGATAATCTGTTTTTTCTTAACTTGATTTACATCTGTTGTCCAAGATTTTCCAACTTTCAGCCACACCAATTCCTGCTGGTGATGTCATGCGTCGCCGCGAGAGGGCTAATGCATTCTGCGAATCAATCCGTGCTTTGGATGCCACAGGTTTACATCTTAGCATAGTATTCTAAATGTAACAACTTCTGATTATTTGGTTAATTTAATTACAGTGGAAATGTCAGCTGACACTAAATTAAGATCTCAGTATGGGATTCATCAAACTGTGATTGCTGATCTTTGGTTTTCATATTAACATAAAACCATATCTTAAAAAGAGATCATGTGTGCATATTAGAATTTGCAAGCTAAAAGAAAATTTTCACAATTCTATTTAAAATGACGAATCATTTTTCTTGTTAAATATTAGGACTGATAAACTGTCTAAGTGTAATTTTTCTTCTTTAAAGCAGCGTTGGCAAAGGGAAGTCCACATTCGGAATCTTTGTTCTTTTTTTTTTTTTTTTTTTTTTTGCCTTTCCTTTTATTTCTGTTCTGTTTTTATTATAATACTGATATAAAGTGTTGCGACGTAGATCATCACTTGCAAATAAATGTAAGAAAACATGTAGGAAACGTAGTATCTTCTTTTATTTTTCTAGTTTTACAAAGATGTGTTATAATATGCAGGTTGAGTACGTTGGCCTTTTTCTACTCTTAAGTCCTATCCATAGAGAAAATGACGTGTTACAGTTTAATGGAAAACTTTGTTCCCCAGAAACTTAAATATTGAAAATCCTTGGTACTTTTGATTGCTTTACTATTCTAGAATTTTCTCAGCAATTCAATGGTTGTGCCTTTCCGTGTAGAAATGTCTAGATCCAAAAGCCAGAGCTCATATTTAATGGCTCAAGCTATAGTATTTAACTTGGTTTTTATAAGAAGCATCAGTTTCATATAAATTTAGAGAAATGTCAAATTTTTTTGTGGTTGATTTTGATGATTAACAATTATTATCATGTCTCCAGATGCATAATATTCAAATTTGTGTATGCATAAATTCTTATCTTTTTGATGTTTTACTTGATGCTCCATGTCTTTATCTGCTTGTCTCAGATCTTTCTGCAAACAGTGTTCGGGATTTTCTGTTACCCACGATACAAAACCTGTTAAAAGATCAAGACGCACTAGATCCAGCACACAAAGAAGCCCTTGAAATAATAATGAAAGAAAGGTCTGGTGGAACTTTTGAGGCTATCAGTAAAGTAATGGGTATGGGTGCTCATCTTGGGATTACTTCATCAATGACCAGCTTCTTCGGTGAAGGCGGGATATTAGGCAAGAAAGAAAGTATAGACGCACCACCTGAGCCAGTGGAGATCCAAGTTCCATCACCACCTCCTCCAGTAGAGGACACTAGATTTCGGCGAATCATGAGGGGAAATTTCTCAGACATGCTAAAAGGAAAACCGGAAAAGTAAAGAACCAAGACAAAACTCCCTGGAAATAGTGAAGTTTGAGCTTTTCCAATAAATGGTATAGCGATATTTGTTTTACATCTCCGGAGTGAGAAGAAGATTTTGTTAACCGTCACTGAGGTATAAAATGTACTGATATATTTTAATTTTTTTAATTGTTTTTGAGGGATTCCTCATGGTATAGAAAGAAAAAAAAAAAAAAAAGAAAAAAAAAAGAAACAAAGAGTAGTAGAGTGTTGCTGCCTTGTTATTTGTGGGAAGAAATTAAGTAAGTTTGGTCCAGATTTCACTTGTGCTATCTGATTTTTATTTTACTATTTTGTTATTCATTGTCTCTCGGCCCTCAAAGCATGTATTATGATTAACTGAGAAAGTGAATGAAAATGTAACTGAGAATTCCATTTAGATTCAAGTTTTTTGTTGTTATTGCTAAAGGAATCATGGCATGTCATGCTACATTACAGATTTACAGGACCTATAATTTATACAAGGTTGTTGACATCCATTAAATTTCACTCAATGGTTCAAGGAAATATGGATTTTAAACACATAATTAAATTTTATTTTTGACTTGGGGCCTACATGGGTGTAGTTCAGTTGGTAGATGGACGAGTTTAGGATTTCGGTTTAAATCCTACTAATGGTAAAAAACTTTTTAAAAAAAAATACCTTGTCTAAATAGATGAATATATTGTTAAAAAAAAAAAATAAATAAATAAAAAAAAATTGACTTGAGGGGAAGGGGATTTGAATTTGGGATCTCATTCGACGTTGAGAGGCGTTGTATTCATTGGACCTATGCATGCGTGACCACGAGTAATTGAATATTTTAAAGAATTTAGAGCATCTTCAACCATACTTTCTATATTTTAGATAAAAAGCTATTTTATCTAGCAACTTACTTTAAACATCATCTCTATTATAGCTAGTCATTAATATTTTAATATTTTTTGAATTTAAATATAAATTTATTTTGTTTTAAATTGTAAAAATAAAAGAGATAAAATAAATCAACTTTAAAATATTTATAAAAAAAAAAATAAGAGAGAGAGAAGATAGGGAGTTTGAAATGGCTCACTACATTTAAAGAGCCTCTTGGTGGTTCTCTAAAATAGGGAGACATTTAGGGATCCCCACAAACTATTTTAGCTAAGGAGGGGGAACTCCTTTAGAGATGCTCTACGTTACAATTAGTAGTAAAATCTTCCTGGAAAAATATCAGTCTTTCATGCAGTTTGAAATATTATCAATTTATAATCCGAAAGTTTTAGTAGTTGTTTCCTAATGGTCTTTTTTGTTTAAAATAAAATAAATAAAAAAGATTGAATGTCAAGAATGGGATTCGAACCCATGCCCTTTCGGACCAGTACCTGAAACTGGCGCCTTAGACCAACTCGGCCATCTTGACTGATCTTAGTGATGGAATTCTTTTCCCTCTTTTTTTATTTATAGTATATATTTAATAATACAAGGCGTCATTTCCTACTCAAAAATTTTCTGATTTTACAATAGTTTGAGCCTTCTACAATATTAACATTTTCTGATTCTCATATTTTTACATATTTGAATATCAAAAACATTAGTGTTATTATTAAAATTTAAAATAAAAAATAGACCGTAGTTTCCAAGGTTAGGATAGTTTAGTTTAATTTGTGGTGTAATTTTCAATAATTTTCTTCTCCGTCAGCTCATTTATTGTTTGATTATTATTTATTAGGTGAAGAATTAAGATATGGCGACAAAACACAGCGATAATTAATAAGATTTTTCATTATAAACTTGTAATAGACAACAAAAAAAGTAACATTTGGAGAGCCATGAAACAAAAGCATGTGCCAAGAGAGAGATTTAGGGGTCACTTAAAATGAAAACATGGCCGTTCGGTAACGTTTTCGGTTTTTATTTTCTGTTTTCTCGTTTTCATTTGATTTTGAAATTTTGATTTTTATATTTGTTGGATTCGAAAACTTATCTTGTAGCAATCGTTGAAATTGATATTACGAGAATGAAAACATTAAAAACCCGTTTAGCATAACTGATTTTCATAATAATTTTCAATTAAGTTTAACCTTATAATCAAAGATTTTATAAGGTTATAATTCAAAATTTAAGGTTTTTTATATTGTAAAATATACTTAGAATAATGATGTGTATTTTTCCAATTAAGGAAACATACATAAAGAATTTAGAAAGAAAAGAGAAGAATTTAGAAAGAAAAGAGAAAAGAATAGAGCAGAGAGAAAATAGGGGAGATAATTTGCTTTGCAATTATAATCGATATCTTTATTCAATTCAAAGAGAGCCTTTATATAGGCTTACAACAACTATTGAATTTGAAAACAAAGAAATCATTACCCACTAAGAGCATCTCCGATGTTATCCTCAAAAGTAGGAGAGTAATCAAAATTTGATTATTTATCTAAAAAAACACTGTTCAATGGAGTCACTAAAATTTAGCGATAGCAGTTATCAATAATCAAATTGCTTCTTCAATAATCAAATTTGAAAATTGACTTTTAATCATCAAATACAAACTTAACCCAAATTAACTGTTGTAATTTTATTCTTTCTCTCTCTTATGTGGCTTTTTTTTCCCTCATTTTTTCTCTAATCATCTATATATTTCATCATTGTTTCAACCTCAAAAATTTCAATAAGATAAAATTTGTCTCTTCATTACGAATGAATCAATACCCATATCATATACCTTCTCTTGTATTTTATAATTTTTTATTTTTTTTTAGCATAAAAATCTAATATACTATTGTGGTACCATTAAAAGTGTATCATTGCGGACTATACAATCATCAAATTTAGCAATTCTTGAAAACAATCCTCAAATGCTGAGGTGGCAACTTTTGAGGATCCAAATTTACTTATACCATTAGAGATGCTCTAATCAAACAACTAAATAGCCACTAATTAAAAATAAGAAGCACTAACAAATCCATTACTACACTAATTAATTTATTCAAACATAATAACCTAACTACTGATCTGACTAGGACACTTCCACTTGATCGTATTACTTGAATTTGTTTATCCAAATTTGTTTATATTATTGGAGATGCTCTAATCAAACAACTAAATAGCCACTAACTAAAAATAAGAAGCACTAACAAATCCATTACTACACTAATTAATTTATTCAAACATAATAACCTAACTACTAATTTGACTAGAACACTTCCACTTGCACGTATTACTTGAATTAAGCACATATCAAATAATCATACAAAGTTTATTAAAAAAAATTTAAACTACAAAGTTTAATAGCAGTGTTTATTGATTAATTGGTTTGATCAAACTTTTTATTAACATTTTTTTTTCCTGATAAGATTTGATTATAGTTGAATTATATTGAACATCTGGAAAAAAAAAATCAAAAAAAAGAAAAGAAAATTCATTTTGGAATAAAAAAATGGATTACAGACCTTCATTGCACGATGAAGATAAAGAGGAAGCATACTTCCCCGACCTCTACCAACATTGACGATCTCATCATCATTGACCTTCGGCGTCGACAACTCAACCATAGCTGACTCCATCACACCACATCACCACTGGAGATGCATATTTGGGGAATGAGGATGGATAGAGGTCCCTCCATCCCCATCCCCATCCCCATCCCCACTTCCCATTTGGGAAAAATGGGGATGGGGAATTTTAGGGGGATCTATATCCATCATCATCCTCAATTCCCCATTTTTTCCGTTTTTCCTCATTTCCTCATTTCCCCCGTTCCCCCATTTGACTAAAATTTACAAATTAAACTAAACAAACATTTCATTACAAATACAAAATAAAATTCATCAGTGCATTTTATATTAAATGTGTATATATATTTAGGGAGTTAGAGTTTTCAAAGAATAAAAAAAATAAAAAATATAAATTATATTTATATTTATATATGTTTGTGGGAAATGGGAAAATAGGGATGGGGAACCTCCCCCCTATCCTAATCCCCATCTTCATTTCAATATAATTGTAGGGAAAATGGGGAAATGAGGATTGTGAGGGGTCCCCATCCCCATCCCCATTTCAATTTGGGGATGATTTTCATCCCCTTCCCCCGCCTAATTCCTCCATTTTTCTCCAAAATTTTTTTTTCTAAATAGAGATATGAGGACGCATAGAATTGGGATCCCAGTAAAAATTGTATATCTCTAATCACCACCGATTTTTTTCCTTCTTGAGTTCAAGAGTAAGAAAAGAGAGACATGAGACCACATCGTGATAGGGAGAGAGAAGAGATAAACCATAAGCATATTTTATTCTGACTTTTGTATTGTTAATACTTAATAATAATTAATAAATGTAACTGATGGCCCATATAAAACCAAAACAAAAACAACTTTTTTCTGCACTGCTTTTCACGTTTTAAATAAAAAAATCGATTTTGTTTTTTTTTTTTTTTTTTTCTCAAAACGCGTACCGGACAGATTTTCAATATTTTTTTAACCCAAAAAAACAAAAAAAAAGGCTTCTCAAAACGACGCCGAACGTGCATTATTGAGGTTTTATACAAACATTTTTTAGTCGCCGCATTATTGAGGTTTTAAGTCAACATTTCACCTTGGTGTACAACGCAGGTTCGAGATCTTTTTAAAAAAAAATCATAAATTTATGTAATAATATAATGCTTAAAAAACAAAAAAAAATGTTATTCTAAGCTCTATCCCATGATGACCGATGACCATTTCAATAACAAAATCGTAAGATGATATCTTATGAACAGGAACGAAACTAGAAACTTTTTCTCGATGAGCTATTATGAATTTTTTTTTTTTTTAATGGTAAAAAATTATGCTATTCAAAAATTAAATAAAACTTTTCATTTCAATGGTGGATTTTTGCTGTACTAGAGAAATTTCTTTAATAAAAATAAATTTGTAGTCTTTGAAATTGACAAATTAGTAAAAAAAATTTTAAAAACGATTACAATTGAATTCTGTATCTTAAATTCCAAATTGGTATGACAACTAGGAGAGGAAAATTTGAAATCATCTCATAGGTTTACTTTTTTCTATTTTATTTTTAAAGAGTAATTGAGTTTGACTAAAAAAAACACTTAATCATATAATGTATTAATGACCAGAAGAGAATCATAACCCATGGTAGGCTACTCCCACTAAAATGGAGAGCACCTTCACTTGATGTTTAACCAAGGAACAAGAATTGCATATATATATATATATATATACATAATATGTGTATACCATGGGTATTGAACCCAGATAGTGGAGGGTTCCAAAGGAAGGTCCAACCACATTGGCAATGGACCTTAAGTCCGCCATTTTCTCTTATATTTAAATATGTTTTTCTTTTTTCTATGATACAATCCAATTAACTACCATTTCTTTATTATTTATAATCTTTTATTTCTAAAAATAAAGAATCGTATTAGAAATATAAATTAATAAATGTTTATAATAAATTTCTTCTTAATTGGATGAACACCTGAAAAAATATTTGTAAAAGTGTCAACCGACATAAAATATTATTAATTCATGGCAGGAAGTAGAATAAAATAGCTAATGAACCAAGGTAAGTTAGTGCAATTTACCCTAAAAATAATGCAAACTTTTAAGAGGTTGGCCCTTCCATGAAACAAAGGTCATTTGAATCCAAATTATGCTCTTCTCAAAAGAGAATCTTCCTCCTACCTTTCACAACCCAACAAAACAATAACAATTTATATTCATATCTTATCAATACATAATTGCACTACTAGTTTCCCTTAATCTATTTTCTCATTCTCAGCTCAAACCAACATCAAAATTGTTCTGATATTACCTGAAGAACAAGAAAATATGACAACAGTAACAAAAGGTTTGATCTTTACTTCACCTAAAATAATGGCTTCAGCTTTTTCTCCACCACCAACTTCTCTGCACTTGGTCTCTCCTTGTGTGAAGAGGGTAGTTTCAAAGAATAGTATGCATAGAGGTCAACGCATTGTCAAGTTGTGTGTGAGCAATCTAATGGTAGAGTCATCAAGAGTGTCTACAAGTGAGAGAAGAGGATTTGGGTTCAAGAATTTGACAGAGACTTTCTGGGTTGATGTACATAGTGCACAAGGAGGGCCACTAAATGTTGCTCTCAATGCACCATTATGTATTGGATCGTCAAATCTTGAGAAAGTGGAGAATGTTGCAGTGAGAATTGAATTGAGTAATGGATGTGTTGGGTGGGGTGAGGTGTCTGTGCTTCCTTTGGTCACAGGAGATCAAGCAAAGGCTCTTGAAAAAGTGTTAGAGGCTTGTCACTTTCTCAAGGAAAGTCCACCAATGACTTTGAACTTGGTTCTTGCTGAGATTGGTGGGATTCTTCCTGGACCTCAGTTTGCTTCTGTGAGTACAATCAAAATGCATTTTTTTTTTTTTTTTTTTAAATAAAATAAACTAATTTTTGGGTTTCCACTTAAATGCCATATTTGCATATGTTAATGTCTATTAAGTTGTTAAGTGTTTTCATGAATTATGATGGAGAATGTGAATAATATATTTTTGGGATTTATAGTTTTATTAGAATAGTATTTTATTTATTAATTATGATTAGATTGATGAAAAGATGCTCAAAGGGAATTGAAAAACACCATTGAACCTTTAGGGGTTTCTTTTGTACTCCTTGTTAACCTATATATCTGTAATTGAAGGTTAGAGCTGGAGTGGAGATGGCATTGGTTGATGCAGTTGCTAATAGCATTGATGTGCCACTCTGGAGATTATTTGGTGGAGTGTCAAACAGCCTATCCACTGCTATCACAGTTAAGTTTCTGATCTTGATACATAGTCTTTTTGGTGGTTTTACTTGCTTGTTGGTTTCTAATATAGTCGATTTTTGGTCTTCGTCTTATATACTTTTAAATGTGTGCAGATACCAGCTGTTTCTCCAGCTGAAGCATCTGAATTGGCTTCAAATTACTGCAATCAAGGATTTAAGACATTAAAGCTTCAATTGGGAAGAAACCTTAATGAAGATATTGAAGTTTTTCAAGCCATACAAGCTGTTCACCCTCATTGCTCATTTATCTTGGATGCAAATGAGAGATACACTTCCAAAGAAGCATTTCAAGTCCTTGCAAAGTTAACTGGTAACAACAAATTCTTCTGTTTTCTTGCCAATCTTTTTATTTATTTTATATATATATATATAGAGTCCTTTAGTGAAATTTTTCTTAGTCTGTAGAATTCCAACCGGTTGGAATTCTAAGGACCTGACGAAAATTTTCATAACTAGACCTGACTAGAGAATATATATATTAATTATTGACATATTTTCTTGTTTCTTTGATTAGTGACTATTTTGAATGATTGTCTGTAATTTGCAGAGATGGGAGTAATTCCTATTCTCCTTGAACAACCAGTTCACAGAGATGATTGGGAAGGCCTTCGCGATATCAACAATGTTGCTAGAGATGTATATGGAGTAAATGTCATTGCAGATGAAAGTTGTAGGAGTTTGATTGATGTCCAGAAGGTTGTGAATGAAAATCTTGCAAATGTTATTAACATTAAACTTGCCAAATTTGGGGTGTTGGGGACACTTGAAATCGTCGAATTCGCAAGAAAATCAGGCTTGAATCTTATGATTGACAGTATGGTTGAAACAAGACTTGCCACAGGCTTTGCTGGTCATCTGGCTGCTGGTCTTGGCTGCTTCAAGTAATCGTGCTTTCGCGAAAGGTATTATAACTTGTAACCTCTAAGGCCAACTTTATAATTCTCCTTGCTTAATTCTTTTTCAGGTATGTTAATCTGGATATGCCTTTTCTGCTGCCACAGGATCCAGTTGTGGGTGGTTATGAAGGTATATATAGTTGCTTTTACGGCTTGAAATAGAGATTTTTTTGACAATGATGTGCTGTGGTGACATTTAGGATTTTTTAAAAGCTAATTTGATAGTAAATGGTGGTTGTGTTTGTGCCAGTTTCTGGAGACATTTACAAGTTCATCAATACTAGAGGCCAAGGAGGTTTCTTAGAGTGGAACAATGTTTCCTGGTGAGTTATATTTGCTTGCTTACTTACTCATAATATATATTTTTCCAATCCAATCCAATTCCTTTATTTTATTTAAGAATTAATTATAAAAAAAAATTAAAAAAAAATTAGCATTGTATATATGTGTACTTCTTGGCAATATTTTAACATAATAAATTGCCAAGCATGATTGTTGGTGGTGTTGTTTAATCTTTATATAATGAGGCTCAGCTACTTGTGAATATCAAAAATTGATTAATGTTTGATTAACACCTATTGTCATTGTACATTGTAGGTGATACTTTTCCATAGAATTCTACTGATTCGATCGGATTCTAAGTTTAGATTGCTAATTTTCTGATTAATGCCTATTTTCGTTGAATTGAATGCGAACTATATATGCTAGAATTTCATTGTTTTTTTTTAAAACTTAATATGTGCAGATGAATGAAGAAACTCTCAAGGAATGGGAGCCGCCGGTGCCATGCCGGTTTTCCACGTCTGTCACTGAACATTATATACGTGACAGAATTAAGTCTGCAATTACCAAGAAATCATAAATGCAGCAGTGGCTTGAGGGAGTTATATTTTCTCAGTTTTTTTTAAGGGGGACACTTGACACTTCTCCTGCTCTTGGATAGATTGTAATAATTATAAATAAATAAATTCCTCATGAGTAAAGTCTGGGTTTGCATATACCTTAAATTTTAGGGTACGAACATTGACGTCTATAAATATGATAAATATACTCATATTTATAAGTATATTTATATCTAAAATTTAAAATTAAAACATTATTATAAACATTCATCTTTATGTCAATAGTGTCCTTATTTAAATGAATGTTTTCATTTTAATAAAATTTATTTATAAACCCTCATACGTTATTAAAACACCTAATTTTACAAATGATAAATTTTTAAGTTTTCCAGACTTGAAAACATCGTTGAGACCACCCCTATGCTCTACCTTCACAGCAGAACCCCTCAAAACCAGCTATTCTAAAGCTGAAAGAAATTCTTATGACCTTTCTTAATGCTAAAAGTAAAGCTTCAACCAAATATATTAGCTGATCAGACATGAATCTATAGAAGAAAACAGAATCTGCATCTGAAACGTGCACCTTACAATGCAAATAGAAGAAACTGACCCAGTTAAACATTGCTAGATCAGACTGAGATTTTGTAGTTTGATCTAACATCCGGTACAAATCTTAAAATCGTTACATTATATCATTATTTGACTCTGGAAAAGTATGACAGTACCAATCGATTAAGCAAAATCAGCATTTAAATGAATGTGTATTACCTAAAGCATACTTAGTACTTGTTTGGTTGAGCTTTCTATTACCTTAAAAAGTCTACAAACGTCTATTTGAATTTTTTTTTAGAGTTATTTGATTGAGCTTTTGAAATTGTCTATTTTAAATTAAGTAAATGCTAGTAGAGTTTAAACCTTTATCTACTAGCCAAAAACTCATAGAGAGGTGTTCTTCCAAATAGATATTAAAAAAAAAAAAAAAAAGTATACCAACAAAATGGTGCTCTTTTTAATTTTTTTAATATAAAAAGACTGAAATAACCTTAGTGCCGTTAGTCAAACTAATGGAAGGACTAAAATGATATATTTTGGAAAAATAAGGGAATAAAGTTGCTAATATGTCAAAGAGTTAAAATAGGTGACATTTCATCAAAAAGTAAGAACTTTTGTGAAATTACCCTATTTTTAAGAGAAGTGCTAGATACACTCTCTATTCATTTGTTTACACGTGGACATCATTAACTCACTCTCATTAAACTCCCAACCTTTATAAATAGCCTCGTTTTGTATTTTATTAACGATGTAAATCAAAAATTAGTTTCTTAGATTACCCTTATTCTTTAATGTCAACTAGTATTATTTAATATCAATATAAATATATAAAGGGGAATGTTATCTACCTTTCTTATACTTTTTCATTTAAAAAAAACTCTCACTTTTTGGGTAAAACTTGTTTACGTCTTTATCTTGATAGTTGCTTCTATCATTTCATTAATAAGGGTAGAGACGTAAACAAGTTTGGTAGCAAAAAGTGAGAAATTTCTATTAAATGAAAAAGTGTATATATGTCAAGCAATTAAGGGGAAAGGCAAATAGGAAAGGTAGTTAGCATTCCCCATATATATATATATATATATATATATAAAGCTAGCGGCAATGACCCTGAATAATTCAACACGTAATTAGGAATTCTATATATATAAAAAAAAAAATTTGTAACATATAAATAGAAATATGATAGTATTTAAGCTAAAAAAAACAAAAAGATATAACTATATATAGATTATATTTTACTGCTTGCGAAGAAACTTAATCTACCTAGTGATATAAGGTTTGAAATATGATTTCAAAATAAAGAAGTTCAATTTAAAAATTTAACACAATACAGTAAAATTATTTAATAAAAACTTTTAAAAAATTATCTGGATAGAAGCATAGAGTGAGAAGACAACTTCTATTTGAAAATGGTGAGAATTGGAGTTTACCTAAGAAAAAAAAAATTTCAATATAAAAATTTAACACAATACAATAAAATTATTTAATATGAAAATCAATTAAAAAATTACCTAAATACAATTGTAACAAAGGTAAGAAGACAACTTATGTTTGAAAATGGTAAGAACTGTACAAACAAGTTTTGAAAAAAAAAAATCAAATAAAAGAAGCTCAATATAAAAATTTGATCCAATACAATAAAATTATTTAATTAAAAAAACAATAAAAAATTACCTAGATATAGGTGTAAGTTTATAACCGTAGTTAAGACAATTTATGTTTGTAAATGGTAAGAGCATAAACAATGGTAAAACCAAAAAAAGACTCATTTGTTGTCACATCATCAAAAATGGGTCTTCTATTTAAAGAATGAGTATTTCCATTTGGATCTCTTTTCCCCATAATAGGGTTAAAATGAAAAAGAGAAAGTGGATCCAGTTTTTTTAAAACTTTTTTTAAAACAGTCATTACTCTTCTTTAAAATATTATATATATATATATATATATATTAATAAATAAATTATATAATATATTTTAAATATCAACACTATCGATAATTATTTAACTAATTATAATTAATTTAAAATAAAAAAATTATTAATTTAAAATTATCACAACCGAATTACATCAACAATAAAAATAAATATTTAAAACAAAATATTGTATACGATTAGACATGGCCCCGGTTTCGGTTTGGTTCGGTTCCGAACCTTCAAAACCGGTTTTGATACCATTTTTGAAGGTTCGGTTTTGGTTCCGGTTCCGATTTTGAAGGTTTGGTTCCGGTCAGGTTCCGATGGCTCCGATGGTTTGGGTCTGGTGGTTCCAACGGTTTGGTTTCAGTTTCGATCCTATTTTCGATGGTTCAGTTTCGGTTCCAGTTCCGACGGTTTAGTTCCGGTTCCGACGATTTAATAATTGAAATTAAAATTATTTATATTTTTTGTATTATATATATAATTATTGAAATTAATAATAATACATTTAAATTATAATTATTGAAATTAATAATAATATATTTAAATTATAATAATTTAAATATAATTATATTGAAATTATTTATATTTTTTCATTACATATAAAATTATTGAAATTAATAATAATATATTTAAATTTAAATAATTGAAATATATATATTAAATTTATTTATATTTTTTCATTATATATATAATTATTGAAATTAATAATTATATATTTTAATTTAAATTTTATATATATATACATTTATAAGCCCAACTCAAATCCAATGATTGTGAGGTGTTTGGAACCAACCCAATCATTGGACAAGACCCAAATTGGATTCCAAATTTAAAACCCAATTTGGCTCTTGTTGAGTGGAGCCCACAAATGGATCCCTTTTTTTAGATCAATTTTCTCACTATTGGCAAATATTGGATCCAAAAAAACGGGGTCTTGTAAAAATGGGTCTCATTTTCTCACCATTGTGGATGATCTAAGAGTTTGAGTTAACTCATATATGATGGAATTGTAAAAAAATAAAATAAAGTAAAATAAAAGTTGTAAAGTCAGTCAAGTACGGACTTGATATTTTTTATTAAATTTTTTCTTTGATAGTAAATAACAATATATTAACGTTAAAGAGGAAGGATAATTTAGAAAATTAGTTGTTGGTTTACGGTGTAAATAAAATGAAAAAGAATACTATCTATAAATGTTAGAAGTTTAATGTGAGTGAATTAATGTTGTCCACATGTTAACACAAAAAACATAGAGTAGGTTGAGAGAATGAGTTGAAAGAGTATATCTATCACTCAACTATTTTTTATGATATGGCTTTGGTTTGTAAAATTAAATGATGTGTCTAAATATCATTGGTTTGGCGTGCCATATCATACTTTATCTTCCTCAAAAAACTCTTCAAATAGGATATTTGTTAAAGTCAAACTAGTCACGTCAATATATTTAGCTCCAACAGAGTCTTTAAACGAGATTCTTTAAATATGATTTTGCTTCTCTCTCTTCAATATTGAAAAACAACTTCTCCCTTTTCAATTATTATAATAATTAATATTTAACATTTTTATCTTTTTATCTTTTTAATTAAATTCGTTTAATATATAATAAATTTTAATATCATAAAAATTATACCATTAGAAAGGTTTCATCTAAATCTTTAAAATGAGATTAATATTAAATATTTAATAATAACATATTAATAATTTTGAAGAATATTATTTTCATCCGTATGAAACTAGTGTATTTAAAAAATTAAAGGTTTTAATTAAAATAATATAAACCTATTTTTAATCGAAGAGGTTTTTTTTTAAGAAGAGTTCTTCTTTTTTCAATCATTAAATTGTTACGTAGGTAAGTAAATAGATATTTAAAAAATATACTTTTGATAATGCTCTCAAGACTCAAATGTACCGAAGTCTCTCCTTACTTATTTAAGGACATAGACAGCTCAACCACTATGTCACCAGTCACAACGTGAATTAGATATTGCCTGCCATTTTCCGTATATTTATCAACCTTAAATGCAATTTTTTTTCCTTTTCATATGGATGTATCAAATGAACAGTATTATTCAACACAAAATTAATTTTTATTTGGTCCCACACTCAGACAATTAATTGCACATACGAGTTGTAATTGTATCTCTTGCATGAGTTTGGTAATTAAGAATTACTTATGATAAATCAAATCTATTGTATATTTATTTGGATTTTTAAAAAATATATATACATATTGGTTTGGATTTTTTTTTTTTTTTTTTTGAGTAGAATATTGGTTTGGATTTTGAAAACACAATACATTGAATTAGTGTTACCATAAACTGATAAACACCAATTGAGTGAAACCCACGTCAGAAAATTCGTGATCATGAGTTATTTATTTATTTTTGTCTTTTTTAAACTGGTTTCTTTATCGGCTATCATTGGATTGTTGGTTAATAAAAATTAATTATCTTTATTTATGAAATAATAAATTAATTAAAATACTTTATATCCATTTTAAGAGCATCTCTAATGTTATTATGCATTTGGAGAAAATTGAGTGCCATATAAGATAGTTAGATAATTAGGTAAAAAAAATCATCTCTAATGCAATTATCTAACTTAATTATAGAGATGATGTGGTAATATTTTTTTTTAGAGAATATGGAGTTGGGTTTCTATGAGCTTCTACAATGCAATCTTATTTTAGTGTACAAATACTATAATTTAACACAAAGTAAAACAAAAAACATGCTCCAATACAATATCAAATGTTGTGCAAAATATGGCACAACAATAAATGCCGTTTTTTTTTTTTTAATTACAAAATTACCATTTTATAATTGTATTGAATGTATTAATTATTGAATTATATAATTTTAAATAATAAAAAAAATATTATATAAGATGAATACATTAGTTATATTTGTTGTCTTTTATAATTTTAAATAATAAAAAAATAAAAATAGTATTTCAAATAGAATTATACATTGGAGTACGATACTAAAATGAAGTGTCAAATATTGCATTTTACTATTTTTTGTACCAAATTTAGTATTGTCATTGGCATATGCATCGGAGTTGGTCTAACTTTTGAATCCTAACCTGAAACACTTGAAGATAATAGTCTACATTTAAAGATAATGGAAGTAAAATAAATAAATTAATAAATAAATCTCAACCATATATTACATACGTCACTAAATATATGTAGGTTAGGACAAAGGTCATATAGCAAGGATCCAAATTAATGTTGACTAGGATTACTAACTTTTTCCCATTAATAATATTACACCTCATTTAATTATAAAATAAAAGAGGAGAGAATGATATAAATGTTGTAAAATGATTGGTCAAAATAGATGCATATTTGATTTAAAATAAAAGAAGAGAGAGTGTGAAATAAATGTTTTAAGATGATTGGTCAAAAATGGATACATATTTGATTTTAAATAATTACATTGGAGATAAAAATATACATTTTTTTAAAAAAATTAACAAAGTGGATCTATATTCAAAAAATATATATATATATATATATATATATGTTGATGTGTCACCGGTTATTAGAGATACTCTAAGAGCATCTCTAATATAAATATACATTTTTGGGTTTTTAACTAGTGACATATCAATATATATATATATATATATATTGAATAAATCTCCGATACAATAATCTAAAAATCAAATATGTAACATTTTTGACCAATTATCTTAAAACATTTATTTCACTCGCTCTCTTCTTTTATTTTAAATCAAATATGTATCCATTTTTTTACCGATCATTTATCTTATTTTCTTTCATCTTTTATTTTATAATTAAATTAGATGTAATATTATTGGTAGGAAAAAGTTAGAAATCCTAACTAGCATTTCTAGTAGAGTTTCTAAAGTTAGAAATCCAACTTCATATTCTCTAAAAAAAACGTTTGCCACATCATCTCTTTAATCAAGTTAGATAATTGTATTGGAGAAATTTTTTTTTTAACTATTCTATATGGCACATAATTTTCTCTAAATGCACAATAGTATTAGAAATGCTTTAAGGCGTTTATATCTCATTTTTATTTTTACTATTAAATTCTTTATATAAAAAAAAATATAAAAATATATTTGTATATTATTTAAAAATGATTGAAATAGTTTTATTAAACAAAAAATTATTAAATTCCTTACATAAAAAGGATACAATTTAGATTATTTTCATATTATTTAAAAATTATTAATAAAAAAATATTTAAATCGAATTATATCTAATCATCCAATATCCAATCTAATTTTGTATAGCATATTGGCATACCAATCGAAGCTTTAATAGAATTCATACGAGTGGTTGAAAAATAAGGATAAAATATTATTTGATCATGTCATTGTTAAGCATTAATTAGCAGTAGCACTAAGTATGGGGGGCTAAAAATTAGATGGAAAAGAAATCACAATCCTAATCGAGGATTCAAAGATAAGACAAAACATCTTATCTTGTCTTATATAATAAGGACAACATTTAGATGTTGACCAGTCAATACTTAAAGTGTTGACTGGTCAGTGGTTGATTGTCACGTAATCCAAAACAAGAAAAAAATTATAAAAAATAAAATAGTTTTCGTTACGTGACAACACCTTATTGAATGGTTAGTATATTTAGGTATTGATTAGTCAGTATCCAACACCCAAACATTTTCTGCATAATAATGTTGACCGGTATCTATATATATATATATATAGGTAGCTGAATCAGCTATTCGAAAGAAATAAATGGTGATATGCACCATCAACTACTGACTTTAATGCTTTGCATATATATACAATAATCTGACTGCACCTAGATAGATTATCTCACAAGTACGTAACTATCTACTTACAAGCTAAAGGCCAAAGATAGGGACCCTAGTAGGCTAGTACCCTACAATTTCATTAAAATTATAAAATCCCATCAAACTACTCATCAGCCAAGTTGTCGGTAAAAGCATCAAAGAGTTTGCTTTTCGATATACCCACAACTGCCGCAAGAAGAAAAAATGTGCTTCTATTTAAAACAAAATATAATGCAAATACAACCAAGAGATTAGATAGATAACCAAATCATTTATTAATTGAACGGATACTATCAAAAGCTCCCCTCTAGTTTAGGTTATAGATCAAAAACCACACTCTAGTTTCGTTATTGATCAAAAATCATCTTTAATGGTTTAAATTTTCATGTTTTATTATTTGTTTTTGTATTACGATAAAGATATATATATTTTATTTTTTTTTGTACTCCGGTGGAGATATATATCTATGCCGGAATACAAAAACAAATAACAAAATACAAAAATTAAAACCATGAAGGTTGGTTTTTGACCAATAATGAAACTTGATGGTGGTTTTTAACCAATAACTCAAATTAGAGTGGAGTTTTTGATAGTATCCTTTTATTAAAACAATCTATTCATCACTTTTTCTTCAACATTACTGCCATTATAACATTAGAGAAAATCTTTAATGGGATGGTCTCATTACCATTTGATGAAACCGTCAAATGAGATTTCATCAAATTATAGTTTAATAATATATATTTATTTTCTCGAGATAAATTGTACAATCTTATTAGGGTGGTCTCATCAAATGGTAATGAAACTGTACCATTGAAAATTTTCTTTAATACCTTTTTAAGAAACAAAATTAATTAATTGTATAATGTTTATTAATAATTATTAGTGAGTATTCTGATAAATTATTTAGTCTTTTTAAAATTTTATTTAAGAATATTATTGAATTAAAAAAAACATTTTAAATTTAAAATGTACGTACCATTTTTAAAGGTGCTTTCCACGTAAAAAGAAGGCAGGCCTTTTTGACTTTTTGTAAGATAACAAATACACTTTCTTTAGATGGGCTATGGATGTTGCAAAAACTGTCGGTGCAATTAATGCTACTGCGCACCACACTTTGCCTTAATTATAATTTTTAAAATTTTTTTTTTTAATTTTAATTTTTAAGTATATAAATTTGGGGTTTTTTTTATTTATTTATTTTTATTTATATATATATATTTTTATTTTAAGGAAGACCACTTTGCCTCAAGTATCATCGTTAGTTATTTAAAACAAAACAAAAATTATCATTATTAATTGGTACATATAAGCATATTGGTATCAAATGTATTATTTGGTATTGTTTAATGGACAATGCCCACAAAATATGTAATGAGTAAAACTATCTGGATGAAATTGATACTAGCTTTGAATGTCAACTTAAATTAACCAGCTAAAGAATCATCTGATCTAAATAATTAAATGTTATTAATCAATTAAAATATATTAAATCAATAAAAAAAATAATTCCATTTTACTTATTTATTTAATAAATTAAATTTTATTGTAGTTGTATTCACTAATGAATACAACGAACTAAAGATTCAACTAATTTAATTAATTAAAAAAATATATATATCACAGATTCGGATACGGATACGGGTATGGGATATGGATACGACATGATACGGTGATACAGTAAATCTTTAAAAACTAGGATACGGATACGGTAGGATACATCAATTAAAATAATATATATTTATATTTAATAATAATAATAATATATGAAAATATATTTGATAATTCATTCAAAATAAAAACATATTCAAAATCTAAATAAAACATGTCACATAACTATATAAGTCATAACAATATAACATATTACAGGATCCAAATAAAACATATCACATAAGTCGAATATATTACAAAATCCAAATAAAACATACGTTACATAAGTCATAACATATCACAAAATTTAAATAATATATAATTTTTTTTTTCTTAAAACATATTTTAAATTCTTAATTAACTTCATTATCATCATTCATATTGTTAAAGGATATAAATAATTCGGCCTATAATTCTGGTTTATTAAGAGAAAAGTTTGCAATCTCAAGTATCCCAGTATTCTCCATGTCAATGGAATCAAAACCATAATTTCCTTACAATTTCATTTTGACACCTAAAATTTTGAAATTATAATTTGACCCCGTTTTATACTAAAATAATCATAATATTGCCCCAAATGTATCCTCCAACTATCCCCTAAGTATCCTCCAAGTATCCTCTAGTCAAGCTTGTGAAAAAGTCAACAGATACGCCATTTAGCGTATCGGATACGTATCCTGAAGCATTCGGAAAGGATCTGAACCGGATACAAATTCGATACGAGTTTACTTTCACCAAATGGAGTATCCGTGCTTCTTAGAAAAAAAAAAAAAACTAAATCCAATATACCCATCAATTTAATTAAATAAAATTTATTATAATTGTATTCATTAATTAAATATGATATTAAATTATATTTATAATTTTAATAAATTATTAATTTATGATATGTATGAGACTACAAATTTATTTAGTAATTTTTTGAAAAGTATTATCTTACCGAAATTAAGTCTGAATTGAAAATGAAAAAAGTTAATATATTATAAACATTATTAATTTATCGAGTATTATATATAGTTTTTAAAATATTACAAGTTTATAATAGGACTTTCGAAACCCGTTAAGATAAAATAATATATGTATGGTCTGGATCACTATTTTCATAAATCAAGAAAAAACTCCCTACAGCCACACATAAAATAACATAATGAAACTCAAACCTCTCGGTACACTATAGATAGAAGGTGCAACTACCATCTCAGTTAAGAGACGATGTCCATTTATCGACTACTATATTATACATAGAATTCTCGTCAAACTTCTGATTTTTTTCCTTGATATTCTTTAAGCTAAGGAGGGTTTGGGTCACATCGTCGGTCAGTCTCGCATCTTAAATAATTTCAAGTGTTGAGTCGTGTTTGTTTTTGCCTTTTTAATAACCAATCATCAATCAACTTAATTGTGAGGCTTCACTGTGTGTGTGACACGTATCCCCTTGGACCAACCATTTTCATTGAATTAACTAAACCACGGTCCACGGCTAATTGACTCTAATGCCTAGTCATTTGTACTGCTACGAATTAGACTGATTTAGGAGACAATTAATAGAATCTTTTCTATTAAAACGTGTCAATACCGATGTTTATATCTAGAATAAATGACATAGTAAAAGCAGATACGCGTTTTACAAAGAATAAGTACCAAACTTCATCTATAAATAGATTGACAGGCCCTGGCCAAAAGCACTATACCATTCCAATATTGCATAGCAATACAATAAATAAACTGAAAATGAAGAAGGGGTCATCTGTGGCAGTGTTGAGCATGGTGGTGGTGGTGGTGATGGTGGTGGTGCTATCAAGCGAAGTTCGTGTGGCAAAGGCAGTGACATGCAACCCTACGGAATTGAGCTCGTGCGCGGCGGCGATAACTTCCTCGGCGCCGCCTTCGAGCACGTGCTGCAGCAAGGTGAGGGAGCAGAGGCCATGCCTTTGTGGGTACCTTAAAGACCCTAATCTCAAGCAATATGTTAACTCACCTAATGCTAGAAAGGTTGTCACTACCTGTGGTGTGTCCTACCCTCAGTGTTAATTAATTGCCTTGGCTTTGTTAATTAAGCTCTGAGTGACAACTTAGTACTGATGTCTTAGTGAATAGTGAGCAATAAATATGTAATTAAGAGAATAAGAACAACATATGAGTGTGTTCGATCAGTCTAGACTCTAGAGTTCTAGACTGCTAGTATGATATGTTTAATATTGAATTATGATTATGGATAATTATAATAATTAAGCTTGTGTTGTATTTTTATTTTATAGTCAGCCATGCATGGTTTCTCTCTTTTGCTGGCTGCGACTCTTTCTTTCTGTCTTTTCTTGTTACTTGTTAGTGCACAGTTCGAGCGATGAAGAAGAATATCATAGGCCATAGTCTAGAGAGAAACTTCGAAGCATCGAGCTGCACTACTGTGCATCAATTAGCCGAATCATGTATTATTACGTCGTACCAGAATAAATATAGTTGGTTACTCATGCTATACAAGATATTAAATGAATACCTGCCGACTCTATTTCAGACACACTGATGTAGTTATATCAGGACGCACCGATAGAAAAAGAACTTTTTATATATATATATATATATATATAAATAAGGATTTTAACTAACACATCATCCCATCTCATGATTAATAGGGTAGTTACACATATTTATTTCAAGCTTCAAAAAAAAAAAAAAAAAAAAAAAATACAAATATATTTATTACCAATATAATATATTTACTACCAATATATTTAATAACTTTATGTGATGTTACTGGATCATAAAATTTAGGTAGTTTGATTTCCTCTGTATACTAGGAGGCTTTTGTTTTGGGCTTATTGAGTTGTGTGGGCTGACTTATTTAATGATTGAGTCACATATAAAGGCTTTTATAAAGGTGGATCAACATTACTTGTGTGTTTACTAATCAAATATCCTACATCGAAAAGAGAATTAAGCTCATGATTTTTTGAATTTATGTGTTTATTATTTTTTTTGAGAATTAAGTTCCGTGGACCCTATACACATATCAAGAATTAAGTTCCTAATTGAAAGGGAACTTGATTCCCATCACTCACCCTAAGAATCAAGTTTCCTTTCCTGATTAAAAAGGGAATTCATATATTTTTACTAAAATATCACCCACTCATTTTTTTTTAAAATAACTATATCTATATAAATAACTATATATACATATATAAATATATAAATATATAAATAACTATATATATATATATATTTATAATTATATACTTCGCAATTGATTTTTACTTCATATGTATGTGTGAATTGTTAATTTTTAAAAACAAAAATTGTTTGATGAAAACCAAAACACTATACTACGGCAAAAAAAAAAAAAAAATTTGAATTGACATGAATTCATATTGCTCTTGCTTTGGATTTCTATTGTTTTTTCTTTAAATATAAACTTTTTTTATTAGTTACAGCCATACATCTTATATATATATATATATATACGGTCCCATTCCTATCAGGGCATCCTTATATAACTTTATCAGAATATTGAATGTGAGCCACTCATTTATAAAAGTGATTTGACAAGTGCATACATACCAAATCAAAGTATGTAAAACGAGTGGCTCACATTCAATGTCCTTATATAATTCTATTAGGGTATCCTTATAGGAAAATTTCCGTATCTATATATATATATATATATATATATATATGTGTGTGTATTGTACACAAGGGTTTTTTTTTTTTTTAATCAAATTTGTATAAATTTGATTCCATCTCTAATTCTAAGAAAGTTAGTAAACACAATAATGAAATTTAGTAACTTAATCTCGATTCCGTTCCATTCCCTTTCCGGTGGAACTTGTTTCCGATTCTTCTCATTCCCGAGTAGTAAACGTGCCCTACATACTATCTTGATTTTAGAATTGGTTAGAAACCTTTCCTCAAAAAAGAAAAGAAAAAAAAGAATTGGTTAGAAACCTTATTTATAAATACAATTGTTTTTATAAAGTTCTATAAAATTTATAAAAAAGAACTTGCAGTGGGTGAAATATTGTAACAGGTAGATAAAGTAAATTTATAACCTTAACAAAAATAAATAAATTATATTTTGCTTCAATAACATTAATAAAGTTACCCTATGGGAGTAATTTTCTAACAATATTTCATATCATGAACAAACATGTGAGAATAATTGATGCTTGTAACTGATGTTACAACGAGAGAAATAAATAAGAAATAAATTAATCTTAATAACCCATGCATTATCAATGACATTAACATGTCACAAGATTCTTAAAAATTTCAATAAGAACACATATAAACTGATATCAAGTTTATCACATACATGTTTAATTAGTTGGTTGTGCATATAGACTGATTTTCAAAATTCTTACGGTCCATAAATGCTTGTGTATACGGCTAAATAGGATACCTATGAATCTTTAACAAAATATGAAAATTTTGACTCAATTTATCACATACATGTTTAATTAGCTAGTTGATAAACATAATGAGAACGAATGATGAAAGACGATCAATTTTACCTTTAAGATTTAATAATAATCTTATACTTTTGTTAACTTGGTGAGACTTCTTTGTTTTCGACTATGGAAATAAAACCTAAATACAAGAGATGGAAAACTTATTTGAAAAATTCACATCTTTTTGTTAACAATGCTTTGATTACAAATGGAAGATTATAACTTCAAGAAGATAGTATGTTTTTTTTTTTTTTTGCTCTGATGCTCTCTCTTGCTTTTTTTCTCACTAACTATTTATGAACAAACACTATTCTTATATGGTACAAAATACTTTCTCTAATATTCTACATATGATACACTTAGCCTTTTGCCAATGTGGCTGGACGCTCCCTGGGAGCCTCCGCCACAACGGTTTAAAGCCATGTGAGTACATGTATATTTGTATATATATTCTTCGTCCTATCTTGGCCATACAATCTCAAGTGTGGGGAGTCTTTTACTAATTCTAGGAGCATCCCTCTCTCCAATTGTGAGAGTAGTTGTATATCATTTGTATTCTCTCCCCGATAATGATAGTAGTATTTTAAGCTGTGCTTGTAGAGTCTATTCACGTTGGTCCTGACAGTGGTTATACTTCAAAAGTATATATATATATATATATATATTCTACATATGATGATGAATTCTTTGAAATCAAAGAACTCATTATTATTTTTGTAAGAGCAAACTTTGAATTTTTGTTACATTGTAAATGCAAATTTTTGTATTTTGTGTTACCTAATTCAAACAGCCGAATATTAGTCTTTGAAATTCCAATCTTCAAGGACCTACTATCCTTTTGTCCATTTTTTTTTTTTTTTTTTTAACATGTTATGCTTTGGCTCTTCTAGGTGTCAAGGTTTTGAAAGGCCTCGTCATCAAGTACATCATCCTCATCTTCTTAAGTAAACTCTTAATCTGGATTTCTCTCTTTCTTAGATATCACATAGATAATCATCTGTTTCTAGGCCAAGAAAAATCCAAGGTATTGGATATTGCAGCAATGGTTGATCAAGATTCCTGACGAATATGGACATATGAGGAGTTTGATCACTGGCCTTGGTCTTTGTGAGTTTATGCAATCAAAATACTTTTGAGTTTTGTATTGGTGAAGATTATACTTAACACAAAAGTCATGATTTGTTTATGGATGTGGTCTATCTACGATTAACTGAATATGATAGTCGTATGAAACTATATCCGTATAATGGTAGGCATGTAGATATTTAACAAGTCTATCAAACCTAGCTATCCGTCGATTCACGGGGTATAGCATGGATGTCCAATCAGATTGATTTTTGAGTCATTTTCAAGATTGTTATCTTAATATTTTACACTCCGATAGTACAGGAGAATTTTATAAGTATGTCCAATATCTAGATCAAATTGACGTAGAAACCATTAATTATGTTTTAACTCTTGAGAAACTAAAGACACTCTACCCACAACCCTTAATAATTGAAAAATTAAAATTAGTTAATATAAAATTATTATAACTTAAAAGAGAATCTAAAAGGTTAGAATATTTAAATTTAAAAATAGATTTAGATATAGACATTTGCAAAATAGACCTTGGAGAATTTACCATATATATGAATTGAACAAATTACATCAAACTCCCTTGAGGTTTGCTCTTTTATATGCGGAAACAACTTTACTATTAATTGACACTCCATCTCTTACGATTAGGGTTTGGCCATTAAGTGTGAGATTTGACCTTTAAAAAATGATAAAATACAGAAATACCATTGATTCACCAAAATGAAAAATAGAAAGATAATCTAAAAAGGAAAACACTTAAAATCTATTTATAAAAAGGAAAAATAAATATTTTTTTTTTCAAAGAATATAATTACAAATTTTAATTTTTTTTCAATAAATAATTTTTTTTTTAATAGATAGTTTGATCTCTAGGATGGAGATAAATTTAAAAAAAAAAAATTAAAAATTTTAAAAAAGGAAGATAAACATAGATGGAGATCCCCGATTTTTTTTTTAATTTTTTAATTTTTTAATTTTTATTTTTTAAGATCAAATTACAAAGAAAAAAAAACACAAATTAGAAAAAAGAAGAAGATGAACATCCATGGAGCCTGGATGTCTAATGGGAGATCCCATAATTAAAAAAAGACAAAAAGAAAAAAAGAAAAGGAAGAAGATCAAATTAAAAAAAATAATAACAAAAATAATAAAAAAACGAAAATTAGAAAAATGTAGAAGATGAACATCAATGGAGTCTGATCGAGATCCTAGAATTAAAAAGAAGAAGATCAAACTATAAAAAACGAAAACTAAAAAAGAAAAAAAGAAGATGAACATGGATAGAGATCACAGTATTAAAAAAAAAGAAGAATATGAACATCGATTCCAAAAAAAAAAAAATCACAAATCACATCCCACAATCATACCTCTTCTCCAATCAATCCCAAAATAATAATAATCTGGAAAAAAAAAAATTGACAATCAAAATCCCTCTACAATATGTTTCCAAGATAAAAAAAAAAAACACAATCGAAAAATCCTATAACATCACTATTAAATCCCAGAAATTTCTCACTTTCTCACGACAATCTCACCCCAGAAGATGCCGATAGAAATGCCCAAAGGACTGCTCTTCTCAGTGGACACGTTCACTCCAACATCCAAGAAGAAGCGACAGCATTTCTTGACTCACGCCCATAGATACACTGTCGGCATCTCCTCTCATTCTCACTACTCAATTTCAACCCATATCACCAAATCGCTTCTTCTTCATCACTACTCTCAGGTTTCTCTTTTTATCCCCCTCATTTTCAATACCCTTTATTCCTTTTTGTTGATTTGTTTTGATTTTTCTAGGTTGTTGTTGTTGTCGTTGCAGCTCGACGAGTCGTTGTTTGTGTGGTATCGAAGTGGGGGGAGACACTGGTTATTGATGTTCTCAGATGGAGTTGGGAAATTTTTCCATTCTTTTTTTAATTTTTTAATTTTTTAAATTTCGTTTCTTCGTTTTATTTATTTATTTATAAATCTGATCTCCACTGTCCATCTTATAGATGGACAGTAGAGATCAATCAATCTTTTTTTTTTTAATATAAAAAAATGTTATTTTTACATATAATTCTTTTTTTATTAAAAACAGTAATTTTTTTATTTTTTATTATTTTTTATTTTTAAATGAGTATGATATGTACCCTTCCTCACAAGGTCAACAATTAAATGAGTATAATTTTTTTTTTTAAATGAGTATGATATAAAGTGTTAAAGGATGAAATTACCTTTCCTCACAAGGTCAACAGTTAGATTAGAAGTTCATTGATTAACAATAGGAGAAATAAGCGTCAATTAATGATAAAGTTGTTTTTACGTATAAAAGAGCAAACCTCATGGGGAGTTTGGTGTAATTTGTTCATATGAATTTCAAGAAACTTGAATATTTAGATCTTGAAGTTGCAGATTGTAGAAAGGTAAAATTAAATCTATAAGATAAATTTAAACTTCTGTTTAATATAGAACATTTAAAAAACCAATATAAGCATATATGATATACCTCATGCTAGTAATAGTCAACAAAATTTTATAGTAAGTTTACTTATAAATTCATCTCTATAAACATATAAACCACTTTTAAAAGTATCTAATATTCTTTCACTATATAATTTTTTCTTTTTAACTTTTTCAAATCCTACTTCTAATAATTTATCGACGCTAAAGCACATTTATTTTTATATGAGGGTAGATTTAAAGACCATGAGCAAGCACATATAGCTAAGGCAGAGGTATACTTACGAAATAAAATAGCAGTAGGATGCTTACCAGCTGAAAGAGAATTAAAGCTATATTTAGAAAATCAAAGTGATACATAACCGATTTTAAGTTTTCAAGATTTTCTTTATGATAGAAATCAAACCCTAGCTTTTATGAAAAAAATTTAGAATCATGCAAAAAGTCTCCAGAAGCCAAAGATACATTAATTTTAAGCTTACAAGGTCATAAACGAAGTGAATGGAAGCATATATTTAATAAATGGGAAGGAAATCTTATTAGACATTCTATGGAATTTAGAAAGTACTCTAGGTTATCATGAAAAACAAATATACTTAGGATGATGAGAATTTGTAAAAAAGAATAATCAAGAAGAATTAGATGAATTTGATATTAACATTACATTATTAAGCTTTATAGATTGCATTAGAAAATCAATTTTAGGAACTTCTATAGAAGAAAAAGAAGATTCGTTAAAGATAACTAGAGCAATTAGAAGCTTAGAGCAATTAAAAATTTGTGACATGCAGTATTTTGATCATTATGTAGATTTATTCTATAAATATTAGAGCCAAATAGGAAGGCCCTATGAAGAAGAATTACTTATGAAGTTTGTTAATAAATTATCCAGAAAAATAGGTGAAAAGTTATGTAAAGATTTAGCAGATTGGTTTATTAGTAAAAGAGAAACTGGATTAATATGACAAATATCATTAATACCAGCAGTAAAATATGTTAGAAAAAGAATAAGATAAATAAGTGATGGAGAAAAACTTAGATTACAAACCAAACAACAATTTAGTAAAATGTGTGTAGATTTATATGAAGTACCAACTTTGGGCTCTAGCCAGGTTGAATAAATACCTATTTTTCTGCCATTAAAAATCATATAATAAGAAAATTTGTTATTTTCTGTAAAATAATGACTTCAAATATTTAAAGAATCACAAAAGCTCTTTCTAAATTTAATTGTAAAAGTGGTTTTTGACAAATTAGATTAGATGAAGAATCAGTACCATGGACAGCATTCAGAAGGGCATTATGAGTGGTTAGTAATGCTATTTGGATTAAAAAATACACCTCAAGATTTTCAAGCTAGAATGGATAAAGTATTCAAGCAATTTTCTAATTATTGTATAGTATACATAGATAATATTTTAGTTTTTAGTATCAATAGGTTTATTCATACAACACAGTACATAAGATATTATATAATTTTAAACAACATAACATTGTTATATCTAAAAAGAAAGTAGAATTGTTTAAACAAAAGATAGAATTTTGTAGGATTAACTATTAACAAAGGAACAATAGAATTACAGCCACATATAGTTACAAAGATTTTAGAATTTCTTGATAAAATATAGAAGAAATTAAAGAATTACAAAAAATTGAAGGACTATTAAATTATAGTCGAAAGTTTATTCCTAATCTCAGTATTCTAGTCGGACCTTGGTATAATAAACTTAGTAAAAATGGTCCTTCTTCTAAAGATTTTTTATCCTCATTTACCATAATTTCCTCTTCTATATAATAAATATTCTATTCATTGAAATTTAAATTATTTATTAATATTTCATCTACGTCTCCTTCATTTAATTCTACATTATTGCAAAAATTGTCAAAAACTCTCTTCTAAATAGGTTTCAGGATTTCCAAAAATTATATTTATTATATTATCTTTATTTTCTTGTAAAGTTTTTCTTTATGATAAATCTTTGTATAACTTTTCACCTAATTTTCCGGGTAATTTATTAACAAATTTCATAAGTAATTCTTCATTATAGGAGCTTCCTATTTTGGCTATTATTTTGTCCTTGACTAGTATTATTACTATCTTTATTAAATTGTTTATCACTTATTCCTATCGGAATGTTACTGAGTATCACTACAAAAAAAGAGCCCATTAGTGACGAACTATTTCTGACCGCGCTAATTGCCGTCGGAAATGGTACCATTTCCGACGGCCATTTCAGTGCCGTCAGAAATGAGTAAAAAATTGATACCACATTTCCGATAGCCTTAGACCATCAAAAATAGTCCTGTTCCATTTCAAAAGAAAAAAGGAATACACTATTTCCGACGGCATAAATACCGTCGGAAATAGTCTTTGTTCCGTTTGAAAAGAAAAAAGGAATACACTATTTCCGACGGCCTAAATGTCATCGGAAATAGTGTTGTTCCATTTGAAAAGAAAAAAAGAAATACACTATCTCCGACGGTCTCAATTCCGTCGGAAATAGTCTTGTATCTTGTTCCATTTGAAAAAGAAAAAAATGAATACACTATTTCCAACAGCCTCAATGACGTCAGAAATAGTCTTGTTCCATTTGAAAAGAAATAAAATGAATAAATAAATAAATTATTATTATAATATTAATTAATAAATTATAATGGAATGTATGTAATTCACAAGGAACTTAAAATCGATATATCCACCGATATATCCATATTTTGGAGGGACCAATATCGAAACAAGGGTAATATCCAATATCTAGTAAATATCCGGTCGATTTCGAAATATCCATAAAAATCTCTTGATATTCTTGGAACCGGCTGGAACCGTAAGGCTTAAGGTCCCGGTTCTAGTTCCTTAAACTAAAAAACCAGATTGGAACTGGCAGTTCCAAACCGATGGTTCGGTTTCAGTTATGAAACCGTCGGTTCCAGTTATGAAACCGTCGGTTCCACCCAGGATATATATATGTATATATATATATTTTTTTCTCGCTCTTCTGTCTTTCTTTCTTTCTTCCAAACCATTAAACCACTTCCTAAATTCATTGATCTCTTTCCAAAATCCATTAATCATAATATTAATCCATTGATCTCTTTTAGCTATCACTCACTAAATCACTCTTTCCAGAATCCATCGATCTTTCTCTCTCTTCCAAACCAGTCAAGCATCTCTCTCTCGATTGATCCAAGCAAGAAGAAAAGAAAGACGAAGAAGCTGAGGAAGAAGCTGTGTTGGTGTGGTGGTGATGAACTGATGATGGCCGATTCAAGGGTGGTGGCCACTGCCGCCGACGAGATTGAGAGAGAGATTGGTTCAATAAAGGCGATTTGGGGTTTGGGTAAGAGAGAGAGAGAGTGAGTTTGGTTAGAAATTAGAAGAAGAAGAAGAAGAAGAAGAAGAAGAAGAAGAAGGTGATTTGGGTGAGAGAGAGAGTCTACTTAGAAATCAGAAATTAGAGAGAGAGAGTCTGGTTAGGTGAGTTAGTGAGATTTGAGAACTGATAAGGTGTAGGTGTAGACATGTAATTCACATGTTTTTTTTATTTTATTTTATAAGAACCGAACTGCCTGGAATAGGAGAACCAGACCGGAACCGGGGAACCGGATGTAAGTCCCTTGAAATAAAAGTTCAGAGTTTGATTTCATAAAATCAACGCAATGGAAAAATATAGGTTTTAAAATTTATTTTGGACCTTTTTCCATATCCACGAATACGAGGATGGATTCGAATAATACCTTATTGATTCTCTCCTTTGTTTCTTTTCGAACTGTCACCACTATTGATTTTCTCCTTCGTTTCTTTTCGATCCGTCACCACTAAGTTTTCCGAGCTATGACCAACAATCTAGTAATTGTGTGTGAGCATGTCATGGATTCCGAGAATACTTGAATGGAGACTATAGAGATGGAGAAGACAATCCCTTGTCTTCTTGCTATGGTTCGGCCAAGCTCGAGGGAAGAAGAAGTTTTATTTATTTATATTTCTTTTCTCTCCTTGTTGCCGCACACTCTCTCTCTTATATTAGGGTTAGGTTATTTTGTTTCCTGATACTATATATGTATATATTATCAAGAGACTAGGGTTTTAGTGACCAAGTTAAGATATGATTCTAAATCCTATATTAATCTTTTTGTTGTCATTAAAACTTGAACCCTTGACCTTTTTAAAGTAAATAAAAATAATCTCTTATTATTTTACTCCTTTGCTCTTGTCAAGGTTTGAACTTGCAACCTCCAATTAACAATTAATAATTTTTAATTATTAATTTGTCAATTAAATAATCATATTAAATTAATCAATTAAATAATTTATTAATTAAATAATCATATCATTTAATTAATTCCCATAATATATCCAAGTCACTTTCATAACATAATTAATTGGACCATCCAATTAACTGTGAACCTTGTTATCAATAATCGTAAAGGGATAGCAATGAGACCTAATAGATCCACAGTTTTGAGCTCAAATAATACTTAGAAAAATTAATTAAACTATTAAATAAATATTTCATGATTATTAACCTCAGAGTTATTCCACTAAAATCCTAAGGTTGCACTATCGTAACTGTAGATGTTTTACACAACCAAAATATCAATGTCCATCGATATAACTATTACATATGGTATGATCCTCCACAACTAATTCATAATTAGAGCTAGGTCATAAAGTTCGTTGTACCTCTCTAATTATATCTTTTCCTTTAAGTACCATTGATTCTTTAATGAACAATTATATCCTTCCTTCTTTTATGGAAGAAGGAGAGTGCTCTTAATCGTTCAAGTCTCGAATTAACCCTTAAGAGAACTACTCCTCTACTTCTCGCAAGAAGGACTAGATTCCTCTATTGTGTTCATACCTTCCTAGGCACAAGCTAAACTGTGATTCCAAGATACTGAGTTATTGATTAGGAATTCTACTTCGATCTCAACCATGGTATGTTAAGAACCACGATTTAACTAGAAGGAGTCAGTAAGACACTCAGGATTAATATCACCCATATACAACCATCATTTGTTGATATATATGAATCTCTTTATGTAACGGATCTTGGTGATAGATTCATATAGATCGTGGCCCAGTCTTATATGATCACATCATATAAGGTGCTTCCATTCTGATATCACCATATGAGTAGTTTAGGATAAGACCATCGTACATTACGAAATGGACCGCAGCTGTAGATTGACCACAAATAAAGTACTCAGCTTTATTTGCTTTTTACGGACTCTTTAGATTGCATGTCTGATGAGGTCGTTTGTATGCTCAACAAAATACTTTTTATGTTCTTTTGGAAACCATGTTTTAGCCACTTAAAAATCCTTTAATATGTTAATTCTTAGCAAGTGGTAAACAAGATTTGTTCCACAGGGAAATGGAGTAATACGTTAGATTGATTGACTAATCTATTTTACAATAAGATAAATCATAATGAATGGATAGTTATGTGGTTGACAAACCACCAAAAATGCAATTAAAATAAACATACAAAAATGATAAGGAAAATAGAAGACTTAACAATCTTGATAAGAGGGATGATGTAAACAAATAGAGTATGTGCTAGGGAATTGATGGAGTCACAAGTGTCATGGGTAATGCTCTTCAAAGCTTCATTAATGACCAAGTCTCATAGATGCTAACCATTTGTTTCCTATAGTGTGTTTAGGCCATTTTTATGGATACTAAACATCTTCCTACCTCAATGCCTAACCGATTAAGGAAAAGGGGTCAATGTGGGATTAATTTGGTACAAATCAAGGGTTTATATTGGTGGGATTGATATATCCACCACTAATCTATCCTATTCACTAAGTTCCTTAACCAATCAAGGGTGTCAATCCAAGATTGGTTTCACAACAAATTATCCTACACAATAATATGATCTACTAGTGATATACAATGCAAATCACAAAATGTATAAAATCTCAATATTAAGTGAATAGAAAACACATAGAGATTTAATTATACATAGCTTAAGCAAAACTCCATAACAAATGTTTCTAAAATTTATCCCCTGAATTAGTTACACATAGTTACAAGTCAAATGAATATGAAGTAATAGTTAAGGAAATCACCCTTAGACCTTCTTATTTAGTGCTTACTTCTTCCCTTCCTTTGTTGCTTCTACTGTCAAGAATGGTAGAAGAGGATGTGTCTAGACATGTGGTTGTCTAATGGTGAGTGAAAAAGGTATTGAAATGTAGAAAATGGTAAGAGAGGAATGGTTGAGTGAAGTAAGCAAGACATTGGTGTTGACGTTTTGGATGGAAAAGATAGTTCAAGTTTAAAGAATAGAGGAAGTTGAGAGGGTGATGTATGGAAAAGAAACTAGGTCTAATGCTCTGCAAAATACGTTGCTTTCTAAATGCTTGGATCCCTCTCAAGTTGGAAGAGAGGGATATATATAGTTACACTCGGAAATTTACTGATAACTACTTAAAAATCCAATGTGGAGTGATGTCGCTACTTGTGTGGCCATTGGCGACATCATGGCGACAAACGGTTGCTCATTCTGAGATTCACATGTCACCATTTTTCTTATCTTTTTTGCCAATCATACAAGTGGCGACAATGAAGAAATTGAAATTTCGCCACTTTGTCGCCACTTTGACATCATGGCGACACAAAGTGGCGACAACACCTAATGCTTGAAGCTTTATTCTATCGCCACTTTGTTGCCACTTTGTCACCACTTTGTGCCATGTCGATACAAAGTGGCGACAACACCTTATGCTTTTAATTCTGTGAAATGCAAATATTACCACTTATGCCATCATGTCGCCAATGGCGACACATCTTTATCAAGGTGGTGAAAATACCCTGTTTTGCCAACTTGAGCTCTTTTTGCACCAAAGTCTTGATCTTCTTTCTAAATGCCCCTAAAGCCTAAGTAAACCTGAAATACTTGATTTAACAACATTAAATATGGGGAAATGCCTGAGAATCAAGCAAAAAGAGTCGGGAATGAGGGCCAAAATCATACCAATTTTGGCTTGATCAACGTCTCAAACCGAATTCCTCTGCATATGACATTCATATACTCAGTTTGAGATTACATCTAGTAATCTTGGATGTTTAGCACATATGATATAAGCGTATGAGTCATATTTATTGAATGAGAAAACTTTTACTTTTATTAATGTTTTTATAACATTTACAAATTACAAGCTTTAGGGCATAAATCCCAACATCGGAACTGGATCCGGAACAGAAACTCCCTTCCAAACGGTTTCGGTTTCGGTTCCAAGGAAGTTGAAACCGGAATCGAACCGGAACCGAACTGTGGTCATGTCTAGGTATATGCTTATATTGGTTTTCTAAATGTTCTATATTACACATGAGTTTAAATTTATCTTGTAGATTTAATTTTACCTTTCTACAATCTTCAACTTCTAGATCTAAATATATATATATATATATATGGTTAAATTTTCTTGTTAAGGTCTATTTTGCAAGTGTCTATATCTAAATCTATTTTTTAAAATTTAAATATTCTAACCTTTTAGATTATATTTTAAGTTCTAATAATCTTATCTTAACTAATTTATTTTTTCTATTATTAAGGGTTGTGAGTAGAGTGTCTTTACTTTCTCAATGGTTAAAACACAATTAATGGTTTCTACATCAATTTGTTCTAGATATTGTATATATTCATAAAATTATCCTATACTATCAGAGTGTAAAATATTAAGATAATAATCTTGAAAATAACTCATAACTAACTATTAATCATTATGAATATCGGTATTACTACTACTAGCTTGTTTTTCTACTATTTTTGCAAAATATTTTAAATCTCCCAATAGTTGATCTATTTTATTAATTCTATTTTCAGTAAAATCTCTTTCTCTTTTTTAAATACGATAAGTGGTCTTCTAGTTGAGGCCAAGTTTCTCTACTTTCTTTATAAGCTTTGTCTAATTGTTTATAATGATATTCCAATTTTCCTAGAATTAAATAATAATGGAAAAGATACATTTTTCTAAGTGCTTTCAAGAAACATGGGTTTTCACTATTAGATGTTATAAAAAAGTCTTTGTATGAATTATGCTAGTTATAGGACTTTATACTGTTAGTAGTTGCCTAGGAGTTCCATTTGAACCCTTGCATAGTATCAAGCATAGTCTTAGTGAAGCTTAGCGAAGAGTGTTTTGAGATTAATGAGGAGGAAGCCTAGGTAGAGAACTCGACCAAATTTGATCTAAACCCAAGAGAAGTGGCTTCAAAGCATGAAAAAGGTTCAAAAAAAGAAGAATCAATGATGAAGGTTGTGCTCGATGGCAATGAGCCTAATCAAAATGTCTAGTTAGGGGCTCAGTTATTTGACCATATTCAGATTGATTTGGTCAATTTACTAGGAGAATACAAAGACGTGTTCATTTGGAAGCAAGAGTACATGCCAGGGATAGACACTAAGGTGATCTTTCATTGTCTAGCGATTAACCCTTAGTATACACCAGTAACTCAGAAGAGACGCAGGTTTAATCCAGAGAGAAATGAGGCCATCAAGGAAGAGGTCAAAAAATGTTGATTAGGGAGGTCTAGTACCCAAAGTGGGTAGCCAATGTAGAGTTGGTAAAGAAGAAGAATGGGCAACGGAGAATGTGTGTGGACTTCACTTACCTAAATAAGGCATGCCCAAATGACAGTTTCCCGAATGCCAATGATAGACTAGTTAGTTGATGCTATTGTTGGGCACGAGTTTCTCAATTTCAAGGATGCATACTTAGGGTATAACCAGATCAGAATGTTCAAACCAGATGAAAGAAGACAGTTTTCACAACTAATCAAGGGTTGTATTTCTATAAGGTAATGTCGTCGGCCTGAAGAATGTTAGAGTGACATACCAAATACTGGTGAACAAGATGTTCGCTCAATAGATCAGTAGAAATATGGAGGTGTATGTGGACGACATGTTGACCAAAAGCGTCACCATTGAAAGACACACGTCAAATCTAAGGGAAACATTCAAAGAGTTGAGAAGATACAAAATGAAGCTCAACCCGAACAAGTGTGTCTTTAGTGTACCATCGGGGAAATTCCTTGGGTTTCAAGTCTGTCATAGAGGAATCAAAGTCAATCCTCAAAAGATAAAGGCACTGAAAGATAAGAAGTCACCAATAACCTTGAAGGAGAACCTTAAAGGAGATTCAGCGGTTAACCAGGTGTCTGGCTTTACTCAACAGGTTCATTAGTCGATCAACATATAAGTACCTACAATTTTTCAAGGCAATAAAGAAAGGAAAAGGGGTAGAATGGACTGAAGATTGTGAAAAGACCTTTCAATAGATAAAAGATTATCTCAACAAGGCCCCGATCTTATCAAAACCATTGATCGGTGAAACTCTGTACTATATCTATCAATCACGTCGGTGGCAACCAGTTCAGTGTTGGTTAGGTTAGATGAGGGTGTGCAAAAGCTGGTCTACTACACCAGTAAAACCTTATTGCCAGTCGAAACAAGGTACTCAATGGTCGAACGGATGGCGTTGGCATTGATAACAGTAACAAAGAAGCTCATGCCCTATATTCAGACACACAAGATCGAAGTATACATAAACTGCCCACTTAAACAAATTTTGTCAAAGCCAGAAGTGTCGAGAAGATTGACCAAATGGGCAATTGAGTTGAGCTAGTTCAACGTCACATATACATCAAAGGCTTCGATTAATGGCCAAACAGTAGCAGATTTCATTGTAGAGTTTACTAAACCGGATTAGAAGGTAGCCAGGATGCTTAGAGAAAAGGAGAAGAAAGTCTTATGATGGCAGCTGCATGTCGATGGGTTATCAAATATGCATGGCTATTGATCGTGCTTAAAATGTTATATATTTCAACCCTCATTTCCAACTTTTTGTGCTTGTTTCTCAAGTAAATCCGGGTATTTAATATGATAAAATAAGTGTTTCAGGTATTTCTTAAAGTTTAGGGGCATTGGGGAAATTTTGGTGAAATTAGGGGTAAAGGCATAAAAGTGGAAGATAAAATTGTAGATTATGTGATTTTGTAAAGGCGTAAAGTAACTAAAGTTGCACTAAAGCCCAAATGCACCTTATTGGTCTTCTAAATGCACCCCATTTTAAGATTTCATCTTCAACCTCCAACCATAAACGAACCAGACGACCAGACTTTGTGCAATTGCCTTCTTCATCTGGTCGATCTCTGAGTCTTCTTCATTCGGTCGAGATCCAATCGGTATTGTCACAATCAATTCATCGTCTCATCTCCTTACCGAACCAGCCACCTCCAACGACCACCATTCCATCCATTTCTCTCTCTCTCTCTCTCTCTCTCTCTCTATCTATCTCCACCGTGAAACAGCCATGGAGATGGATCCATAGAACAGTGCGGGTCCAACACCCGCACTATACCTACACAATCCATTAGGAACCGAGAACCACAATTTCAAAAATCATAAAATACGGGTGTGATAAACCGCACTACACCAGCACTTCACAAGCAAATTGCAGCCTGAACCAGACTTGATTCGTGGGGTAAATTACAAAAAGTACCCCTCTGAGGGGTCTAATTGTAATTTGACATGCCAATGGTATTTTGGTAGTTCACTGCTAGTGCCCTAATTTCTACAAAGACATATAAATGTTCCATTTTCTGATGTAACACCTCTCTTCCTTTTTAGATAGATATCTCTTTCTTTATAGAACAAAAAACTAACCTAGATTAAAACTAACTCTCCCACACACTATTTCTTGATTTCTACTCAATAAAGCACTAAAGGCCCGTTTGGCACATGGGATGAGATGGGAAATGGACTATTTTTTATCCATTTCCCATGTTTGGCTGGCCGATGGGATGGGATAAATTAGTTCCATTTGACTGTTTTATCCTATTGACCTGAGATAAATTAGTCTTAACCAATTTGATGGGATTCAAATGAATTCCATATATTCTCTTTCACCTGAAATCATCATCTTCTTCTTCAATTACACCAACACCCAGATCATCATCATCTATTTGTGAATCAACTACCCAAGTCAATCAAGAAGAAGAAGAAGAAGAAGAAGAAGAAGAAGATAGAAGAATCGAGGGGTAGACGAATAAAAAAAAATGGCAATGATGCAGTGGTGAGGTGCGGTGACAAGGCGAGTCCTAGCGACTACTCCGCGACCATCTCTATTGTCTCCAGTAGTGACATTGGTGTCGACTTAGACAAGAAGACGAAGAGAGGGAAGAGATTTACCATCTCAAGGACAAAGTCGAAGACCCAGGTCCACTCCATGGCCTCTCCCCTTCAAGCTCATCTAAATTTCATTTTTTTTTTTTTTTTTTTTTGTGAAAAAAAGTCTTGGTCCTTTTTTATGTGTAATAATTGTATTTTTGTTTCTTGGGTCCAGCTAGGGTTCATGTGATTGTAATGTAGAAAAATATTTTTAATCCTATCCCATCTCCTACAAAATGTGTGATTACTTTATTTTTAATTCTATCGTATGTTGCACCAAACACATGATAGCTCTAAATTTAGTACCATCATATCCCATCCAATCCAATCCTATCTTATCTCATGAAATTAATCTTATCCTATCCCGTGCACTAAACAAGCCCTAATAGGATTGTATTTAAGCTTCAAGACAAAGATTCTCTACATGGATTTTCTCTTAACCTCTTCTCTTAGTTTTTATATTGTAATAGACATGAGTAGCTAAATCCCCCACTAAGGGGTTGATGTGATTAGTTTGATGGATATTGGGCATGTGTAATTAAACTCTATTATTCTATATTCAATCTATCATTTATGTTTTATTCTCTTGTATTAATTGCTTTCGAATATTGATTTGTCTTGGATACACCCTCTTAGTAAATTGATTTAGAAACTACTTGAGTTGACAACTAGGTATACACCCTATTTGGTTGTCTTAACCTTTATTGAATGGAAGGATTTCACAAGAATACATCTTTTAAGTGAAATCCGGTTTAATAACCCAATCTTAATAAAATCTCTAATGGGAGGCCTTCACTATACACCATAGGTTGGTCTCTTTGAGAGATTAAGAGTCATCATTATACACCCTATGATGGCTACATTATGATTTCATAAGAATACACCCTTCAAGTGAAATCCGGGTTAATAATCTCAATCTAATCTAATCTCAAATGGGAGGCCTTCACTATGCATTCTAAGTTGGCATCTTGTGAGAGATTAAGAGTCAGCATTATACACCATAGGATGGCTACATTATTAAAAGGTTAAACCCTTAATTGGTAGATGAACATTCATGGCAAAAAGTCCTAATTGAGCAACCACACTATATGTAAATACAAAATACAATCACGGTTAAATTGCCTTAGGCTAACCTGGGGGGGGGACAAAAGTTTGTCCCTCTAGATTGCTTATCACACCTCAATTTTCATGAGGAGGTTATAAATATTCCTAGATACAAACCTAATCACAATACAACTCACAAGTATGTGAAAGCATAAGTTTAGAAAAACCTAACTCACATTATATGGATGGCTACAAGTGCAGGCCATTCACTTTTACCTTAATAAATGAAGATGATGATTAGTAGTTTAGTAGTATATCCTTCCATTTTTGGTTTTATGAGAGACAGCATAAGTATAAGTAGAGAAGCAGAAAATACTTTTACAACAATATAAGCCATTTTGTTGGTGTTGTTTTTAGTGTTGTCTCTTTTGCCTCCTTTAAATCTCTATTTTGAGAGTGATCTCTCTATTGTTGCTGTTTTTTTTTTTTTTTTTCCTTGGTTCTTGTTATTGGTTTTGGTTTGCTTTGTTTTGTTTGAGGCTAGTAGGCTAAATGTTTGTCGTTTTGGTTTGCTTTGTTTGCTTGGTCATTTTTGGCTCTTTCAATATATTGATGCTGTTAAAAAGAAAAAAAAAACAGTAGAAACCACTTAAGATGGACATTGTTAGAACCCCATTCTGGCAAGTAGAGGACTATGTTTATTCGCACTAAACCATAGAGATGAAATTGTTTATATAATTCTTAAATTAGTATTATTTAATATGATTTATATTTACATGGTTGATGGATATTAAAATGTTTTTGTACAAATTTTTGACCTAATATTTTCATACTTTTTTTTTTGTACAGGTAAACAATTCATCAAATGAAGATGCAGAACGATCAGATCATGCAGCAGATGAACAATTAGAAGAAGATGTTGATAACAATAATTCGTAGACATGCATGAGAACAAATATTTTGCTTTTATAACTGCACAATTAGATGAAGATGGGGAAACTAGTAATTGGTAGACATGCAAAACAAATATTTTGCTTATATAAACTCTTATGCACTCTTGTATATAACCAAGAGACGAGATATGCAGCATGTTTGAACAATTATGCATAGTGCTATTATTCAATATGTATTGCTAGACTCTAACTTATGTGATTTTATGCTATTACCAGACTTTCTATTATCTAATTGCTTTTAAATGTAATACAAAGTAATTAAAAATGAACCTTTGAATATGCAATAACCAATTATAAATATTTTTGAACATGTATTTTTGACAGCTATAAGCCCTCAGCAAAACAATAATTCTGACAGTTTTTACTAGTGAGAAAAGGTAATGGAAGACATTTTTTTTGCCATTATTATCGACGGTCATGTGATTTATTCTGACGGCCTCGCTGTCGACAATACAAATATTTGTGATAATTTTTTTTGTCGGTACAAAAGTATCCATCATTTTCTGGTAATAATACTGACAACCATATGATTTTTTATGACGGCCTAGTCATCGGAAATACAAATATTTGTGATCGCTTTCTCCGTCGGTAAACAATCGGCCATCATTTTCTAGTAATATCACAGATGAGTGTTGTTATCATTTCCGATAGCATAAGTCGTCGAAAATAATAGTTTTCCGATGGCTCATCAGTAAGTGTGCATTTTTGACAATCGTATTTTGACGGCCTTTCATAGCCCTTTTCCATCGGTGAAACGTATTTCAGAAGACAATCACTCATTTCCGACAGCATTTAGCCGTCGGTAAAGACTATTTTTTAGTAGTAAAGATAGAATGCAAGATTGAGTGTGTAGCCTTATGATTTTATAGTGGATTTCTTTTCCTCGCCGTCACCGACAACCGTGGATGTTTCCCTGACTTTGGGTTTTACCACGTAAAATCTCGTGTTCTTGCATTATTTATTTGTTTTATTCATTAATATCTATTTAAGGTCTGCATAAAGACTTCAAATCGTTGTTGACTATTTCTACCAACGAAAAATCCACGTCAACAATAACATAGTCCAAATTAAAGATAAGTTTTGGTCTTCGATCTCTAAAACAAAAATGAAAGTCACATGTGCACTTAAACAACATGAAATTAGAGGGAAAATACAAAGTACTAAAGCTAGAAGGGGAGGGAGGTTGAATAGGTTTTTAATTAAGTTAATTACCAATTTTTCTTAATTAGTCAATATTCAATAAACACCCAATCTAAGTAAAATACAATAAACTAAATTTAAGTGCAGAAACAATAAATTGCACGTTGATTGATTTACGTGAGAAACCCACAACTGGGAAAAACTCACGGGCTATTGTGCTAGCCACACACGGTCCTCAACTCCATATTTGAATGAAAGTTTACAATCTAGGTTGACCTTAAGTCAAACCATACTTGGTCACTATCCCTTCCACTCTACCCAATGGGCCTTTAATAGTGATGCTAGACCTACTTGCTTGTGCACTAAGCTACTTAGTCATAAGGCTTAAACCACAAGAAAGAGAACACAACCTAGGTGAATATCAAATGCATAAATGCTAGGTTAGCATATTTAATGTTTATCTAAGCATGGATGAACATGTAAAACAATCCTAGATATCATGTGGCTACATGTTATACATATAACTTAGCTATATTGAATACAACATTCCTAGATGCAATAGCTATCACAATACAAAAACTCAATCAATCAACATAAAAATCTCAACTTGTAGATAAAACTTAATCTAGATGCAAACAAGTCATAAATGAGATTTCTTGCTAAGTAAGAACACTAAAATGGATTAAGATGATGTTCAACTTACCAAGTCATACGTGTTGAAGAAGACCCATGCAAGAGTACATCCTAGATGAATCTAGATGATGCTAGATGATGTTTGATGCACATAGAAATGAGTTTAGATGATCAAAGGCGAGTTCTTGGATGATTTTCTCTCTTGGAAAATACTCTCTCTTAAAAATATGATTTTGAACTCTTAAAAAACAACTTAGAGTGAAAGCAACATATATATATATATATATATATATGAGTTCAAAGTGATGCTACAACGTTTTGATCATTTTACAACAAATTTTCCTTGATTGTTGTACACCCATTGTACGTACAACGGGTCACCTGGGAAAAGAAGAATAGATCGCTGTTCAAGGAGGTGACAACTGAGTGAGTCAAGAGAGGTTGCTTTCAAGTTTGGAGAACCGTTGTTCACCCGTTGTACGTACAGTGACTAAACAGCGAGACACCAGCGATTGAAAAATCAATTAGGTGTCCTGTTGCATTTACAGTGTGTGTACAACGGGAAAGATTAAAAACATAAAATCCCTCTAATAGGAGCGGTTGTACAGCGTCTCCTATAACAACATGCATCCTAATGCCTAAAATGTCATGACAATTATCAAACAAGATGCAAGCAATTATAATATGCATGAAGAGAGTTTAAGAACATGAAAGTGCATAGCATGAAACACATAAGATACAAGAAGTATGGAAATGCATGAGTTGTGTGTGTGTGTGCAACTAAGTCTCTTCAATGGAATTAAGCACAAATGATACACCTTTGAAGTCCTTATGATCTTGAGGTCTTGAGAGGGTCTTTGAGCTTGATCACCAACAATGAAGCGCATATTCTACCCTTACATATTAAACCCCAATTGTGGTTTATCAACAAAATAAGCCAATCAAAAATGAGGAACTTACAAGTACAAAGTGAAGTCATTCTTGGTGAGGTGAGACTTGAGCAGCTAGGTGAGTACGAGAGATGTCAGGTGTTAGATTGAAGGGTTTGGAACGTTTGGTGCGTTATTATATTCATATTTCGGTTAATACTTAATATATATAATATTAATAAAACAATATTTATTAACTTAAATCAATATAAATATAATATTTAATAATAATATATATATATATATATAAACATGTAAAATTACTTTAAATAAACCTTATATTTATTTATATTTAGTTTTATAATATATAAATAAATATATATATTTAGTATTTACTCGGTTTAGTCGGATCGGCTCAGGTTTTGGCAAGGCAAAACCATCTATGACTCACTTAAAGTCGGTTTTCACTCATTTGTTTTTTTTTTTGAATCGGATTGACTCGTCTCAACATGTTGACTTGACTCAAACACGTATTTTTGGTTCGGTTCGGTTCGATTAACCATGGGTCTCAAAACCGTGCTCACCCCTTATTATATATATTAAACAAATATTTAAATAGAATAATTAAATTAGAAATAAATTCCATAATAATAACAAAAATATTTTTTGAAAAGATTTGATAAATCAAATCAATATTTAAGTAGAATATTTAATTTTATGGTGATATAAGATATATAAATTATTTTAAAGTTAATTTAATAAGGATAATAATGATATTTCTAAAAGATTAATTAAATGCTGAAATAAATTATTTTAAAATCACTTCTAAAAAGTAACCCTTCACTTACTTCTTAAAATCACCGTCACAACTTGCTATATTATTAATTAATCACTTTTGAAAGTTTTACAAAACATCATTTTATACCAAAATTATAATATAAGGTGATTTTAACTTTTCAAAAGTAAAACCAAATTGGCCCTTAATACTTATGATAGTCTTTCTAAAGGCAATCTGGGCCATATTGCTTACGGAGCTGTTTTTGTTGGGTATATGACCAAGTCCCACATTGGCTAGATATGTGGATGATCATGGGCATACGACCAAGTATGGACACTATCTCCAATGGTATGAGGCCTTATGGGTAAAGTCCCAAAAGAAAATCCATACGGACTTAATCTCAAAGCGGACAATATCATACTAATGTGAAGAATGCGGGTTTAATACTTATAACAAGTGGTATCAGAGTCGTGCCCCATACTTGGCCAGACGTAGCCTAACCAAACCAGGAAGTGGTGGGCTCTAGTTAGCTCGCGATGGGATCCGTGATGTTACCTCTCTAGGTAGGAGATGCTTTAGTGCTTCATGTAAAACGTGTGCTTCCGAAACAATGGAGATAAGTGACCTTGATGGAGTGACTGTCCAAGCATAAACAGATGGATGATCACTTGAGGGGAGACCCGGACCTAAAAAGATAATAATGATCCTTTGTTCAAGGGGAGGATTATTGGGTGTATGACCAAAGTCACACATTGGCTAGACATGAGGATGATTATGGGTATTTAAGTATGGACACTATCTCTAACGGTATGAGGCTTTTTAGGTAAAGTCCTAAAAGAAAATCCGCTCGAGCTTATGCTCAAAGCGGACAATATAATACCAATGTGGAGAATGTTGGTTAAATACTTATAACAGTTTTCAGATCTTTTGGAGGTAATTTTTTTTTAAGTTGTTCTACAATAAAAATTGGCTGCAATTCAACTTTCTTTGCTGAGTTATCAGCTGCTATTCATGCTATTGAGATAGATTATCACAGAGGGTTGATGATGCTTTGGATGGAAAGTGATTCTTTGGTAGTTTTGCGTTACCTTCAAAATAACGAGTATTGTTGTTCGTGATTTTTGCACAATAGGTGGTTAAATTGTTTGGATTATATAAAATCAATGATTCTCAAGTATTCTCACATATACAGGGAGGGGAATTGTATAGCTGACTGTCTTGATAATATTGATCTTGGTCTCATTTCTTTTACTTGGTGGGATTCTATATAGTTGATAGTCTTGATAATATTGACTGTGGTCTTAATTATTTTACTTGGTGGGAATTTGCTCCAACTCAAATTCGTAGTTTTGCTTGTTAGAGATGCTTCTAGTCTTCCTAATTATAGGTTTTCTTCATGATGGTTTCTTCTTTGAGTTTTGCACTTTTTCTTTTCCACGCTTCGTTCCTATTTGTTTTTTGTTTTCCTCAGCTATTACTTATGACTTTTCAATATTTGTTTTCAGTTTGTTCTATTAGGGTAAGGCTCTTTATGTCCCACCGACTAGGTAAATTTTTTTGGCTTCTCAATAAATTCCATGTTTTGAACAAAAATATAAATAAATAAACCATAATCATGTTGTCACCTTCAAGTTCACTATTTAATCTTCAATTTTATTTGTAAAAATCAAAATCATTTTTATATAATTATTTATCGTATTTTAATAAAGAATAGCAACAAAAAGAAAAAAGCTATCTTAGGGTTCTAGAGCAGCACTATTCATGTACTGTAGCGGCACTGTTTATAGGTGATGTGGTGGCATTGTTCACCGGGGGGTGGGTACTGTAGCAGCATTGTTCATGTCTGTAGCGGCACTGTACACAAGTGATGTGACATCACTGTTCACGGGTGTTGTGGCAGCACTGTTTCATAAATCTTTGTAGTGGCACTGTTCATAGTACTGTAGCACACTATTCACGAAAAAAAAAAAACATTTTCGTTTGTATTGCCGCTCTTAGCTCTACTAGGTTTAGGGTTTTGCATGTGTATGGCAGTTAAGGTTTAAATGGTTTATAATTTGATGAATCCCATGAGCATGGAGGCTTCTTTGTATGTTTCTTCTTTAGCGGGGTCACGTGCTGTTCCTTCAAGGCCATATTCTTTGGTCTCTTTGCTACCCCACGGTGACAAGTCAGTTGATGGCTGGGCTGATCTGTTGGTGGAAAGTTTCTCGCTGTCAGTTAGGGGTTATTTGTCTAGAGATAAGGTTGTTTTTAGTGGGGTGGATCAGCTTGCCTTTGTAATCTATTAGGGGCTCTTCTTATGCGGATCTTCTTAAGGCTACCCCGATTAAGGTGGATAATGTTTCCGGTCCTTCGATTCTTTCGAAAAAGGGTGGTTATGTGGCTGTTCGGGTGGATCCTTCTACTTATAAGTCTAGATTGGAGGTTTGTAAGTTTTCTCTTATTGGTCGGGTTATCCTTTCTAGTGGTGATAGACCTTGGAAGTTAGTTGATTTTAAAGCCAAGCTGCAGTCTGTTTGGAAGCCACTACAAGAAAAACTATCCCTGTTGACAGTTTTTTCTTGATAGTTTTTTCTAATTTTTTATTTATCTTCAATAATTTTTTTTTTAAACTTTTACTTTCAATTTTCTTCACCAAACAAAATCCTGATATGGATTTATTTACCATAAGATATCGGTTTTTGGGAAAACTGATATTGGATATGTAAAATTTTAAATTTAATAGATTTAATTTTAAATCATTTACTTTTGAAAAATTCAAAAAAATAATTTTTAAAAAATTGTATATTTATTTTTGCACCCTCTAGTTTTATACTAAGAGACACGTTAATCATTCAATTACCCATATAAATTAGTAATCCGTGTCTTACATTTGTTCATTAAAATGCAAGATGCATGTTAAGAAATATCTCCCCTATAGTGAGAGTTGTCTTCTAAATCATGCTTATTACAATTGATGTCACAAGTCTCTTATAAGCCATGTTTGGTTGGATGATATGAAATGGAATGGAATGGAAAGAAAGTCATTCTATTCGTTTGGTTTGTTAAAATGCAATGGAATGGTGATTCTATTGGAAAGAGGATTCCACCATTTTGGTGGAATGGACATTCCATCCAAAGACCAATGGAATGCCTATTCTATTCCAAACTAAAATTTATATTTCATAAATACCCTCATATGCCCCAACTCCATTCCAAAAATACCCTCCTTTCCAAAAATAATATATTATTATTATACATTATATTAATGATATATAAATATATATTATATTATATATATTATTATTATTATATATTTATATTTATATTTATATATATTATATTATATTATATATATTATTATATGTATTATATATAATATATATGTATTTTATATTTTATATTATATATTATGAATGTTTTATAATTAGGGGTATTTTGGTCAAAATACAGTTAACTCTATTCCATTCCGTTGTTAACCAAACAAAATAACACTGATTCAGAGACTAATTCTAAAGTTCCAACCAAACAAAAACTCAATTTTTCTTTCCTTTCTGTTCTCATTCTCATTCCCATTACCATTCCAATTACCATTCCACCATTTAATCAAACGTGACCATAGAGTATAGACCAATAACTCAACTATATATGTTTTAAAAATATATAATTTTATTAAAAGTTTCAATGAATATTTTTTTATATATGGCTGCCGTAGAATTTAGAATTTTGATTAGTTGAATAAATTTAAATTTATCTAACAAGTATTTTTTTTTTTCTTCTAACAACTCATATAAGTTATATATACATATTGTTCAATTATTAACATATCAAATATTGTAGTTAAATGGCAAAGGCTTACAACTTTTGACTTGAGGTTTCAAGTTCGATTATTAATATTGACAATTATCAGAAGCAGTGGGCCAGTGGTGGGCAGTGGATGGATGGTCGGATGAGCTCGGTGGCGGTGGCGGTGGCCGAACGACGGTGATGGTGTATAAATATAAAAATATTTAATAATAAATTCTTAACAGTTTTGATAGTTAAAAACTGTCAAGGATTCTTGACAGTTAAAAGCTGTCAAGAGAATTCTTGACAGTGGCATCCTTAACAGTTAGAAAAAAATGTCAAGGAAGGTTTTCTTGACAGTTTTTAATTGTCAAGAAATATATTATTTTCTTATAGTGAGTTGAACTCTGTTTGGATGTTGATTTCTTTAGGTAAGAGGTACTTTCAGATTATGTTCCTCTCGCCTTTTTGTTCTACTTGTTCCTCCATTGGTCATTTTCCTAATGCTTATCGTTGGAACAAGTCCAATAAGGGGATTCCTGTTAGTTCTAGTAAGCCCGATTCGGCTAGAGATGGTCCGACCACGGTTGTTGCTGATGGGGTTTCAGGTTCCCTGCAACCGTGCTCCTAAATTGGTTTTTCGTCCTATTTTTACGCCTCTGGCAGAAGTTCTGGTTTCTAATATCTTTAACACTATTCAGCAAGATTTAGGGTCTCTAGATTTAGTTGTGGTTAATTATTCGATAGGTTCAAATCCGGTTTTGGGTATCGTTTCTTCCGCTAATCTAGTTGATTCGCCAGGTTCTTTGATAGCTCATACTACTTCGGTGTTGGCTGTTCAGGTCTGTCGGCCCCAGCAGGTGGGGCAAAGCGATGATTCTCTTATTAATGTCCTTGTTCATTCCTCTGGATTGGGATATATGCCTGTTTCTTCAGAGGACCTCTTTTCGATTCTTGATATTTCAGCTGGTGCTGTTGTCTCGATCTCTTTAGTTGTTTTGATGGTCGGGCAAGGGTCGAAGGTTGGTAGAGATTTTGTTTCTCCGTTCATTTCTTTTGCTCAACCTATTGTTTATTTTAAGGTTTTGGTTGATGAGTTGGACGATAGGGTGAGTATAGTTTCTCCTTCGGTTGAAATGACTGAGAGTATTGTTTTGAAGAATGGATCTGGATCTTCATGTTCTCCTATTTTGGCTATAGACTCTGATGTTCTATTTTAGGGTCCTAAGTGTCCATTATCTGATTCCCAAGTTGAACTTTGTCTCATTACTGATTCTTCCTAGATTGACCAGGTTGAGGAAGAAAAGTTAGATGATACTATTATTGCTTAGAGGTTCACTAGGATTGCACGTAAACTGGCTTCTTATAAGTCCGGGTCCTAGGCTTTTTTGAGGGTTTCCGATGATTAGTGACCTATATTGAAATTGTTATGGGATTGGGAATGGTTCTACGAGGTGGGTTCTCAGAGATCTGTGTTGTTTGCTTCATCCCTATTTGTTGTGCATTGCTGAGCATATGGTGACTTTTTCTTCTTTTGCTTCTGGGTGTTGGTCTTTTTTTGGTTTGTACTTTGTATGGGAGAATGACAGGGAGGGGTTATTGCTTTCCATTTGGGTCTTTGCTTGTGATTCAATTTTCGATGCTCAGGTTGTCTTCTTTCATGAGTAGTAGTTTACTATCTCGCTCTTGGTTAACTTTTAGTTGCATTGGTATACCTTTGTTTATACAAGTACTTTTGTGTTGGCTCGTCGTTTGCTTTGGCAATCTCTTAGGAATTTGGTTTATCTGGTTTCTTCTTCTTAGCTAGTTGTGGGAGATTTTAATGTGGTTTTGGGAGCTCATGAGTCTTTGAGTTCTCATTCTTCTTCTCAAAGTTCTTGTGTGGATTTCAGTTTGATGATTGATGACTTTGAGCTAATTAGTATTCGATCTCAGGGTTCTCGTTTCACTTGGGCTCGAGGTCGCTATACACGCACTCGTGTTGAGAGGAGATTAGATAGAGCTTTAGTTTCATATGGTTGTATTTCCAGTTGGTGGGATATTTCGTGTGTGGCTTTTCCCCCTTCGATTTTTTTAGGGAAGACATGCATGTTGCAGATGCTCTTTCCAAGCATACTTTGGGGCTGGAGGTTGATTATTGGTGGTTTTCCGCTCCTTCTTTTTGTTCTTCGCTAGTGGACAATGACTGCATTGGTCAAGAGTTTTTTTGTTTTTCTTGATGTTTTTGTTTTCTTGTGTGGCATGCGTGCACTTTTTTGGTTGGGGTTTTGTTCTCAGTGTTTTTGTGGCTAGTTTGGCATGTGCCATACTTTTTTTTTTTTTTTCTTCTTTTATTATTTATATAATTTGGGAAACTCTCTAGGGTTTTTTAGCATATGATCGCTTGTAATGATTTTTCTCCCTTAGGTCAGTCCAATTTATATAAAAAAAAATCATTATTTACATAAAAATGATTTAAAATTTGATATTTTTTATTTAGTTGTTTGCATCATATTAAATGAAAATACATAAAAATTAATAGTAACAAAAGTATAAATTTTAAATTAATATATATATATATATAAATTAATATATATATATATTTAAAGAGTGATGCTATTTCCAATCCACTAAATATCTTTCTATACCTCATTTTAATTTTTTTTTTATTATATGACAATTTTATCATAATTAAAATTATTAAAAAAAAAAAAATTCTAAATACACTACAAAACAATTTTCTTAGGCTCCATCATTTTTTTCAATATCATTTAAAATTTTATTTGATTACAAAGTGATGAGAACGATAATTTACAACGAGAAACAAACATTTTATAAAACAAATATTGATTTTTGTATGAACAAACAATAAGAAAAAAAAATTGTAAGAGGTTTTTTCCTTTGAGTGTCAAATGAAGAAAAAAAGTAATTAAAAAACTTATAAATTTCAGTATTCTATAAAAAAAAATGATAATTTTGAAATAAATAAATATATATATATATATATATATATATAAATTTAGACTTTTATGATGGAGTGTAAAAGGAAAAAAAGATAATTTTGAAACAAAAAGAAGTGCTTTTAGAATTTTTTAAATTTTAAATATTTTTATAATGAAATTTATTTAGAAAAAGAGGTGTGAAAAAATAAAATTGAATTATAAAGAGAAAAAAAAAATAGAAGCTAACAAATAGAGACATTATTCAGAAATGAGAAAAATTAAAAATAAATATATTATTCTATTTTGAATTTCAGTATCTATTCAGTATTAAGATAAAAACGCAATCAAAGCCCAGCCTCTCTTTTTTAATTTCCACATTTACTCACAATTTAGGTCTTACACTTTCATTCAATTGTCTTCAAATGCTCACCGTAATTAATAATGGTATTTATTGGTTTCACTGACTGCATTTTGCATCGGATAATACCGGTCAACATCTAAATATTGATTTAGTGATGTGACTCAATTGAACTATAATATATATGTTTTTTTTTTTATCCATTCTAAAATTTATTATAGTTCAAGACTTTTAATGTATGAGAATATAAAATTTCTATAAAACTGAATTTCATATTACTACAAAGTCTCAAAATATACGAAAGAAAAAAGAACACATATTTCAATTCAATTGAATCACATCACTAAATCAATATTTTAATTATTGACCGATTAACACCAAAATATTATCCTTTTTCATCGAATGCTGCACCGATTTTGACCATAAGCAATCAAAGAAGGTTGCACGATTTGCATGAATTCAATTCACCGGTTTACGGACATGATATCAATGAGAAGCTGACAAAATATAATGTTTATATTGTGCGATTAAGATTCACAATCACTGATTAAATATTTAAAGAATGAATCACAAATAATTATAAATAAAATTCAAAATTTTATCAGTAAGAAATTATAAAATAAACGTATATATATGTTACAACGATAATTAGCAATTTTGGCTTTGCACAAGTTAATGGCATTAGAAATTTTCTAGACTTAAGGAGAGAGGTCCAATTTAAATAGGTGGTGACCGGTGGTTATTTGTTAATTTTTTAATTCCGAACTAGTTTATTAAGATTTCATTTTTGCACACTCCCATCTAAAAAGACGATATATATATATAAAAAAGTAAATTTGTCCAAACATATAATAATTTTTAGATAAAATAACTTTTCTTTAAACACATATCATCTTTTTAAAATGGGTAATGCTCACCCCCTTAAAAAGGGTGAGCAAAAGTGAACTCACTCAATATTCCGTGTATTAACTAGAAACAAGTGATTGGACTTCTAATTAAGTTTGATTATATATTAATAAGAAGAGTAAATTACACCATAGCACCCTGAGGTTTTTCATTTTGTACATAAAAACAACTTTATAGCAAATTAACTCTCACTATCATTTTGCCACTAATTTTATAATTTCATAAGTTAATAATGAATATATATCAAAACTATCTTTTGCAATACTTAACAAGTTTTTATTTATTTTTATTTTTATTTATTTTTATTTATTTATTTATTTATTTTTCAGTATTTATCTATCCACCTATCTAAACTAGGTATTTTTTTTTTGAAGTTTTAGCTATTGATAGGATTCGAGCCTCTGACTTGGGAGTCATTTACCTAAGCTCAAGCTCGTCCATCTACTAGCTGAGCTACGCCCCTGGAGGCCAATACCGAAAAAGTTAATAGAATATATTTTTCCCTTATAATTCAAATCAAATCAATATTTAAGTAAAATATTTTAAATTTTAACAAAAAAAAAAAAAAAAAAAAACTTATGATAGTTTAGTTTTATATTTTTCAAAATTAAAAAAAATTAAAAATTAAAAATTAAATTTAGTGGAATCGGTCGCTCTCTCCTCCATTTTTTTTTTTTTTTTTTTTGGTTATTGGCACAGTAGCCCCTAAATTATATGCGAGTTAGCATTTTCCCCCATATGCTTTTTTTTAGACGTTAAACCCCCGGAACTCACATAAATTGGCAACCATCGATGGAATGGGGACGGAACCCTTATTCCGTCTTCTGATCTAGACACATGCGCCTCACGTGTCAATTGACTAAGGGCAATTTAGTCATTTAAAGGTTATCTTTCGGGGGTATGTTGCAAATGGTAACTTTGTATTTAATTAAATTAAAATTGAAAAATAAAGAAAAATTCAAATAAAAAACCAACCAAAATCAAAACTTTCCAGAATTAAAAAGAAATCAAAATCAAAACTTTCCAGAATTAAAAAGAATTTGAAATCAAAATCAATTTTGATTTTCTTTTCTATTCATGACAATCAAAACCCAGTTTCTGAAAAATAAAATAAAAACTGTCCCTTCGAAATCTGTTTCGAATTTTTTTTTTCCCAAACCCATCAAGAACACAACAAACCACCATACTAAACACAATAAGGATACCAATCATATGCCGCATGTCTTCATGTCTTCAAACCACCCACCCAAAACGCCAAGAACACCCACAAAGAACACAACACCATAACACGAAATCGCACCAAGAACACAACACCATAACCCAGAAATCGCACCAATCAACCACAACCAAAACCCAAACACAAAATCGACGAAATAGAAGAGAAAGAAGGAAGAGAAAATATGGACCGGAGATCAGCGATGGAAGGGATTGATGGAGATGGATTTGTGAGAGAGAGAGAGAGAGAGAGAGAGAGAGAGCGATCTGGGCAATGAATGGTTTGGGTGGCCACCAGAATGGCAGTGGCACGTGGAGCGAGCAGAGTGGAGAGGACGACGTTGATACGAACCCACTGGGTATAACTCACCCACTTGGTATAACTCATCTTTAAAAATCAGTTTGTAAGGAGAGGGTGCCCAATGAATTATATACCATTGACTAATCTCATACTTAGTTAATGTGGGATTTTAACATTCCACCACGCTTCTGCAGCCGTCATCCACAGCAGCCTATCTTTCCCAGCTGGGTAACTTCGTGGATCCCGCTCTCTAGGGTAGCAGCCCTCCCCAAGTGACCCTGTCTGAGACGAACCCATTGCTCGGCATGGTGTCGACTCTGATACCACTTGATACAAACTCACTGCATAGAACTCATCCTTAAAAACCGGCTTGTAAGGAGAAGGTGCCTAATGAATTATATACCATTGACTAATCTCATACTTAGTTAGTGTGAGATCTTAACATTCCACCACGCTTCCGCAGCCGTTGTCCACGACACCATCTTTCCTAGCTGGGTGACTTCGTGGATCCCACTCTCTCGGGTAGTAGCACTCCCCAGGTCGCCCCGTCCGCGACGAACCCATTGCTCGGCATGATACCGGCTCTAATACCACTTGATACGAACTCAATGCATAGAACTCATCCTTAAAAACTGGTTGGTAAGGAGAGGGTGCCTAATGAATTATATACCATCGACTAATCTCATACTTAGTCAATGTGGGATCCTAACAGACTTCTTCGTTGGAGGAGGCTTGTGGAAGGAGAAGATCGGAGATGGATGAGCGGTGGTTGTGAGGGTTGGTTGGTAGATGAGGGAGATCTTCATTAATTTTTTTTCTGAGATTTTTTGTGCAAATGTTCTATATTAGTGCAACTTTTGATGTCGATTTTTTGGGTTGGTTGGAGATTTTTTGTTTAATTTTTTCTTTGTTGGGCATTGGAATTTTTTTGGTGTTAGGTTGGAATCTCCATGGGAGAACCATGAGTGTTCTAACGTACCAGATAGAGATCTGGTAACATTTTTTTTTTTTCTAAAAAAAAGCAATTGCATTTTTTTTTCTAATTATTAGTTGGTCAAGGTTTTTGTTTTTTTAATTATTATTTTTTAAACCATGAAACTTTAAAAAAAAAAAATTTCTATTTATTACAAAACTTAAAATTTTAATTTTATTTCTTTGGAAAAAATATTTTTTCGTATTTATAAATAGACTTTCGGTTTTAAATACTAAATTGCCCTTAGTCAATTGACACGTGAGACGCACGTGTCTAGGTCAAAAGACGGAATAAGGGTTCCGTCCCTATTTCGTTGATGATTGCCAATTTATGTGAGTTCTAGGGGTTTAACGTCTAAAAAAAAGTATAGGGGGAAAAAATGCAAACTCGTGTATAATTTAGGGGGGAAATGAGCCAATAACTTTTTTTTTTCTTTGAAAGAATATATTTTTCTCTTTTTTATTTTATTTTTAATTTTAGATAAATAGAAGAAGAAATGAGGTTTAAATTTTCAATCTAGTCCTTTTTTTCCCTTTACTTTTTATTTCCGACTTGTGCATTTAATTAATCCTGTTAAAATTTATTATCTTAATAATTTGTCTTAACTTCATATTCATATATTCTTCCAAAAAAAAAAAAAAAAAAAAAAAATTCTTCATATTCATATAGCGTTGTGTCAAAAATTGTACTCATTAGTTGTTTTTATTTTAGATCCTCGATCATTAAAATCATTTTGTATTGGTATTATATTCGAATTATATTAATAAATTAGACCTGGCAATAGATCGAATTGATTTTATAAATGGATCATCTTAAATTTTATTCAACCCAAATCCACTCATTAGTTTATTGAGTTTGAAAACTCAAAACTCAAACTCATTTAATTTACTATTTTTATAAGTAACTCAAAATTAATTCATTTAATCAATTATCTTTTTATAATAATTATATTTTTAGTAAGTAATAATTTGATTTGATTAAAGAAGAAAAAAAAAGAATAAAATGTAAAATAAAAAAAATAAAAAATATATTTTAAAATAAAAATACATGAAATACTCAAATCAATTAAACAAACATATTATAATACAATTATAACCCATATTTAAAATTATGTTAAATTAAAAATAAATATATATCAAATCTATCTTAATTATGAAAAAATTTGACGGCTCCAAAATTAAAATATTTTTTAAATTAATGAGATACAGTCGTTTTTAATGGGTTTCAGGAGATAAACTCGAACTCGAACTATTTTTTATTTATTTTTTTTGGGGGGGGGGGGCCCCCCCCCCCTGACCCAATATATAAATCTAGACTCAAAACCCTTTTTTTTTTTTTTTTTTTGCAAGAGAGAAGAGAGTTTCGATCGAAGTAGTAGGTTGACTATAATTATGGCATGTCTATCATCGATGATGATATAAAGATTTGCATGTTTGTATCTAGCTGCCCTTTCAAAAAACGTTCTCGAAATCCTAAAGAAGTAACACTTGTCCTGTATTGCAGCGCAGCAAAAGACACCTCACAATCTTACAATTTTGGGTGGCAGAGCCAAGTGAAGCACACGAGTGCTTGATTTCATCATGATCATGTGGATGAATTCTCCATCCGCCTATAAATTCAGTGCTCGATCAAGCCGTCAATGCAAGCCATATCAAAAATATTCTCCAACATACATATGATGATGAAGAGTGTATCTTACAGTTATGTTGTAGTTTGCACGGCGGTGTTGGTGGCTGTTGTGATGGTTTCATGGGAGGTGCCGGCAGCGGAGGCGGTGACATGCAATCCAGTGGAGCTGATGGGACCATGCTTGGTACCATTTACAACGGGAATACTGCCAACAATGCAGTGCTGTATGAGGATGAGGGACCAACAGAACTGCATGTGTGATTATCTCAGAAACCCAGTTTATAAGGAGTACTTGGACTCTGATAGTGGTATCAAGATCACCACTCTCTGTGGTCTTCCCTCTCCTAGGTCCATGTGTCCTCAGGCGCCCTAAGACTTTACTACTACGTACGAACAAAATCTCATGTATCATCTTCTAATAATCAAAATAAACCAACGACCGACTCATCAGGCGACCTAAGACTAAGACTTTACTACTACGAACAAAATCACATGTATCATCTTCTAATAATCAAAATAAACCAACAATCGACTCATCGATGTTGTTATTTACTTGTACATCTGTAGTACTTGTTAAATTAAAAGAATAGTTATTTAGTCATTCCATTAGTTTGATTATCTTACGTTCGAATATCCACTAGCACCTGCACCGCACGTCAGCACGTGGTATATTAGAAAAACAATAACAACGCAATATATTATATATATGATTGTTGTGTTCTTCGTTTTAAAATCCTTCTACAAAAAAATTTAAGAGCATTATAGATACTGTTATATATATATATATATACGGAAATTTTCCTATGAGGATATCCTGATAGAATTATATAAAGACATTGAATATGAGCCACTCATTTTACATACTTTGACTTAGTATGTATGCACTTGTCAAATCACTTTTATAAATGGGTGGCTCACATTCAATATCCTGATAAAGTTATATAAGGATGCATTGATAGGAACATGACCGTATATATATATATATATAAAGGAAATAGGGGTTTTTAGTCAAAAAATTATGGGGTTTTACTATTTTTATCAAACATTATTATTTTTACTATTTTTGTTTGCAATATGGCTGTGAAGACAAAATTGCCCTTTTTTTTTTTTCAAAACCCCTTCTCTCTCATTTCTCATTTCTCTCTCATTTTAACCAGAATCTTTTTTTTTTATTCCTTTCTCTCTCTCACTCGTTCTTCTTCTTCTTTCTCTCACACCTTCTTCTTCTTCTTCTTCTTCTTTCTCACACCTTCTTCTTCATCCTCTTTATCTCCTTTTCTCAGACACACCTTCTCTCCTTCTTCTTCTCTTTCTCTCATCTCTTCTCTTTATCTTTCTCATTTTTTTCGAATTTTTTTAAAAAAATTTTAGTTTTTTTTTTTTGGAAAAATTTCCAGATTCCGGTGGGTTTTCCAATCTTCTCTCCTTCTTTTCTTTTTCTTTCGCGTTTTTTCCAGATTTTTTTTTTAAAATTTTAGTATTTTTTTTTATTTTGAAATTTTTTTCAGATTTTTTTTTGTTTAAAATTTTTTCCAGGTTTCTTAAAAAAAATCAGGTCTTTTTTTATTATTTTGAAAATTTTCAAATTATGTTTGTAAAATTTCCAGATTATTTAAAAAAAATTCTGTTATTTATTTATTTATTTATTTATTATTATTATTATTATTTTTTTTTTTTTTTTGAAAATTTTTCAGATTTAAAAAAGGTTTAGATTTGAGTGTTAGTTGTTGATTTGAATGGTGGTTGTGGTTGTGAATGTAGTTGATTTTAAGGGGGGTTGTGGTTGTGAATGTTTAGATTTGAGTGTTCATTGGATTTGAATGTTTAAAATTTTTTCTAGATTATTTTAAATTTTTTTCAGATTTTGTTTTGTTTAAAAATTCCATATTTTTTAAAAAAATTCAGATGATGTTGTTAATTATTTTTTTTTTCCAGATTTGTTTAATTAAACACACCAGGCCAGGAACTGACCGATTAAACACACCAGAGACTGACCGATTAAACACACAAGGTGTAAACTAATAAAACACACCAGGTGTAATTAATTAAACACACATGACTAATTAAACACACCAGTTGTAATCAATTAAACACACCAGACCACTAATTAAACACACCAGGCAAAACGAATTAAACACATCAGGCCACCAATAAAACACATCAGGTGTGTTTAATTTCGTTTTGCCTGGTGTGTTTAATTCGTTTTCGCCTGATGTATTTAATTTTTTTTTTGCCTGATGTGTTTAATTCGTTTTGGCCTGGTTTGTTTAATTGTTTTACTTGGTGTGTTTAATTGTTTTGTTTAGTGTGTTTAATTTGTTTTGTCTTGATGTGTTTAATTCATTTTGGCCTAGTGTGTTTAATGAGTTTTTCATGGTGTGTTTGATTGATGGCCTGATGTGTTTAATTGTTTTTGCCTTGGTGTGTTTAATTCGTTTTGCCCTGGTGTGTATAATTCGTTTTGGCCCAGTGTGTTTAAAGAGTTTTGTCTGATGTGTTTAATTGATAGTTTAGCGTGTTTAATTCGTTTGCCTGGTGTGTTTAAATAAAATGAAATCTAGAAAATTTGTTTGAAAAAGATTAAATCCGAAAACCCAAACTTATATACAACCACAAATTTGAATTTTTTTTAAGCACAACCACAACCCAAACTCAAATCCAATTAAACACAACCCAAACTTAAAAACAACCACAAATAAATAAATAAATAAACAATGTAATCTTGAAATTAAAAAAAAAAAAAAACTAAATTTTTTTTTAAAAAATATGGATTTAGGAAAAATCCGAAAAAAAAGAAGGAGAAAGAGACAGAAGAGAAGAAGGAGAAGAAGAAAGTGAGAAGACGAAGGAGAGAGGAAGAGAGAAAGAGAGAGGAAGATGCGTGAGATCAGAGAAAATGAGAGAGAAAAAAAAATTATAAAGAAAGGCAATCTTGTCCAAAAAGTAAAAATTTAGATAAAAACAATAAAAACAATAATATTGGACAAAAATAGTAAAGCCACTAATTTTTTGGCTAATTATAAAGTTCTTCCATATATGTAGAGATAATAGAGGTTTTAAGTCAAAAATTAAGGGTTCTTACTGTTTTTGGTCCAACATTATGATTTTTATTGTTTCTGTCACTAATGTGGCTGTGAGGACTTTATTGCCCTTCATTTATTCATTTTTATTAGTTCATTTATTCATTTTTATTAGGTTTCTCTTAAAAGACATGTTTATTGTATTTTATTTGCATTTATTTATTTTTCTTTTACTTTTAATGCCTCTCAATCTCTCACCGTTCTCTCTCTTCACTATTTCACAGTCACCATAGTTTTTCTTTGAAATTTTTTTTTTCTCTGAAATTTTTTCTTCTCTTCAATTTGATCTAATGTCTTGTCTGTTATCTCCCATTTTCGTTTATCTTCAACCGTCGGTCTCCCATGCACAATTCTTCAACCTCCAATGACCCATTTCTGAAAAACATTGAGTTCAAAATTCATTTTTCAATCTCTACCATTGTTGAAACTACAAAGCCATTTTTGTTTCTTTAGAAACTACAAAGCCATTTTCGTTTCTTTAGAAACTGCAAAACCCATATAGGAGATTAAGATTTTGTTTTGAATTTCACAGATTCGGATTTTAATTTCAAAAATTTTGCTTTGTTTTTTCAAAATGAATCAAGATACTCCAGGTCCTTCTTGTAGAGGTATGTTTTCTGTATTACAAACCCTATTTTAATTTGTGTAAAATGTAGATGTTATGATGAACTAAGGTTGAAGGAGAAGGTTTAGTTTGGTGTGTTTAATTGATATGCCTTGGTGTGTTTAATTGTTATGCCCTGGTGTGTTTAATGTGATGTGCCTTGGTGTGTTAAATTGCTTTTCCTTGATGTGTTTAATTTGGTCTATGTGTTTTGTTTAATTGATTTGTCCTAGTGTGTTTAATGTGAAGAGCTTTGATGTATTTAATGTGATATGCCCTGGTGTGTTTAATTCGTTTGGCTTGTTGTGTTTAATGTGATGTGCATTGATGTGTTTAATTAGTTTGCCCTAGTGTGTTTAATTGCTTTTCCCTGGTGTGTTTAATGTGATGTGTCTTGGTGTGTTTAATTAGTTTGCTCTGGTGTGTTTAATTAGTTTGAATTGGTGTATTCAATATTTTTACCCTGATGTGTTTAATGTAATAGCATTGATGTGCTTAATTGGTTTGCTCTTGTGTGGTTAATGTAATGTGTCTTGGTGTGTTTGATTAGTTTGCTCTGGTGTGTTTAATTAGTTTGACCTGGTGTGTTCAATGTTTTTACCCTGGTGTGTTTAATGTAATAGCATTGATGTGCATAATTGGTTTGCTCTTGTGTGTTTAATTTGATGTGTCTTGGAGTGTTTAATTGATTTGCCTTAGTGTGTTTAATTGGTTTGTCCTAGTGTGTTTAATGTGATAGACTTGGTATGTTAATTGGTTTGCCCTTGTGTGTTTAATTGGTTTGCACTTGTGTGTTTAATGTGATGTGTCTTGGAGTGTTTAATTGGTTTGCATTAGTGTGTTTAATTGGTTTGCCCTAGTGTATTTAATGTGATTTGCTTTGGTGTGTTAAATTGGGTTGCCCTGGTGTGTTTAACTGTTTTTCCCCTGGTATTTTTAATGTGATGTTCCTTAGTGTGTTTAATTGGTTTGCCTTGATGTGTTTAATTATTTTGAATTGGTGTGTTCAATTTTTTATCCTTGTGTGTTCAATGTGATAGCCTGATGTGTTTAATTGGTTTGCCCTTGTGTGTTTATTGTATTGTTCCCTAGAGTGTTTAATTGGTTTGGCCTGATGTGTTTAATGTGATAGTCTTGGTATGTTTAATTGGTTTGCCCTTGTGTATTTAATGTGATAGCCTTGGTGTGTTTAATGTGTTAGCCTTGGTATGTTTAATTGGTTTGCTTTTATGTGTTTAATGTGATGTGCTTTGGAGTGTTTAATGTGATGTGCCTTGGAGTGTTTAATTGGTTTGTCTTGGTGTGTTTAATTGTTTTGCCCTGGTGTGTTAATGTGATAGCTTTGATGTGTTTAATTGGTTTGCCCTGGTGTATTCAATATGATTTGCTTTGGTGTGTTTAATTGGTTTGACCTGGTGTGTTTAATGTGATTTGCCCTGGTGTATTTAATTGGTTTGCCTTTGTGTGTTTAATGTGATGTGCCTTAGAGTGTTTAATTGGTTTGCCTTGGTGTGTTTAATTGTTTTGCCCTGGTTTGTTTAATGTGATTTGCCCTGGTATGTTTAATGTGATAGTCTTGATGTGTTTAATTGGTTTACCCTGGTGTTTAATGTGATTTGCCCTGGTGTGTTTAATGTAATGTGCCCTGGTGTAAGTAATGTGATAACCTTGGTGTGTTTAATTTGATTTGCCCTTATGTGTTACATTTTTTTGCCCTAGTGTTTTTAATTTGATGTGTCTTTGTGTGTTTAATTAATTTACCGAGGTGTGCTTAACTGATTTGCCCTGGCTTGGCCTGATTTGTTTAATTTGGTTTTCTCATAGACATTTAATTATTGTTTCCCTTTTATGTTTAATAAATTGAAATCTAATGTGAGAGTTTCATTGGTTGAAATGCATGAATAGACTTAACGAAATTGGTAATCATGTATGGTGGAAAATGGGTGGGAAACTTTTACAAGGGTGTTGAAACAAAGTTGAAAAAAGTTCATAGGAATTTGACATATGCTGAGTTGTCTAGGTTGGTACAAGACGTTGCGAATGTCGACTTAACAAGATTTACCATAGAGTTAAGAACTTTGGTTGATACCAGTATTAGACTTAGGCTTGCCCAACTGAAGATTAAAGATGATAGTAATGTGGAAATGTTGTTGTGCGATGATGGACATGTTTCAGAGGTGTATGTTAGTGTTGTTGAGGAAGTTAGTATAGAACCTGGTCCTGTAGATGTTCCTACCGATCAGCCTGTTTATCAAAGCTTTTTACATCAATTGACGGCACAGTTTCAATCCGTCGGTGGAAGCAACAACGTTGTTGGTTCTATACCAACAATAGACCATGCTATTGAAACCCCGAGTGTGAACCTTGTAATTGCTGAAGACCCAACCATTAACGAAGTGATGCCAGTACATTATGACGAGGATGAGAACTCGATCCCAGATTACAATCCCTATAGTGAGTATGGATTAGATGATTTCAACAAAGATTACATCGGTCACGGCGGAAGTTGTGAGGGTGTGAATGATGAGACAACACATTATGATGGAATGGAATCGGATCCATTTGAAGGTGATCATAGCGATCTCTTCCATTGGTATTTGGTGGTCCAAATCGAGATACATGTGAAGATAATGCCATTAATGTTGGCGATGTGTCCGGAACTGCAGTCTCCCAATCTTGGATAATTCCTGGAGCTTCAAACTACTCTTTCGAACTAGTTAGAACAGAGGAATCTAGTTCATGTAACCGCTTATCCAAATGTGGGATGTTCTAAACCAAAAAAGGTGTGAAGTTAGCGTTGCATAGTTACGCGCTGAAGGAGAATTTTGAAATCCGTATCACAAGGTCAAGATTGGCCAGTATGAAGTTGGCTGCAAGGATCTCGAGTGTAAATTTCAATTCCGTGTAGCTAAGAAGGAAGGTGGAAATTATTGGATAGTTCATAAATTTGAGGAAGAACATAGTTGTACAATTGATGATTTGCACAACCGTAACCATCAAGCGAGCGCATGGTTTATTGGTGAAATACTTGCATCGAAACTTGCAGTTAGTGGTATATCTTTAAAACCAAAAGAAATCATGGCTGATATGCAAATGGAACATGGACTTGGTTTACTCTATTCAAAGGCCTTGAAGGCAAAAGAACTTGCTGAACAAAACGTTTTTGGTTCTCCTGATCTTTCATATCAATTGTTGCCTGCATACTGCCACCAATTGAAGCTCGTGAATCCTGATACTGTAACAACAATTAAGACAAATGATGCTCAACAATTCGAATATTTGTTTATTGCTCTCAGTGCTTCACTTTTTGGGTTTCAGACTGCCATACGACCTGCAATTTGCATTGATGCAACTAATTTGAAGGATAAGTTTGGCGGTGTCATGTTTATTGCAGCGTGCCAAAATGCAAACAATCAGGTGTTCCCTCTAGCTTATGGTTGGGGTGATGTTGAATGCGAGGATTCATGGACTTGGTTTTTAAAAGAGTTGAATAAGGCAATAGGATGTCTTGTGAATTGTATTATCATTTCCTATCGCAGTCCCGTAATCAAGGTAGCAATGGGCAAAAACTACCCTGAAATAACACATGTCCTTTGTGGTTTTCATATGAACATGAACCTGAAAAACAGATTCAAAAGCCACATTGTATGCAATTTGTTTCATAAAGCTTCAAGGGCACATCGACAATCAGAGTTCTTGAAGAAGATACAGGAGCTGAGTCGCGTAAACAAACGAGCTTATGAATATCTAATGAGAGTTGAGCCTTATAGATGGTCTCGTGCGTACTGTTCGGTTAGACATTATCGGGGGATGACTTCCAACATCGTTGAGTGCATGAATAATTGTTTGCGGTATGCTCGTCAGTTGCCAATAACAACGTTGGTTGAGTATATTAGAGATATGATGCAAAAATGGTTTCATGAATGACGTGAAGCCGTATCGAAAAATACAACACAACTGTCTCGGTGGACTACTGAGAAATTAACCCAAAAAAAATGAAAAATCACTTAAGTACACAGTGCGCCCAATAGATCATGTAAATTTCAATGTGAAGGACGGTGAGAAAGATGGCTTAGTTAACCTATCTGAGAAGACTTGTAGTTTTAGGGAATTTCAGAATGACTTATTGCCTTATTGTCATGCATTAGTTGCTATAAGGTATATATTCTTCTTAATATTTATATGCATTTGTTTATAATGATTAAACATAATGATATTTGTTTGACTGTTTTTGTAAGTAGTGTAAATTTTTTTTTTATCGATTTCTGTTCTGATTTCTACAAGCTATTCTGATGTCATCTTTCCCGTTGGACACCCAAGCGAATGAAATACTCCTGAGGAAGTACGTTCCGAAGTTGTTCTTCCACCAAAGTGGCGACCTTAAGCCAGTAGGCTGAGAAAGAATAGGATTTCATCTGCAGGCGAGCATGGTCGTAGGATTAGGTACTGTACCATATGCAAGAAATTTGGCCACAACAGAAAAAATTGTCCAAACCCCCAGCCGATCAACAAATAAATGTTCCAGACCCACAAACAGAACCATAACCGCGCCGACGTCGTAAGTGCAACTCATGTGGACAAGAGAAACACAATATAAGGACTTGTCCAACACGACCATATGATAACCCTACGGATCCAGACATTGATGTTGAATGAGGTATACTCCCATATTAATTTCATATGTTAAAAGAATGTTTAATTTTCTGTTATTTCAAATATCCATTGTATTAAAATAGTTCTTTGTTTACAGCAATGTTAAAGCGTGCAAATAAATCAAGGGCATTGAATGGACCCCAACAGTTACGGAAGAAGCAATTAGCTAAAAAAAGGGTAATGGTAGACAACGTTGCTGACATGATTATATTTTGTTTCCGTGGTTGTAACTGTTTGATGGATCATTCTTGAATTAATGCAAGAACACCTTATGCAAGCACTTCAATTTTAGTTTGTATTTTGAATTAACTAATGCAAGGACACCTTTGCATTAACTCCTGCTGATGTTGTTAATGGGACTTTTTTGTAGCAGGCTACCAGTTCTGTGTTTATGTGCAGATCTACTTGCACCGCCTCCCAGACCTTCTTATTAGGGTTTAAGACGTCATCAGCCTCGCCTTGATATCCTGGGAATGTAACTCTCTCTCCAATTTTTGCAGATTTTGGTGGTTTAACCAATTCAACCTGAAAATGCAACAGCATTCCACATGATATTCATGTACACAACAGTCTAGACTTGAACATGAAAATATTAAACCATCCCATACGCATAGCCTAAGTACATAAAGACTTAAAACCGGTTCTGTAATCACGGCAACCTCTCCAACTAACACGTTTTCATAGAAATTTGCTTGTCTGCAACAACATTCCCTTTTTCTCACACTAATTCTAACACAAATTATGTTTTTATTTTATTTTATATATATACATTTACTTTCAACAACCGAGAGTAAGAGCAACTTTCTAGGAAATTATGTAGTGGATGTACTAGGTATCTAAACAACAAAAGCAATCATTGCCAACAATGCTAATTAAGATATAAATAAGTTATATTGTATATCAGCCAACCGTCAAAACAATACCATGGAATTAGGTGTACAATTGGGGGACAAGGAGGGAAGAGCTGAAATAAGTCATCATGCTTTCCAGTCCTTAGGGACTGATCAATCAGATCAAAAATGCACCCTAAGTAAAAACCAACTTCTGACAAGGTATATTGTCTTTTCTTACCTTAGTGTGATCAGCATTGGAAGCAGCTAAAACCATTGCTTGTGATTTAATACCCAGCATGGCTGCTAGTTTTAAATTGCAAAGAACACACACCATGCGCTCTTGCCCAATAATCATTACAGGAAATTAAGTAACTTTTCACCCAAACCTCCCCCACCAAAAAGAAATAATAATAATAATCATCATCAAAATAGAGGTATACAATATTATGATATATAAGAGCGTGTGACAAAAACCTACATTTCTTCTAGAGGTATATACTTGACAAGGCCATTAACTACTGTCAGCGGCTGTCCTTCACCCATATCAATCTCTTCCACATACAGTGAATCAACATCAGGATGTTTCTGAGCTTTTATAATTTTACCAACACGGATGTCAAGTCTTGCAATAGGCCACTAACTATTAATGTTTATTAACAAGAATACATAATTCTCTCCCCTTATACCTAATTAACTTGATTTAGTTTTAAGTAAATTTTCTTTAAATGTATATTCAACATTAATTATTTTTATCGGTTTTTATTCTTCTAAAAATTTTTAATAGAAAAGTTAGAATTAATGCAAGGACACCTTATGCAAGCACTTCAAGTAAAATAAACTGCAATGAACTGCCAATAAAATCCAAAATATCGACTACAACAATTAGAATATCCAAAATGTAAAAATAGAATAACTACAGTGGAGTGAAAATCAATCAAAGATGTGAACATGTAGTAAAAATCAAGCAGATGAGGCTGGCCTCCTCCTATGATACGGCCTCAGGCATAACTCCTTCCTAATGTCAGCTGCATCATCCCTCTGATGTCGCAACTCAACCGGGGGGGGAGATCCAAAAAGGATTTTTGAAAATGGCAAGAGCAGGCAACCTATCCTTCACTACACAGGCACTGTGGAATTTAGCAACAAAACCGCGAGCCCACTCCACCACATCTACCTCCTTTACAGAAGAAGAATCATGAACTACAACATTACAGAGTGACCATATTTTCCATAAACACATGCAAAATAGCCTCAACTCCTCCTCTTTCAAACACACAAAACAATTAAGAATGAAATAAAAAAAAAAATAGACTTTATTCTTGTGGTTTCCATACAGATTTTGAAACCAGAAGGCATGCACCATCTTTTAGCTGCTGCAACTCCAAAGACTGTGGAGAATAGACTCGGTTTTTGCACTTACAAATGGGACATAGCCTACCAACTGGTATTTTTCGCCGAGCCAAGACTTCATAAGAAGGAAGCATATTGTTGCAAGCCTTCCACACAAAAAACTTAATCTTAGAAAGGATTTGTAGCTTCCAAAGAGACTTCCACCAAGAAAAGGACAAGTTTGAAAAGGAACCTGAGTTTGACGAACCAATTTCTAACTGAAGGGAACACCCCGCCCAATAGCCACTCTTAGTTGAATAAGATCATTTCTGATCAAAATGCCACTGAAGAGAATCCTTCACATGGCCTTTCCCAATGGGAATACTCAGAATGGTAGTTGTATCATCCTCCTCAAAAGCTCTTTTTATCAGATCTGCATTCCACCAACCAAAGGGAGTTAACAATTTATCAATTGTGGCATTGTTGCCCAAAACGGCACTACAAGAAAAAAGGCCTATTGGGACGAAACTCCATTGGGACTAGAGATGCACGTTTGGGGAATGGGGAATGGGGATGGATATAGGTTCCCCCATCCCCATCCCCACTTCACATACCCTTCCCCCATCCCCCCCCCCCCATTTCCCCATTTGGGGAAAATGGGGATGGGGAATTTTGGGGGGACCTATATCCATCCCCGTCCCCAATTCCCTATTTTTCCCGTTTTTCCCCGTTTTTCCCCATTTCCCCGTTTCCCCCATTCCCTCGTTTCCCCATTTGACTAAAATTTATAAATTAAATTAAAAAAACAAACATTCCATTACAAATACAAAAAAAAATTCATTAGTGCATTTTATATAAAATGTGTATATATACTTAGGGAGTTAGGGTTTTCAAAGAATAAACAAAAAAAATTAAAAATATATATTATAATTATATTTATATATGTTTAGGGGAAATGGGGAAATGGGGATGGGGGAGCTCCCCCCATCCTCTTCCCCATTTCAATTTAGGGATGATTTTCATCCCCATCCCCAAATGGGGATGAGGACGAGGACGCGGGGAATTGGGACCCCGAGGAAAAATGTGCATCTCTAATTGGGACGCTTTTATTGGGTCCCAGTAGGAGGTCTAATGTGAGGAAATACATTTCGTCACAGTAGATAGTCTATTTGGACAAATTTTGTATTTCATCCCAATAGACATCCTATAGGGACGAAAAAAGTTCGTCCATAAAGATCTTACGATATTGAACAAAATTTGTCCCAATAGACATTTTATTGGGACGAATATTTATTTCGTCGATTTTATTTTTATTTAAAATTATAATAATTAATTAATTTTGTTGACCTTTAGGGATGAATTTTTTCGTTGCAATAGGATGTCTATTGGGGCGAACGACATAATTCGTTCCAATAGACTGCCTATTGGGACGAATTTTGTCCCAATAGGTTTTCTTTTTATTTAAAATTATAATAATCAATTAATTTTGTTGACCTTTAGGGACGAATTGTTTTCATCCCAATAGACTGCCTATTGGGACGAATTTAATTCACCCCAATAGGTTTTCTTTTTATTTAAAACTAGTTTGTCAACCTGCACAGGCTTTGTTTAAATTTGAAAAAAGAAAAAAAAAATATTTGAATTTTTAATTATGTTTAGGTATCAAATTTATTTTAAATATTTGAATTTCATTTGACATGATAGGATTACTAACGATTCAATGTATAGTAATAAAATAAAGGGTATACATTAATCTAACAAAATTGAAGCACGTGGAATTAATTTATGAATCACCTTAAATATATGTAAACGAATTGATATTTATTTATAAATTTTTGAGTGGTGCTATTGGTACACCCCATACCTGTCTATTTATGCCCCACTTTTTTAATTATGCAGTATTTTTTTTTTCTTTTATCAAAATTACTTAAAGGGACATACAATTTAAGGAAAAAAATCTTCTACAAAGTAAATCTGTTAAAACCCCATATTCATTTTTTTTAAATAAAAAAAAAAAAAAACCATGTTCTTTTAAACCTTTTTTTTTTCCTTAACTCTTGAACCCTAAATTTTACTTCTTACACACATACAAAAATATTATGAAATAGTCTTTGAAAGATATCAAGCATATGGAAGAATTGTTCTTTAGAATGATATTAAGTTATCGTTGTATTGAAGCAACCCTGTTATTTTTTTTTTCTTCCACCATGAAATAAGTAGAAAAAAAACTCAAAATAAAATAAAATAATAAGAAGAAAAAATAAATCATTTGATGGAGCTAAGAGAAAGATGTATACAGAGATCAAAGATGGGGTGTATTAAGTTTGAAAAATAAGTAAATTGGGTAGTTTTAGAAATAAATCAAAACAAATAATAATAACATTTTATTTTATTTTATTAAGTCAAAATTTTAAAAAGTAAGATATAAATAGATTGATAGGGGGTGTGCCAATAGCACTACTCTAAATTTTTTTGTCCAACACTCATTTGAATCAGGAAAGAGTCTTTAATTGGTAAACCAGATGAAATTATGAATGTAGATTCATCAATAGAGAATTATGGTAATTATATATGCGGTCTTCATGTTTAAATTTTTTATGTTTATCATTTGTTTTTAGGGTGTATATATTATATGAGATCCTTATTTCATAAATATAAATTGGTTTAAATTCTTATTAATTAGTTATTAATTGTAATTCTAAAGAATAAATAGGATTCACTCATAGCACTCATGACTCACCCAACCAACTAATTATTTCCGTTAGACTCTCATTTATATCATAATTCTTATTGGAAAAATATACTATTATATAGATTGCAATCAAAGTTCCTATTGATAAAATTAATGTATTTAAGTTCAAAGATTGTAATCAAAGTGCCTATTAATATTTCTTTGTTAATTTCGATAGAATTTAATGTATTTAAGTCCAAAGGCCTCTCTCAAACATTGATTTAATCGAATAATAATATAATCCATACGGATTTTGCAAGGGATCTTCAAATAAATCTTTAACAATTTATCATGCGCAGCGTAATTGGCATAATGGCAATCACCAAAAACCTGCACTGTCAAAAATCCGAGAAAGCTACACTTGCTAGGAAGAAGTGAAATAAGTGTACGAAAATAACAACATTAACAACCAAATAACAATAAAAAAAATACTTCAGTTTAATTTTCATTCATTTCACTCTGAACAAGCAGTAGTTAGCAATCAGAATATTTGATTTCCCAGAAACCAACTTCAAATCGTTGTGCAATTACCATTATTTAGTTCACAATGAACAGACAGTAGTTAGCAATCAGAATATTTGATTTCCCAGAAACCAACTTCATATCGGCTCTAACCCAGCTAACCAAGCAATATATACTACAATCATATATCCATATAATTCACAAAATTCAAAGAAAATGAAGAAAAAAGCTTACACAAATCAATAGATATTCAGAACAAAAAGAAAAAGAAAAAAAAGAGATATGTTCAATAAAATTTAAACAACAATTGATCGTCACCCTTCCTCATTCAGGAACTTCATCAAATTTATATAAATATGTTGCAACTTCAGTCAACGAAACACCATGAAATAACAATTAATGATCAAATACAACATTTAATGACATTTGAAAACAACGAATTTAGATAGTAAAAGGAAAAAAAAAAAAAAAAAGTTGAAATCAGCTGGTTTCCAAAGCTTCATGGATTGCAACGATTTTGTTGGAAAATATTGTCAAGGATAGCTAGTGGTTGTGGCATGTATGTAGAAAAATATTAGAGAGAAGGAGCTGATAGTTTTTTTGAGAAGATCTAGGGGTTGTCGTTTTCAAAATCTTGATGAACTCCAAATTCCGAAAGTCACGCCACAATTAATAATTTTTTAATTTTTTATTTTTTTATTTTTAAAGAAAGAGTTTGTAAATCCTATTTAAAGTCATCCACTCCAAAAGTCATGCATATCAAGAAACACCACAATTAATGTATATATTTAAAACGTTTTACCTACAACTATGTAATATATACCTTTTTTATATATTTATTAATGTATTATATATTAACCATATTTAATATCAAACTTCTCTCACAGCGCCATGTAGCGCTGGTGAAACTCTATTATTATTATTATATATATATATGATAACTATATTTAATATCAAATTTCTCTCATAGTGTCATGTGGCGCTGGTGAAACTCTATTATTATATATATATATATGATTATTGTAATATTTATTAATGTATTATATATTAAACATATTTAATATTAAATTTCTTTCACGATACTATGTGGCGCTGATGAAACTCTATTATATATATAATTATAATAATTAATTAATTCTATTGACATTTATGGACGAATTTTTTTTCTTCATAATAGGTTTTCTTTTTATTTAAAATTATAATAATTAATTAATTTTGTTGACCTTTAGAGACGAATTGTTTTCGTCCCAATAGGACGTCTAATGGGACGAAATACATAATTCGTCTCAATAAACTGTCTATTGAAACAAATTATTTTCATCCCAATAAGTTTTCTTTTTATTTAAAATTATAATAATTAATTAATTTATTGAAAATTCTTGATTTTTTTATTGAAGTTTTTTCCTTAAAGTTAGATTAAATTACCATATAAATTAGAAAATGATGCAATATGGATCATTTTGTTCGTCCAAAGTGGTTCTTTATCGAGATGAATTTTGTTTCTTCTCAATACGTTCTTCATAAGGATCAATAAATATTAGTCTTGAGAGGTTTTCTATTATTTTTTTAAAAAAAAACCGAACCGTAGGAACTGGAACCGGAACCGAAACCGTTGGTTCCGAATCGAAAACCGAAACGCTGGTTCCGAATCGAAAACCGAAACCACTGGTTCTAGATTGAAAATCAAAACCGCTGGTTTTGAATAGAGAACCAGAACCGGGGTCAAATCTAATTCCGAGTACGACTAACGGTTGACTCTTTGATCTGACAATATATTATTTTAACAAAATAGTTTAATTAAATGTTATAATAAATGTTTTTTAATATCAATTTATTTATCATATAAAAAAAAAATTTAATTAGTGGAATCGATCTACAAATAAAATTTTGATTGAAAAATAATCAATAAAAATTTAATAACAAATAGAGGTTATATAAAAACATTATACACTTATTAGTACATTCAAAGCAGCAATAAGGTGGATAAGGTTGGTGGGTGGGCCTGGGCAAGCAAGGTTCAACACCCTGTGATTTGTGGGTGTGTGGGTGGGCGTTGGTTCTGGTTTGTGGTGGGTGGGGTGTTATTTAGAGGCAAAAAACCAAAAAAAAAAAAAAAAAAAAATTTTTTTTTAATTCGTCCCTATAGGTAGTTTTAAAGGACGAATTTCAAGTTTCGTCCCAAAGAACTTATTGCGACCCACCTAAGGCGACGTATTTTGGGATGAATTTTATTCGTCCCTATAGACATATTAGGACGATTTTTGGGCTATTGGGGCGAAAAAAATGGTTCCAATAGCCCTTTTTTTTGTAGTGAGGGAGGGGAAAAGGCTTGAACGTGGATGGTCTCGGGATCCATCGATGCTTATAAATACGAATCGTAGTACCGTCTCCCGCTCTCCACCTGGATCCCGCAACAATAATTTCTTTTCCCCACATCAAACTTTTCCAAATGAAAGAGGCCATAGATTTATACTCCGCATCAATAAAATCGCCATTTGGGAAATTACTGCATTTTAGCACACGGGCAGCCAGGGAGCTTCCATTAGCCATGAATCGCCAACATTAGCTAGCTAGTAGAGATCGGTTGTAAACCTCCAAATTGTAGTCGTCCCACATTCCTATTTTTATTTGACTACACCCCACACCTAACACATGCTAATAATTATATATGGTGGGGCTTCAAACTCCATCCCAAACTTGGACGGAAAATAATGTGTTTTTCATTTTTTTTGAGATTCATATTAATCTTTACTAGGTTTTTTTTTTTTTTTTTTTTTTTTTTTTTTCAAAACACGTGGTGTGATAACATATATATAATCAGAATCAATGAGGATTAATTATATGATAAAAAGATCTTACGACCGATATCAATCAATGAGGATTAATTATATGATAAAAAGATCTTACGACCAATATCTATCGTCTTCTGGGTCTGGCTACTATATAGACAATAATAAATAGAGAAGTTGTGTTCAATAAGGTAGGGATCATCAAAATACCAAATCATCCAATGTCGGCTTTCGGTGCTGGTTATATCCGGTTACAGAAGCGACCCATAGGCGTTTGCTTTCGTTTATAACGTGATTTTTAACCCCATGACAACCAATAGCTACATCGATATCTTTAATCTTATCTATCTATCTATTTAGAAATTCTGAATATTTTTTTTTGAATAAATGAAATAAGTTTGAAACAAGAAATGCCGATTTTATAGATATATGATTTTGATATGATAATCCAAACGAGTTGTCCGAGACTCTAACCCGGAACAAGTTGGATGGAGTAGAAAAATTCCATGTTAGAATGAAATAGGTAAACAAATCTCTCCCCAAGTCGTGCCTGCATTTTTCAAACTCGAAGTATATATTTTATTCTATACAAACTCTTTTTTTTTTTTAGGATCCATTGTGATAATGAGAAAGATTTCTGTACATATGTATAAACTGGTCGATAATATAAAATATGAGGAATCAACCCAGGTCGTCTTACTAATGGGATGCATTAATGGATTACAAAAACATAAAATCTAATTTTATGAGAATTTATGTTTATAAATCTAATTTTAAAATCCATCAAATTCCATCACTTAAGCAAAATCTTCTAAGTCAATGACTTTTTGAATACACCTAGATTTATTTAGAATTCTTAAAAATCTGAATTGAATATACCTATGTTTTAATGGAATCTTTAAAAATCTGGATTGAACATACCCAGAATTTCATACTTTACAAATCTAATTAGAATACACCTAGACTTGTAAAAAAATTTAAATTCTAACCAATCCTATATTGAATACACCCTCCTAAATGTTGGTGTAAGTAAAAAAAAAATATGAATCTTTCATGTACATGCATGGTAGCCAAACATTAAAGCTTAGTTGAGAATGGCTGGTTTCAAAAATGAAAATCATGTTTTAGATATGTAATAAGTTGTTAAAAGCAGTTTTCAAAAACGGAAAATGATGTAAATATGTTTTGTATTATTTTTTAAAATGAGTAAAATAGCTTTTTTATTTTTATTTATTTATTTATTTATATTTTTTATAAGGTTGTTGGTGATCATAATCAGTAGATGTACTAGGACATCCCTGTTAAACTGGCAATTGTGGTTGTGATTTATTTTGAAGATGATATGAAATAGTGAATTGTTTCAACTTTTTAGTTATAAATTTAAGAACAATGTTTTTCATTTTCGAAAATGACTTTTCAAAAACAGGTAAACAAACAATTTTACAACTGTTTATTTTTTAATACAAAAAATAGTTTTCGAAAATGGTTCCAAACATTTTTACAAGACATGGAATTAACTCGTTTTTAAACTGATAAAATAAAGTTGGTCCAAGAGTATATATGCTCATATCAAAACCAATAAAATTGTGAATTTAAGTCATATTCCTCTCTTTCAAACCCTAAATTAATTATAATAATTAAGAAAAAATGGCGAACCGTTCCGGAGAATCTGGAGATGCATGCATGAACACAGAAGGCCAGTGCGTTGTGTAATAAACTAGTAATATCCACGTGCATGGAACTGAAGGGGTTCTATATAAATGCTACAAGTTCTGGACAGTACTGGAGTCTTTTAATGTGTATACACTTTAGTCCTCCCCAGAATAAACTCGGTCCCAAATAAAGCCTTCTATATATGTTTAGATATGTGTGTAATTCACTAGTTTTTTGGTTGTAAATTATTGTATATTATAAAAGTACCTCAGTTTTCATACTAGTTCCCAGTTTATTAATTGAAAAAGATCATGGATTAAATTATCCGGCTCAACAAGTAATCAAGAAACAAAAAAAAAAAAAAAAAAAAAAAGGTTAGTGACCACTTTCGTAGTTTCATGCATACATAGTACGAAAAAAAAAAAAAAAAAAAAATTGGGGGTAGAAGCATTTTTTTGTTACTAGCGCATCACGTGACAAAATCTATTATATGACACCACTGGGCACTAGGAGAATCAAGCAGTGTTCAGGAGACAGGACTACAGGAGGGTCACATCCGCACATTTTAAAAAAAAAAAGTTAAATTAAACATATATTAAAAAAAAAAAGATTCATGCCTCTCGACATTTTGAAATTATTTTCTAGATTTTCATGATAATTCGATCGACTTTTCCGTTTAACTTTTAAACCATCTAAAATCTGAATTCATATATTGTCTTTCAAATTCTGTTTTCCATTTAGTTACCAGCTTCATTCATGTTGATTGTCTTCTACTGTACCTTCAACTTTAATTTTATTCTCATAATAATCATTAAAACTTAAGTTGTTATGATCATGAAAGTGTCTTCTTATAATTCATTTTAAAACTTTGGGAGCCTAATCTAGGAAAAAGACAAAGCAAAGTCAAATTAATTTGTATGGAAAGCAGCCCAAATAGACCATGGAAGCAGATAAGAACAACACCAAACCGAACCGAGGGCTGGGGCGCCACAAGCCCACAATCTGCTCATAAAGTGGTGATTAATTAATCACTTAATCAAATATGGTTGCTTAGCTGTTCCCATATCAGCTTTGACCCGTCTTAGACGATACCTTCACCAGGAATCAACTTATCCTATTGCCACGTCATTACTAACTTCACCCCCACCTGTCCATGCAATTTGGAAATTTCATGTGAATGTGTGATGTAACATTATAAAAAATAATCAAGTGGAATCTACGCGGCGCCAGGACTTTTTACACATACCTAATACAGTAAATTAAACTAAATTATTATTAGTATATTTAGAGGATAAACTAAATTATTATTAGTAAATCAAACCCTAATTGTATTTTTCTCCTTCCACGTAATATAAATACTACACCCATTTCACTCTTATCACAAACAAATTATCTATTCTTCTCTATCTTCTATTTTTCTAATCTTTATTGTTATATATGGCTTCTCATGATCTCTCTGTCATCCTCCCCCGTGTCCTCATCGTCTCCAGACGCTGCGTTCGCAAGAACAAGTTCGTAGATTTTGTTGGTACGTACACTCACAAATTAACACACCCACTTTTCTAAATCATGATTTAATCATATTTATATATTGATATTGAAAATTGAAATTGTGTATGTGATTTTCATGCATGTGATCATTTTCAGGTGAATATCATCTTGATCTTATAGTGGGTTATGGGGCGGTACCGGTTATCGTGCCTCGGGTTAATGGTGTCCATATGTTATTGGATAGCTTCGAGCCGATTCATGGAGTTCTTCTCTGCGAAGGGGAAGATATCGATCCATCTCTATACGAAGCCGAGACTTCAGGTTTGTCACAGGAAGAATTGGAAGAAATCAGGAGACTTCATGCAAGCGACACATCAATCGACAAAGAAAAAGACTCGATCGAGTTGAGTCTAGCGAAACTGTGTCTCGAAAGGAACATACCTTATTTGGGAATTTGTAGAGGGTCACAGGTCCTTAATGTTGCATGTGGGGGCACCCTTTACCAGGACATAGAGAAGGAACTCTCCAAGAACTGCCCTGAAAATCAGAGAGTGGAGCACATTGATTACGACAATTATGACAACCATAGACATGTGGTGAGAGTGGTTGAGAACTCTCCTTTGCATGGTTGGTTTAGAGATTCTTTGGAGGAAGAAAAAATGGAGATTTGGGTTAATAGTTATCATCACCAGGGTGTTAAGAGATTGGGACAGCGTTTTGTTCCTATGGCTTTTGCTCCTGATGGTTTGATTGAAGGGTTTTATGATCCGGATGCTTATAATCCTGAAGAGGGCAAGTTTATAATGGGACTCCAATTCCATCCTGAACGAATGAGGCATCCGGATTCGGATGAATTTGATTATCCAGGATGCCCATCTGCTTATCAGGTTAGGTTTGATTTTTTTTATAATTATTATTATTGAATTGAGCGGTGATAAGTTTATACAGGTCCTGTACAGTAGATAAATCCAAGTGTATTGAATTGAATTGAGCAGGAATTTGTTAAAGCAGTGATTGCTTACCAGAAGAAGCTAAATAGTACTACAACTTGTGTGCCGAAATCTATAAATCTGAACGAGGAAATGGAAAACAAAAGAAAATGTATAGTCAGGAGTTTCTCATTGGCAAGAGATATATACATCACAGGGCGTGAAATGAATCCATCAAAAGAGTCTGAACTTCAAGCTGGAGCAGATTTTCTTGAGGTATTATAAGTCACACAAATTAACATAAAAGAATTAGAATGTTATTTGTTTTTAATCCTATTTAATATAGTTATAGTTGTTGTTTGCAGTCGAATACAGCATTGAGTTTGCAACAAGAGAAGAGGTTGAAGCAAATGGGTGCAACTGTGAGGAATGGAGGATCATACATAGAGAGATTGAAGTTGAATGAGGAGAGAGAGAAACTAGCAAGAAATGTGATGGGGAAAATGTCGGTGGAGCAGTTGTCAGATGTAATGTCTTTCTACATGATGATGGGCCAGATATGTTCAGAAGTGATTGAAAGAAAGCTCCACGCAGGCCTTGTCAACGACAACGCTTCTTAATTACTTCTTGCTTTAGCTGTTGAGTTTGTTAAGGAATTCACAGGGAACTTGGGGGAGAGGGTTCCTTTCTTGTCTTGTGTAAATTACTAAATTGTAATTGCATTTTTTTTTCATCTTAAGTGTAAGTTTATGATCAGTTATTGTGACAAGGATTTTTATCAATTGCTACTGCTTTCTTAATCTACAACTCTACAAGGGAATTATATTTTAGTTCCTAATTGAGTTTTCAAGAAATGTCATATGCATAAACGTAATAGATTAGTTTATACTTTGATTTTTAAAACTACATCAAAATGATCGATCTAATTTCATCCTCAACTTTTTAGAAATTATGAAAATATTTTTCTGTCAAACTTGATGAGTTCCAGGAGAACTGTTTTGCCACTAACATTAAAAAAAAGTAGTGCTATTGGCACACCCCTACCGATCTATTTATACCTAATTTCTTTAAATTTTGATTTAATTAAATAACAATAAATGTTTTTATTAATTTAATTCATTTATTTTTAAAACTACCATTTTACTTATTTTTCAAACTTAATAAACCTCATCTATAATATCTTTATCTATCTCAGATCTGTTTATTTTTTCCTCACTTCCTCCTCCTGTTGAAGATGGAAACTTTACAGAGTTTCAAATTTTTATATTTTTTTAATCTTGAATTAAACAAAACCCAAAAACAAGCAAAAGCAAATGGTTTTACTTCTGCATACGAACTCTCTCTGTGGGAACACACACTTTTTCTAAAACTATCCATGGTTTTTTTTTTTTTTTTTTTTCACTGTCAATGGTTTCTTTATAGACTCACAATTCACTCACTATAAAAATTGAACCAGTCCATTCTTCTCTGACTCAAACAAAGAAAAATCAAAAACTCCACTTCAAAAAACAAAGTTTTATTTTTATTTTTAATAGAAGTTGAAGAGAGAGAAGCCATGAATGCTACAGCATCTAAAGCTTGGATTGTGGCAGCGAGTATTGGAGCAGTGGAAGCACTGAAAGATCAAAGAATCTGCAGATGGAATTACACTATGAGATCTCTGCACCAGCATGCCAAGAACAATTTAAGATCTGCTAGTCAGGCCAAAAATGTCTTCTCTGCTGCTTCTTCTTCCTCTTCAAGGAAGGGTTTTGAAGAGAATATTGGGTGTGATAAAACGAAGAAAATGAGGATTCAATTAAAAAAGTTATGGATTTGAGCTGCTAGGGTCCTACCACCGTTAGATTTGGATGTAGTAATCATCATCTCATTATAATTAGATGTAATATTGAATTTTATTTTTCTTCTTTCTAATGAAAGATATGGTCGATTTGTTTTTAGAAAAAAAATATGTTTGATTTATTGTTTAAATAGGATTAGGATTTAAGAGTTATAAAAATAATTCAATTAAAAAAACATTGGTTTTTTTTTTGTTTTTTTTTGTTTTTTATTTTTTTTTAAAAAGGAATGTGGGGTTTTATTAGATTTACTTTATAGAATATATATTTTTTTCTTAAATTGTATGTCTCTTTTAGTATTTTTTAGTAATTTTGATAAAGGAAAAAAAAATACTAAATAATTTAAAAAATGGGGCATAAATAGATCGGTAGGGAGTGTGCCAATAACACCTCTCTTAAAAAAAACTTGAATGGAATGACTGTTTTGCCCACTTATCCATATTTACAAAAGTCATGATTTTTAACTTTACATAAATATCTTTTTTACACTCTATTTTAATTTTTTTAGTTAACAATAATTTTAAATTTAATTAAAATTAGAAAAAATAGTACTAGACACCATTAATTGGTGGATGAAGCCCCAATAAGGCCATTCACTATTTAAATTGCTACAAAATCACTATTTTAACAAAACATTATTAATTGGAAGCCATTTTGTCAAAATCTAACAAAAAACCGTTATCTGTGACATGACACCTATAAAGAATTTTATGGGCAATATTTTATGTATTTTGATTATTTAATTATACATATAATAATGATTTGATTAATTTATTATTTTTATGGGCAATATTTCGTATTTCCTGAATAATTTAGAGTGACATCAAACTTATTTCCTGATTAATTTATTATTTAATTATATATGTAAAGTAATGATTCATTGATTTGATTATAAGAATTTTATGGACAATATTTCCTGTTTTATAGAGTAATCATGAAAAGTTCCATTTAGAGTAAAGCTACTGTTCAATATCAACTCAAAAAATAGTCAAACTACAGGTAAAAAACCAATTAAAAACCATTTCAAAAACCTGTGCAAAACATGTTCTTAACTATTTAATATGTTCAAGATCTTATCCAAACTCAATATAAAACTGTCTAGACTAAAAAACTCAAAACTCGGTTTGTCTTCTACTTCTTTCTTAGGATACTAGTTTTTTCTAAGATGGTGACTTGATGATTTTACAATATTACCCCTTCATTTTTTTATTGTTTTGACTAACAGATTATGACATAAGCAAACAGATTTCAAACAATTAATGGTCAAAGTAGCAACAATTGATACTTTATTTCTATGAAATGGCTAATTTGAACCATTTTGAAAAATTAATGGCCATTTAGGGAAAGCCCCACCAAATCAGTGACTCTAGAAATCACTAACCCTTAAAATTATTAAAGAGGATAAAAAAAAAGTTCTAAAGATGCTACAAATTAATTTGAGCATAATTTTTTTTTCCAATCTTTTTGCCGGTATAAGTGAAAGAAAATTTTAATTTAGAATATAATACAAACAACAACAATTAAAAAGCATCTAACCCATAATTATAGATTTATAGTCTATATTTACAAGTCCATATTGATTTCTTGTGTTGGTTGGGACTTCGGCTTGTGAAGTGAGAAGAGGAGCCTTGCATCAATGGTACTAAATGCAAGTTCCTTTTTATTAGTATTCGGTGCTCTTATACTACTGTTAGTATTCGTTGACAGACAACACAATGAATGCAAGAATTTGTAGAGAAAGGATTTAGAAACAATGAGCTTGTTATCTCCTTTTCTATTACTCTGTTATTTGATCGAGTGCTCTGTTTTACAATTTGTGTTTTTTACACAATACAATTTTACAATGATGAAGCCTATTTATAGGCTCACTATATATGTCAGTGGTTTACAACGTTAGTAAGTTGTTTGAAGTTTCTAGAATCTAATCTATAATTCTACAAAATTATTTTAGTTAATAAGAACAGACTAGATGAAACCTGAAGCATCTGGAACTTTTGTTTGACTTTTCTTCTAGAATGGGCAGCACCTATTTCATCACTCCTCATTGATGCACATTCTGGTTACTAGCATCAAACTCCAAAGTAGTTCGAATCTTTCTTTCAGCAATGTCTTAGTGAAAATGTCTGCTAATTGTTCTTCGATTCTTCAATATTCGAGCTCAATTTCTTTGTTCGCTTCAGCTTCTCTTAACAAGTGATACTTGATTGCAATGTGTTTTTTTTCGACTATGGAAGACGGGATTTTTGACCATTGCAATTGCGGATTTGCTATCACAAACGATCTTTGTAGCTTAATTATATTTTTCTCCCATGTCTTCGAATATTCGTCTCGACCATATAGCCTGACTAGCTGTAGTAACCGATGCGGTGTATTCAGCTTTTGCTGATGATTGCACTATACTATCTTGCTTATTGGATGACCATGAGAATATTCCTAAGCCCAAGGAAAAAGTGTATCCTGAAGTACTCTTCATGTCATCCACTGATCCTGCCCAATCAATGTTAGTGTAGCCAATCAATGTAGACTTATTAGTAGGTTTGAACCAAATGCCATAGTCTTTTGTGCCTTGCAAATATTTGAGTATTCATTTTGCTGCCCCGTAGTGAACTTGAGTCAGATTCTGCATAAATCTTGAAGGTAGACTAGTAGTGTACTTAATATACAATATGCTTCTAATAAGACTTCTGTAAATTGACACATCTATCTTGTTTGACCCCTTTTCCTTTCTAAATTCTCATTAGTAACAAGAGGAGTTGCTACTGGCTTACATTCGGTCATCTTGAATTTTTTGAGTAGACTATCCGTGTATTTCTTTTGAGACACGAAGATTCCAGAATTTTTGTTTTTGTTTATCTCAATACTAAGAAAGTAGTGCATCAAACCTAAGTCTGTCATTTCAAAGGTATTCATCTTCTCTTTTTTAAGATATCTGTTGACGGTGATTTCTAGATTGCCACGCGTCCAATAATAATATTGTGATAATGAAAGCGGTAATGTAAATAAAAGCATGTAAAACACAAGATTTACGTGGAAAACCCTAAAACGGGAAAAAACCATAGTGCCTCTTGAGGGCAAGAGAACTAATACTCTGATTTTCATTAGGTTACACTTTCTATATTTGTTTCTTCTCTCATACAATTGCTCTCAACTTTCTCCGATTCGACCCCTTTCTCGTTAGCTATATGATCCTATTTATATCAGGTAGATTAGGGTTCTCTTGCTTAGATCATGTAGGAGGCGGACTTCCCAAATAGAATCTGTAAGTGTCTCACTTTTTAATTGGCTTAATTTCGTTGACAAAACCACAATGGGGTTCAAACATGTAAGGGTAGCTTAGGATTGAAGAAATCCTCATCAAATGTCAAAAGACCTCATTGTGGACATCAATAGCTTCAAGGAAGGTAGATTACTTGTCCTGACTCTTAATTGAAGAGATTTAGTTGCACACACACACTCTTTAGCATACATGTGTGATTATTGCATTTTGAGTGTATGTTGTCACATTTCACACTTGCATAAATTTTCTATGCTTGATTGTGTGTAATTGGAGTGTGCTGGTCCTTGCACCCGCACACACCCGCGTAGACTCGCGCATTGTGCCTGTCGTTATGCGCCAGACCAGTGCACACACCAGCTCAACCTTGGCAGAGGTTGTGTGTTGGTTGTGCGCTGGACGTCATACGCAGCTCACCAGCGCAAGACTTCCCAGAGGTTGTGCGCTGGTCGTGTGCATGACGACTAGCACAACTGACGGGGAATTTGAACGGTTTTTTTTAAAACGACCTCACTTTACTTGGATCTTATATATATATATATATATATATATGTCTTGACAGCCTTGGGTCAATTTTTAGAGCAAAAATTACACCTTTCAAGAACCAAAAGAGTGTCTACAAACAAAAACCACCAAGACTTGATTTTTAATCATCCAAAACATCATTCATGATTCATACATCATCTTGCATGGGTTAGGTATAATTTCTCTTGGTTTCATTTCTTTACTCACATGACTTGTAGATAGAACATCATTTGCATCTTCTTATATGTTCTTGCTTTACAAGATAATTCTCTTTTACTTGACTAGGTTCAAGATTGCATCTTTATTACTTGACTAGTTTCAAGACAGCTTTTTATTGTGTTCTTGTGAGTTGTTTATGAGAGCTATTGCATATGGGGTTTGATTTGCACATATATCTAGGTTGTATGAATGTCATATAGCTAAATGATATCTAGGAATGCTTAGCATGTTCATCCATGCTTAGATAAGCTTAAATGTTTGACCTTGCATTTTTGCATCTTGAATATTGCATATATTAACTCAAGGTTACTATTAAAGACCCGCGGGTAGTAAAGACGAATTAGTAATCTTAAGTGTGATGTGGTCAACCTAGATTGTAATCGTATTTGTAAATAGTGGATTCAAGGTTCGTGTGGAGCACATAACAGCCCGTGGTTTTTCCCGTGTGGGTTTCCTTGTAAAAAATTCACGTGTTATTTATTTTTTGCATCTTTCTGTTGATAGTTGTTTTGACTTGTTAGGAGTTGTTTTTTTAATATTGAAAAAATCGCAAAAATTTGGTAATTAATTTGTGGTTAATCTATTCAAACCACCCCCCACCCTTTCCCTCCCTCCCTCCCTCTAGATTAATTAGGCTCATTATATATATATATATATATATATTCATAATCGTTTTAGGATTCTAATCTTGCGAGCTAGTTAGGATTTGTTTCTAGTCCAATGTCTATCCCTTTGGATGCCTTCTGTCCTTTCCTATTCAGACTTCTCTGGATGGGAAATAGGAGTTTTTCCTTTTCGGGGTGTAATTCGAAAAAGCCTATACTTGGATGAATACTTACTCGTCAGTTTTAACTTTGCTGTGTTGGCCGAGTAAGTCTTAGCGAGTGAAGGTTCTCTTTGGCTTAAGCTATCTGGCGAATACCATTTTGGCTTCTGTCAGTCTTGATGACGTGGCAAACGGTCTAAGCTTCCTTTGTTGACTAGTTGACAAGTGACGTGGCTTTATTCTTCCGTTCTTTCCGTTCACATTGCTGACATGTCTTTTAGTTGAAAATATACATAAAACAATACTCCATAAATACTTCGAGCTGAACAAGATAAAAGACCTCTTCTTTCCTTCGTTTCTGCGAGCAGTATTTATAACAATTCTTGGCTCTTTTGCTCCATTTGGAAAATTCTTTTGAAAATCCTTTCCCGTCTTTACTGCTTACTATTTCTCTATCCACTTGTCATGTAGGTGTTGATCTCAAAGGTTAGGAACTTCTACAGCAAGCTTTCATCCTTGGCCACAAGTTTTTCAAGGATTGCGTCTGACTTGACGCAGTGAGGTGACGTTCTGATTGCAGGATGCACCCTAGGATGCCATGTGTTTATTTTTTGGTGGGTAACTTGGTCACCACCCTGTACTTTGGTGGTTCACGCTATCATACCCAGACTTGATTTTTAAATTTCGAAAATCTTCCTTCTTTTAAGGCAACGTATCTTTCCACTTGCCCACTTCCACTCTTAGCAATTTTGACTCTCTCTCTCCTTCTTTACTGCCAGAACTTTAAAAAACACTCAAGTTACAAGTTTTCATTTTACTCTTTGTTCCCAAGACCGAGACTTCCGGCATTCCTCCTTTATGCTTTTTTGTTTTCGATTACTAGACGTTCGAGATTTTTGATTGCGCTCATTTATGCGTTTCACCAGATCATTTGCGTAACCTCCATTTCAATTGGTTTTTCTGGTGAGTTTTCATGAACCCCTCTTAGCGTTCTTTACTTTTTAATCAAATGATGCGGGCTTTGGAACTCATTGATAAAAGTACCGCGGAAAAAATTGAGTTGTTGATTCGCAATTTAAATCCAAGCTCTCCCGTTCCTGTTTCTTTTTATATCCCCAATGTTCATGAAACATGTGCCCTTAACATCTCTCATACTTCATCTTTTGATAGTGATTCCTCAGAGATGACGAAAACTTTAAAAGCCAACGGAAGTCGCTTAGGGTTCTCTGAGAATCCCGGATTGGTGCTCAATTGATAATGAATTTTGACGTGGAGGACCATCAAAGTGATCGGTTACACTTCTCCCTTAAGCGTCCGAGCTTCTTCGATTGCGAGGTAAATGTTGTTGGTGAGAAACAACAACAAAAATATAAGAGTCAGTTTGATATTCCTAATACTATTCAGTTGATACTTCCTAGCGAGCGAGCCGTATGGAATCCTCCTCAGAACGCCGTCGTCATTTATGGATCAATGCTCTGTTACGGGGTTACTCTTCCCCTTCAGCCTTTTATAACCAGGTTCCTCACCGATACCAAACTTGAACCCGCGCAGTTGGCCCCAAATAGCTACAAGATTTTAATGTGTATGTGCTTAATATGGAAGATGAAAGGTTATAGGGCCTCCTTCTCCCCGTGAGATTCGCAATCTGTACACGCTAAGGCAATCGGGTTGTGGTGGTACTTATTTTCTCCTCTTTTCGGCTGTGGAGAATTGGATTCGTGAAGGCGTGGTGAACGACGGTACAGTGGAAGTTACAGATGATGAAAAGAAGAAGGGTTTCATTTGGGGTTCCCCTACTTCCAACAAGCGTTGGAAAAACAATTGGTTTTTTGTTAGTGGTGCTTGAGGTAGAAATGCTTCGGCCAATGTTCACCGGAATATCCCAACGAGAAAAGTCCTAAGGCATTTCACTTTGCCTGACGCTTGGTCTAAGGCATTACCTGTTCTACTGGATGATGAGATTTCCCATCTCACGGCTGCTGCCATGCTTCCTTTGGTTGAAAGAGGGCAGCCCTTTCTTTTGGGTGAGGAGAAGATGATCAAGGAGAAATTTTTCCCTCGTCTGCATGCTCACCTTAAGCGCTGTAAGATTCTTACTGGATATTTTGTCTTTGTTTTCTCTATTACTAGTTCGTGTTGATAACGTTTCGTTTTTTATTACAGTGAATGATTTTGATGTGGTATGCGATTTAGTGGCCCGAGCGGTGTAGAATTCTAAAGCCGCTAGCCAAAGGCACGACTTCGAATTGGCTAAGGAGGGAATTGCCCCACCCGATGGCGACGATTCTGTGGATAGTGAGGATGTGGGTAGTGGTCTTGAACCACGTGCCAAAACTGATTTGCAACAAGATCGACAGGAGATTGCCGTAAGGCGTACGCCCAGCGGAAAAGGCAAGGAACATGTTGGTACTTCGAGGGCGAGTGAAGACGTCCCCATTTTTGACGCTAATGTCCCGGAAACTCCTAAAGATCCTGTGAGTGACCTGACTCTAAGGGTAGGCCAGAGAAAGAGAGGAAGGTAATGACGAGACCGTGCCCGCTGAGGATACTGTTTTTGAGGGAGTTAAGTTGGAGGTCCTCGCTACTAGAGCTGGGGTTGTTGATTCAATTCCCCTTTCGGAGAATGTCGGTGATCCTCTTGTCTCCATTTCTACTGCTCAAGATCCAAATGTTTCTATTTCTACCCTACCGAATCCAAATGTTTCCACCTCGGCTCCTCGAGATCCAGATGTCTCCGCTTCTGTTTCATAAGATCTAAATGTCTCTACTACTGCTCCACTAGATTTATCTTCTCATTTGGCGAATGCCGATAAGCAGAGTGCTCCTTAGCCAGACTAGCCCGGTCCATCTGCGCTCACTACGGACCCAACATGTGTGCATGAAGAACCCCTTGCGGCTCCTACTGAAGCTGGTGAATCCTCCGGTTTTGTTTCTCTTTCAGATTTTTCTGCCACGGAGATTCTGTCGTACATGGTCCAAAATGATGTTTATGTTGGGCAGGGTTGGGAATATGTGAAGAGCAAATCTTGCAATAAGAAGATGGAATTCTTTTTCAACTGCCATTTGTTGGTGAGTCTCTAATCTCTTTGTTTATCCTCTATTCTGCTTCCTTCCTAACACACGCTTTCTTTTCTTTTTTTGCTCAGATGATGTCTGAGATGGCCGACAATTATAAGTGTGGAAATACGGTTTCTTTTGAAAACAAGTTTGCACAGACAGATCTCCCGCCTGGCAACTGAGAAGTCAAGTTTTGAAGAATCGTTCTCGCAGCAAGTTGCTCAGCTGAGAGAATCTGTTGATGGGTTTCTGCCTGCTCAACTGGCTGCCGAAGAAAAGTTATCTCTAGCTGAAGAGGAAATCTAGGTTTTGAAAGATCAGTTGTCTTCGAGCCAAGAGTCACTCGTAGCCCTAATGGAGGTTGAGAGACTAGCTGAAGAGGCCAGGGAAAAGGCTAAACAAGAATTAGAAGATCTTGGAAACCAACAAGCATCGAGTGAGGCCATCTTTAGAGACTTGAAAGATGAGTTTTAGGTTCAAGCCGTTGATCGGTTCAAGAGGTCCCCCGCTTATGATGCCCTTCTTCTGTAAGAATTCGAGTGTGGCATGAGACAGTCAAAGAAGTTCTTTACGATGAAATGCAACTCGAACGAGAAGGCATTGAAGCACTTCGACAAGTCCCTGAAGCTACATATGGATGGCGCGGTGGGTTCGATTGAGGACCAGATGAAGAGGTGAAAATCCCATTGTCGCTACAAGAGAATTGAGCCTTACCCGATGCACCTTGAAGTCCCTTCGAAACGTGCGTTTAATACGTATTATTTCGGAAAGAAATGGAGCCTTACTAGTACTGGTGGTGAGCTAGATTTGGGGCCCGTTCCTTTTCGAGACTATGAGCCTTTCATACCAGTAGGGGACGAAGAAGTTGTTTGGCCATCGGAGGACGAGATTGAAGACGAGGAAGACAGTGATGATGCTGGTCCGGTGAATGCTTGATTTTTTTGTTTTTCTTTGTAATCTACTATCTTATTCGCCAATGTAAACTTGCCATCAATTTATATAACCGGCCTTTGCCTTTATGTTGGTTCTTGCGTAACTCGCGGTGATTCCTCATTCAGCTACCATTGTTTGAGCTTTTTGATTAGGATCTTTTAGAGTTAATTTATTGTTTAGCTACCATTGCTGAGTTTCTGGTTTACTTAATGTTTGTCAGGACGTATCCGACAATACACCAAGTCTTTAAGCATACTATTTGGACGTCTCCTGCCTCTGCCTATATTGTTATTATTGCTAGTTTGTTTAACCTCCAGTGCTTCTTTATGAATGTGTTTTTAAGCGCTGCTTCTGAGTGCTTCAATTGCATCTCCATGGGTTATGCTTCGCCAGTGGTGGCGAGCACCGATTAGTCGTATATCATCTTTTTAGCTCAGAGTGTTGTGACGTATTCGTCTCAACCTGCTATGCTGGAGAATTCTCTGTTCGCCTTTCCGTGTTAATGAGATTTTTTCAATCTCATGCGGTGGCGAATAGTTTTTACCTTTCGAGGGTAATACTTTAGAAATGGCTTACTCTATTGAATATCATAAGTATTTTAGTAATAAATTACTCTTTATTGAAAGCCTTGAGTACTTCGGTAATAGATTGCTCCAGTGAGCATCTCGAGTACTTTAGTAATAAATATTACTCTTTATTGAATAAATCCTGCAACTATAACAATGCTTAAATGGAAAATATTGAAATTTATTCTAAAAAGCGAAAAGCAAACTTTAAAAGACGAGTTCTCAGAGGTAGTATATCTTCAAATATTGCGTATTACACGATCGAGGAAGCTCGCCGCCTCTCACTTGTGTGATGCGATATATTCCATGTCCTGCTATACCGGTAATGTGATATGGTCTTTCCCAATATCTGTGAGCGATCTGGAAGCTTTATCCTTTATTCCAGAGGACACTCTTTTCAGCACCAGGTCGCCGAGTGCAAATCTTCTTAGGCGTACATGTGAATTGTAATACATGGTTGCTCTTTGTTGATAAGCTGTGTTCTTGATTTGGGCATGTTCTCTTCTTTCCTTTAGCTCTTCTAAACCGTATTTACAAAAAACATATTGAGCTGAGGTTGAAAGAGTTGTACTCTTGACGAGGAGAAAGCTGTTTCTACAGGAATGACAGTTTAAGCTCTGAAAGCCATAGAGTAAAGTGTCTCACCTATTGAATTTCTTTCTGTGGTTTGATAAGCCCATAGTACTTGTGGTAATTTTTCTGCCCAATATCCTTTCTTGAAGGCTAGCTTGGCCTTTAGGTTGTGCTTGATTATTTTGTTCACTGCTTCTGTCTGCCAATTCATCTGTGGGTGAGCTGGGGACGCATAATAATTGTTGATCTTGTATTTCTTGCACAACTCCCTGAACTTTCTGTTGTCAAATTGTGTCCCGTTATCAGTGATGATGGTGTCTGGTATTCCGAACCTGTACAAAATGTTATTTTTCACGAAATTGGTTGTGTTTGCCTCTGTTACGTATACCATTGGTTCGGCTTCCACCCATTTCGTGAAGTAATCCACTGTTAAAATGGTGTGCTTTACTCCTCCGACTGTCGTGGGCATTGGACCAATGAGGTCAATTCCCCACATGGCGAATGGCCAAGGGGAACTGATACTCTGTAGGTTTTTAGGTGGCTGCCGGATGTTGTTTGCAACTTTATGACATGATTCGCAACTTGCTGCTGTTCTTTTTGCATTAGCGAATAGCGTTGGCCAATAGAACCCTTGCCTTAGTGTTTTGTGGGCCAAGCTGACACCCCCAGTATGGGTTCCGCAACTCCCACTGTGTATGTCATTTAGTATTCCTTTAGCCTCTTCAGGTCCAACACACCTTTGCAATACTCTTGAAAATACCTTGTGGCTTTGTACTTCAGGCATTTAACTTTTAGCGGGTCGCTTGGCAAAGCGTCATTGATGAGGTATTCTTTTATTGGTATCGTCCAGTTATCTGGCCTACTTTCGATTACTCTAACTTCGTTTTGCTCGGCTATACTTGGCTGAAGTAGACGGGCCATTGGGACTATTTACGTCTAAATGTTGATTGTGGTCGAGGCCAGCTTGGCTAAAACATTCGCCTGTTCATTCTTTTCTCTTGGGATCTGTACAATCCTCAACTCTTTGAATTGCCCCAATAACCCTTTCGTTAATTCCAGGTAGGCTATCATGTTTTCATCTTTCGCTTGGTATTCATCCAATACTTGGTTAACAATGACTTGAGAATTGCTGAAACCTTCTATCTCATCGGCTCCTAATGCAGTGCACACTCTCAAACCTGTTATTAATGCTTCATATTCTGCTTGGTTGTTGGTGGCTTTGAAATCAAAACACACGACACATTCGACTTAGTTTCCTTTCGGGGTTGAAACCACTATCCCTGCCCTTCTACCATACGTGTTTGATAACTCGTCAACATTAAGTTGCCATTGGAAATTTTTCTTTGTCTACTCTGCTATTGTAGTTGCTACTTCCACATCTGGTTCTGTAAATTCTACGACAAAATCGGCAACTGCCTGACCTTTGATTGATGTTCTGGGAATGTATTTGATGTTGAACTCCCTTAGCTCAATGGCCAATTTAGTTAATCTTTTGGAAACCTCTGGCTTCTGTAAGATCAGTTTAAGCGGACAGTTTATGTATACCTCGATCTGGTGGGCTTGGAAATAAGGTCTCAATTTCCTTGCCGCTGTTGTGAAGGTGAGTGCCATTCTCTCAGCAAGTGAATACCTTGTCTCGGCGGGTAACAATGTTTTGCTTGTGTAGTACACCGGTTTTTGGACTCCATCTTCTTGCCCAACCAGTATGGAACTAATAGCTGCTTCTATGACAGATAGGTACATACCTAGTGTTTCTCCATGAAGTGGCTTTGACAGTAGTGGCGCCTGACTGAGGTAATCTTACAACGCCTTAAAAGCTTATTCACAGTCTTCGTTCCATTCGATTCCTTTACCCTCTTTGAGAGCCCTAAAGAATGGTAGGCATTTGTCGGTTGACTTGGATATGAATCTGTTCAACGACGCCAGGCACCCCGTAAGTTTCTGGACGTCTTTTAAATTTTTTGGTGACATCATGTCAGCTAACGCTTGAATTTTATCCGTGTTCACTTCTATTCCTCTTTGACACACTTGATACCTGAGGCACTTGTCAGATGGTACGCCGAATACGCACTTTGCAGGGTTCAGCTTCATGTCGTATTTGGTTAGTACATTGTAGGTTTCCCGCAAGTCGCTCACATGCCTGTCGCTCGTTACGCTCTTTGTTAGCATATCGTCGATGTATACTTCCATGTTCCTCCCTATTTGTCTGGCAAACATTTTACTGACCAGTCGTTGATATGTTGCCCCCGCATTCTTCAAGCCGAACGGCATAACCGTGTAACAGTATAGTCCTTGATCAGTTGTAAATGCAATTTTCTCTTCATCTGGTTCATGTATCTTGATATAATTGTACTCCGAATATGCGTCCATGAAGCTCAAGAGTTCATGTCCAGCAGTTGCGTCGACCAATTGGTCGATTCTTGGTAACAGGAAGCTGTCTTTAGGACAAGCTTTATTCAAGTCAGTAAAATCCACGCACATCCTCGACTGATTCTTCTTATTTTTTACGAGCACCACGTTTGCTACCTACTTCGGGTACTTAGCTTTTCTAATCGATCCTGCTGCAAGCAGCTTGGCCACTTCTTCCCTTATGGCCATACTTCTTTCTGGGTTGAAGTTTTACCTCTTTTGTATCACTGGTTTGATCTTGTCATCTACTGCCAAGTAGTGTGAAATCATATTCGTGTTGATCCCTAGCATATCTTCGTGACTCCAGGCAAATATTTCCTTATATTCTTTCATGAGGTTTGCTGCGTCAGTCTTGACTGACTTGGCCAACCTTGCCCTAATCTTAATGGTTTTGTCCGGTTTTCTTTCGTCTAAGATGATGGTTTCAGTTGGCTCTTCTTTTTCCCTGTTTGTCTTATCCCTCAAATCGAGTTTGAAACCCTCGGGTATCTCTTCTTGTTTGGCCTTGCCAAGTTCGAATATGCTCAGAGCTTCCACCCCCAGCTCTGTCCTTGAAGATTGAAAAGTTCGCTCAGCGAGCCATCTCTTGTGATCCCTTGAGCTCTCCGATCTTGAACTCCGTCGAAAATTTCACTTTTAATGCGTATGTTGATGTGACTGCTCGGGCCTTGTTTAGGAATGGTCGGCCGAGTAATACATTGTATAGCCAGTTGTAAATGTCGACGACTATAAAATCTAATAGAATTGTTCTTTTACAAGGTGCGGTGCCGAATCTTACTGGAACCTTCACATTTCCCAAAGACCTTACTTCTGCACCCCCAAATCCCTTCAACGGCATGTGAAACGGCTCTAAGTCTTTTCTATCCAGCCACAACTCGTCATATACTCTAACACTCAGGATGTTAGCTGAGCTCTCATTGTTGATCATCACCTGGAGTACGTCCCTATGAGCTATCTGGACTCTCACTACAATAGCGTCGTTGGGTTTTGCATCAATTCCTTCTGAATCTTCGGTTGTGAAGGTTATCGGGTCTCATCCTTCTTTGCTTCTCTTGGGGCTTCGCTAGACGGAGTTTACTTTCGTAATTCTAATTTCGTTCATCGCTTCTCAAACTTCGGACATTCTTTCTCTGTTGCTTTGACCAGTATGTGATCCGCCGAATATAGTATTTATGGTAGCGCCCGGGCTATTCTTCCTTGGGCTCTTCCTCAGACTCTATCTCTCTTGCTCGTTTCCCCGGTTCTCTTGGCAGCCACTGTGCTTGTCTCCCATTAGGGTAAAATCTTTAAGATGCCCGTCCTTGATTAGGCTTTTTATGTGATCGCGCAGTTGGAAGCACTTGGAAGTGTCGTGTCTGTGGTCATTGTGGAAACGACAGTATTTTGTTGTGTCCCTCCTAGCATTGGCAGATTGCTGTCTAGGGTACTTGGCGAACCCTTTATCTTCTAATACTGAGAGTATGTCCTCTTGGTCGTCTGTCAAAGGAGTGTAGCTGTTGTACCTACTTTGGAACCCACTGGTTCGATTGCTCCCTTGGCTCACCTTGGATTGATCTTTTCAGCTTATCTCGTCCCTTTGGTGGTCACGTGACTGCGTTTTTAATTTTTTGCCTCTAGGTTCCGGCTTTACATCTGGTTTGTGGCCATGTACATAGCTACCCACTTGTGCCACCACCTCTTCTTTGGCTAAAGCATAGTCACCGGCTATGTCCATCATCTCCTCATAAGTCTTTGGTCGGTCTCTCCGTAGGTCAAAAGATAACCGACCGCTCTGTAATCCGTTGGTGAATGAGGTTATGACAGCTACATCTCTCACGTCTTCAATCTGAGCAACCTCATTGCCGAATCTCGTTAGATACTTCTTAAGGGACTCGTTTGTCTCTTGCTTTAAGTTTGAAAGGTGGGCGAGTGACTTCCTTTTCTGTACACTTCCCATGAATTGTCTTATGAATGCTTTGCTAAAGCCTGAGAAACTATTGATGCTCTTGGGTGAGAGCAGTCCAAACCACTTAGAAGCGAGATCTCTGAATGTTTGTGGGAAGGTCAGGCACAAAAGTCCCTCGTTAGATGCGTATTATGTCATGACGTTACGAAACCGCCTGACATACTCCTTTGGATGTCTGGTTTCTTTGTATTGTTCGATGGTCGGCATCCTGAACCTTTCCGGGACTTGAGTGTAGGCAATCTAGTCAACGAAAGGGTTGTTCAGTTCCTCATTCGATGAAGCATTGTGTCTGTATCTCCGAGCCATTGCTGAGACCTTTTTTTACAGTTCTTGAAGGGTAATTGTTCGTCGACCCGTGGATTCTCTTTCTAGGCCGAACTGGCTCTTAATAGTCATCTTCTGGTAAGCGTTTTTCTGACTGTCTCCACTTCCTTCCGACTTCTAGTCGTCTATGATTTCAGATCTCCTGTGTCTTCCCCTTTTGGATCGCAAGCTCTTTCTCGGACGTGGACTTTTATCCTCAAATGAGACAAATTGATACCTCCGGTGTGTCCTTCGGTGTGCATCGTTAAGGATTGCTTTGCACGTCCGACCGTGGATTCGCCTCTCCAGTGATTCTCTTTTACCTAGCTAGTCTCTTCTTGGTTCCTGTTTTCTCTCTTTCAAGGTTTCAAGATGGTCTTGGGGGGGTTTCCTCCGCTGATAAATTTGTTTGGGCATCTGGAGTTGCTACATGGACTTCTAACCGCCACCTTTCTGATGGATGATTTTCGGGTATACTTGTTGCTAGGCCGTAGAGAGAAGAGATCCCTAAGCTGATGGGGAGCGAGAGTCCTAACTTGTTGGCTCACTAACTAGGTTGATTAAAGCAGCTTGGAAGTGCCGTAAAGTTCACGATTCGGTCACTTCGGTCCTTGGTATTGCTATCGACTACTCTCTTGTCATGACTGTTTCGCCCCTAACCAATCCGGCTATTTCAGGATCTTGACATTGGTTATCGCCACTGGAGTTTCCGTCTTTCTCGCTGGTGTTGCTCATGTTTCTAAGTCTGTTCGTGAGGGTTCTTTGAAGTTCTTGTTCAATCCCCCTCCTTCTAGCGCCAATTGTTGACTATGATTTTTGGATTGCCACGCGTCCAACAATAATATCGTGATAATGAAAGCGGTAATATAAATAAAAGCGGTAATGTAAATAAAAGCATGCAAAACACAGGATTTACGTGGAAAACCCTAAAACGGGAAAAAACCACGGCGCCTCTTGAGGGCAAGAGAAATAATACTTTGATTTTCGTTAGGTTACACTTTCTATGTTTGTTTCTTCTCTCATTCAATTGCTCTCAACTTTGTCCGATCCGACCCCCTTCTCGTTAGCTATATGATCCTATTTATATCAGGTAGATTAGGGTTCTCTTGCCTTGACCGGGTAGGTGGTGGACTTCCCAAATAGAATCGTTTTAGGATTCTAGTCTTGCCAGCTGGTTAGGATTTGTTTCCAGTCCAATGTCTATCCCTTTGGATGCCTTCTGTCATTTCCTATTCAGACTTCTCTAGATAGGAAATAAGAGTTTTTTCCTTTTCGGGGTGTAATTCGGAAAAGCCTATACTTGGATGAATACTTGCTCGTCAGTTTTAACTTTGTTGTATTGGCCGAGTAAGTCTTGGTGAGTGAAGGTTCTTGGCGAGTGAAGGTTCTTGGCAAGTGAAGGTTCTCTTTGGCTTAAGCTATCTGGCAAATACCATTTTGGCTTCTGTTAGTCTTGATGACGTGGCAAACAGTCATAGCTTCCTTCGTTGACCAGTTGACAAGTGACGTGGCTTTATTCTTCCGTTCTTTCCGTTCATATTGCTGACGTGTCTTTTAGTTGAAAATATACATACAACAATATCCGTTCAGGAATGCTGACTTCACATCTACTTGATGGATCTGCCATTTCTTTTGAGTTGCGAGTGCAACAAGAGCTTTAATTGTGTCCAAGCGAGCAACATGAGCAAATGTTTCATTGTAATCGACTCTGAATTGATGCAAGTATCCTTTTGCAACTAACCTATCTTTTATGTTTCTTTATAGAACCATTGGAGTTGAGCTTCGTCTTGTAAACCCATTTGACTGCAATGATTTCTTAGTCCTTAGGATAGTCCACCAACTCCCAAGTTTTGTTCTTCTCAATCATCTTTATTTCTTCCTGTATAGCCTTACCCATACTTCTTATTTGGATGTTGCTTCATGATTTTCTAGTTCAAGAGTCATAAAATTGCAACTCTCATAAATTTCAGTTAAATATCTTACTCCCACTAGTGTTGGACTCTCTAATTCTTCCAGTTCTATTGCCGTTTCTTCTCAAAAAAAAAAAAAAAAAAAAAAAAAAAGGGGCTATTGGGATGAATTTTTTTTATCCCAATAGCCAAATAATCGTCCCAAATTACGTCGTCTCAGGTGGGTCGTAATAAGTTCTTTAAGACGAAAATTGAAATTCGTTCCCAAAAACTACCTATAGGGACGAAATAATATAAGGACGTTATTTGCTTCATCACATTTGATAATATATAGGGACGAAATTTTTCATCCCTTTTGACAACCTATATGGACGAAATTTGCATTTTTGTCCCCTTTGACAACTTGTAGGACGAAATATTTCGTTTTTTAAAATAATTTTTCGTCCCTTTAGATATTCTATTGGGACGAAATATGAGTAAAATATTTTTTAAGAAAAAATAAATCTCAAAACTATGGGAAAATCGTATTTTAGTCCTTGTAGCTTGTCTTAATATGCGTTTAGTTCACGGTTTTTTTAAATTGTAATTTTTAATCCATCATTATTCTGACAATAATGATTATAGTTCCTACCGTTCAATTCTATTAAGGTTCCGTCATGTCAACGAGGATAAATAGGTAAATTCATTGGTGGGGACATGAAGGGTAATTAGAGCTAAATGCTATAAAGATAATTTGATATATACAATTAATAATATATTTAAAAAAAGATATTAAAAAAAATAAAATTAAAATTAAAAACAAAATCAATAAATATTAAAAATTAAAAAACAAAAAACAAAATAAAATTATCTCAATCTCTCATCTCTCATCTCTCACGATCACCCAAACCACCGAATCAACAAAACCACCCATCTCCAAATCACCCAAATCACAACATCGAACCGCCGCCGTCGCGAATCAATCTCCGCCGTTGTCGCACAACATCGCACCAAATCACAATCAAACCCAGAAATCGAACCGCCGCCGTGGCGAATCACACCACCACCAGTCCTCTCTTCTCGCTCTCTCTGGTCCATCTGAATCGAGTCTCAGTGATAACAGTGACGATTGCTACGGCCTTTCTCTTCTGGGCATCTTTTGCTGGAGCTTCTGAGACAAACCATTTTAAATTATGGGTTATTTTCATTTTTATTAAGTTTCTTGAGTTTTGATTGTTATGGAAAATATTGATCTGTTCCTGTCAATGAAATATGAGTTTTGATTTGTTCTTGATTTGAATGTAGGAAGTGAAGAAAGATCATGGGTTTTGTTGATTTTAGTAATTGATTATGTTAAAAGGGAAATTTTGGTGTTTGAAACTTGAAGATGTGTTTTTTTCTCTAATAGGAACAGATGTTCATGGCATTTCTTGATTTGGGTGTGTAATTATTGTTAGGGATTGAAGTTAGAAATCAGTGTACTATTTTAGATAGCAAGAGTGATGGGTATTGTTGTTTGATGGTTGAGCTTGAGTCTATGCAAAAGAAGATTTTGGTGGCTTGGAAAGTGTGGTGAGGTTCTGAGTAGGGTTATTTTCTTCTGGGGTTTTGTTGTTTGGCTCTTGAATTGCTTTGGGGAGTTAGGAAGTGGATCATCTGTGTAAATTTAGTTATTTTCCTGTTCTTGTGTTCAAGTTCTGTTTACAATGGATGACACGGAGGATGATGCAAGATATCCACCAAACCGATATGGTGGCAATCAATTTATGTTTTATTTGATGCAAAATATATAGTTTTATTTTATTTATGTTTCTGTTCTTGGAATTAATTTGTGTTTTGTGTTGGTTGTTTGTGATGAAGAAATTGATGGATTGGTGATGATATTGAAGATGAAGATGAAGATGGAGTTTGTTGATGTTGAAGATGAAAATTGGGATAGAGTTTTTATTTTGATTTTTTTATTAATGTTGTTAATTTTTTTGTTTATAATTCGTAGTTAAATATTTTTTTATATAATTAAAATAGTCTTTTTAGTTAAAATTTAAATAAGTCACACATAAGACAAATTTAAGGTAAAACGGTCTTTCAAGGGGGATCAGCAAGTCTTAGGGGCATTACAATCATTTTATATTCTGACATGAAAGAATCTGTTTTTTGACGGATTCTGTCACAGAAGGATTAAAAATTACAATTCTAACCAACCGTGCATTAAATGTAAATTAAGGTAAACTACGGGGACTAAAAGGCAATTCCCCCCAAGACTATCTATCCTAATCGCGCCATCACACCGACCCAGCCACAGCACAAGATCGGGTCCACCGCTACATCACTCTCGTCAACACCCATTTCGTTCGCGTTGGGAGTAGAACCTGGGGCATTATAATGTAGAAGCACGACCTTAACCAGCTTACTAAAAGCATCTTCAACAGTCTCCCTTAAAGATCCCTTTATTTAATTGTGTATGTTATTGTAAGGGGCCATTAAGGGAGTATGCGCTCCAACAATACTCCCTTAAATGACCCCTTCAATAATTTATTATTATTATTTAAACGTTAAATATTGTGTTTAATAAATATTATATATTTTTTGTCAATTATGATAGGTAGAACCCACTTTAAAATAATCTTAAATAGGTGAAGCCCACTTTAAGGGGGTTGAAAACACCCCTTAATTAAAAGAGTGAACTTCACCAAAATACAATTAAGGGAGTTGTTGGAGTTGTAAAAATACACATACTCCCTTAATTAAGCTAATGGATGTTATTAAGGGGGTCTGTTGGAGATGCTCTAATACTTTGAATTTAGTTAATAATTGCATAATGAATTATTTATTTATTTTTTTATTTTTTGAAAAAGAAATCTGCATTGTATTAAAACATGTAATACATAAAATTGATATTTTATCGGTTACCAAAATTTTGACAGAACATAAACTAAGAATCAGAAAACAATCCCAACAAGTCCAAAGATTTGATAGCGAAAAAAGATAAAGCAAACCCTAGAATGAGTAATCCTGATAGATAATATGAGAAATACTGAAAAGGATCTTCAGTCTTCCTCCTATCCCTCATTCTCAGCGATATTGAAGTATCGTAGCTCATACACACTTCGGTCCTTGTTTGAAGAAATCACCCGAAGCCAATCTCGCACATCGTGTTTCTTCAAGTACTTCTTGGTCAAGTACTTAAGATACCTTTTAGAGAAGTTACTGTCCGATGTGACAGTGATCTTAGTCTTCTCACGAGATACGGAAACGGAGTCACAGAGTGCACCGGCCTTGCCGTCGACCTAGATGCGCTGCTGGAGGAACTTTTCGAGTGCTTACCGCGGTTGAGTCACTTGCCTCAAGAGCGGTCCCCACATCGGTAGTTTCCACCCCCTTCACGTTTGGTGTACCGCGGCTCAGACACTCTGTCCGGACAGTGGTACGCACGGTGGTTGTGACGACTTTTGGTTTTCCAATTGCCAAAATGACGTCTCTTCTTTGGGTCCTCTATAAATATGTTGCTTTCTCTTCTTAGACAATCAAGAGAGCTTAGAAATTTATATCTTGAAAGCTTAAGAGTGTCTTCTAAGGAAAGCAATCAAGAACCCATTTTTATCCACCCAAACCCACTTTCATGTCTGTCAAATAATCACCAAGCATCATCTAGGTTCATCTAGGATGTTTTCTCACATGAGTTTTCTTCAACACACATGACTTGGTAAGTAGAACATCATTTTCATCTATTATAGTGTTCTTACTTAGCAAGATAGCTCTTTTATGACTTGTTAGCATCTAGACTAAGTTTTTATTTATATGTTGAGCTTTTGTGGTGATTGATTAGGTTGTTGTATTGTGATAGATATTGCATCTAGGATTGTTTGTTATCCTTTATAGCTAAGTGCTTACATGACATGTAAAAACATGATTTCTAGGATTATTTGACATGTTCATTCATGATTAGTTGAGCTTAAATGTGTTAACCTATCATTTATATATGCATTTTATATTCATTTAGGTTGTGTTCTCTTCTTGAGAGTTAAGTCTTGTAACTAAGTTGTTTAATACACAAGCAAGGTGGTCTAGAATCACTATTAAAGGTTCGTTGGATAGAGTGGAAGGGTTAGTAATCAAGAATGGTTAAGGTCAATTTAGGTTGTAAACTTTCATCCAAGTAGTGGATTTAAGGACCGTGTACGTGTGGCTAGCACAATAGCATGTGAGTTTTTCCCAGTTATAGGTTTCTCACGTAAATCAAACAATGTGCAATTTATTGTTTTCCGCACTTAAATTTAGTTGTTTGTATTTGTTCATAATTGGGTGAATTTTTGAATATTGACTAATCAATAAAAATTGGTAATTAACTTGATTAAAATTTATTCACCCCCCTTAGATTATTTAGACACACGTTTTATTAGTTTCAATGATTTCTCCGGCCAAGGACTCTCTTACTTGGCCTTTTTCTAGAGATGGCTTGGTTTCTTGCAAGGCTGCTTACTAGGAGATTATCTAGGAGATTCCTCAGGTATCATGGTGGAAAGACATTTGGTCGAGTTTTATTCCTCTTTATCAGTCAGCTTTGTCTTGGCATTTGTTGCTTAATAGACTTCCCACGAAGGATTGTTTGTGTAAAGCTTGTTTTCACCTTGTTACCCCGTTGCAGCATTTATGGTATTTGTAATGAGACAGTTGAGCATCTCTTTCTCTTTTGCACCTGGCTGGTTCTCTTAAGGAGACTGTTTTTTCTATTTTCCAGTGTTGAGTTTCTGCTGACTCCTAAAAACTTTTTTTTTTTTTTTTAAGCTATGACAGTTCCTTTTAGTGACCATATTTTGATCTTATGGAAGGCCGCTTTTCATGTTGTGGTGTGGAGTGTGTGGTTTACTCACAACTGAAAAATCTTTAATGATAATCCTATTGATCTCCAGTTTGCTTTGTCTCTGGTTTGGCCTACGGTTTTAGATGCGAATCATTTAGAGCTTGGGTGTATGTGTAATAATATGGATGATATTTTAATACTTAGGAATTTTGGTCTCTGTGGTCGCCCTCCTCATGCACCTGCCATCAAAAGTGTGGTTTGGTAACCACATTCTCCCGGTTAGGTCAAGGTTAATATGGATGCGGTTGCTTTAGGTTCTCCTAGTGTTCGGGGTTGCGAAGGTGTGTTTCGCAATTGTCGCTGGTTTGCAAAAGGTTATTTTGCTACTTCGCATGGTTCAGTGTTTGCTTTTGAAACTGAATTGTTGGCAGTGTCGATTGCTATCAACTTTGCTTGGATTAATGGTTGGCATGAAGTCACATTTGGCTTGAGAGTGATTCTTCTTATATGATTCTATTGCTTTCAGTATGCTTGGCAGATGTGTTTTTCTCAGATTACTCTTATGAATTTCCAAGTTTTCATATTTTCAAGGAAAGTAATCAAGCGGCGAACGCTCTTTATAAGCATGTTTTCATATTTGGCATGCTCTTTCTAGAAAAATGCGTCATGGTGGTCTACTACACAAGCTTTTTGTTTTTCTTCGATTGGCAATAATTACATGGGCCGAGAGTCTTTTTGTTTTCATTAATTGTTTCTTTTTCGCTTTATGTTGAGGCTGAGTGCCTTTCTTTTTTGTTGTTGGGTCTATGTATCCTTGGCGTTTTTTGCTTTACTTTTGTTTTTTCCTTGTTTTTATTCTTTGATTATATATATATATATATATAAATATATATATTGCCTAGGAGTTTTTTAGAATAGGATCTTTAATTTTGTGATGTTTTTTCCTTTAGGTTAGTCCAATTTTAGATTTTAAAAAATAAAATAATCCGTGTAGCAAATATTAGATTGGTTGTAACAATTCAACCCAATCCAATCTTTTGCAGTTCAAAGGTGGACTAATTTAGAGGATTTGTAGCATAAAATGTGGGCCTATCCGCTTGTGGGCTACAACCTTTTTGCTACTTAATTTGAAAGAGTAGAGATATTTGCACCCTTTAAAAACCGTATGTACTCCCTAAATTAGTATATTTTTGAAAATCCAATAATACCCTTGAGTAAAATAACCAAAAAGACTAAGGAAGGTGTATTCAGTTAGGATTTTTGTGGACATTTAAAGATATTTTTTAAGTGACAAATTTTCATGGATTTCTACGGACTTTTATAAATCCAGATGGACTTTCATTGATTTATTTAGATATCTACCTCAGACTTTTATGAATTTGTTTAGACATCTATTTCAGACTTTTATAGATTTGTATAGACATCCATGAACTTTCATGAATTTGTTATCTCTGACTTTCATTATAGATGGAGAATTATACTACTATATAGCTTAATAACACAATCTATACACTCAACAAATATGATCCATTAATACAATTTGCAGTACAAATAAAAATCTCTGCTTTTTTCATTCTCTTCTATTACTTTTCACCTCCTTAATCAACTGTTTTCTCTTTTATTACTTTTCGCCTCCTTAATCAGTTATTTTCTCTATTACATTTATTACCATGGTTTAATAAATATATCATGAATATAGATTTTTGTCAATCACACAGGTATCTAAGGAGGGACAATTGTCTTGAAGAATAATTTTAAAAACCATAGTGTACCATCGAATGATACACAACCATCGTGTACCAATGTACCATTGAAAATACTTTTCAAATGGTCAAAATAAAAATGAAATGAAAAGAGAATGAATATCAATTTTGATATTCGTTTTTTCATGGTGTTCATATATATATATATATATATATATATTTTGCCTTCGGATACATAACTAATTTCCTTATTTTTTTTAATAATAAATATCTTGTATATCTTTTTTATATTTCTTTGATGTGTATAATTTATTCCTAAAAATACATATTAATGAGGCATACAAAATATATTATTAGTTACAGAAACCGTCTTTAAGTCAAAAATAAATTATATAAATAATTACATTACTTGTTGTCTTGTTGACGAATTGATTTTGCATGTCCCAAAACACTAATAAAAAACCGTTAACAAAAAAAATGATGTCTGATTTTTTTTATAAAAAAATATTGAATTTTAAATTTCTATTTTTTTTTTCAACTTAAAAAAAGTAAAATAAGCCATGACAGTGAACTGTATATATGTTTCTGTTTTGAGAGAGATAGAAAGAGCAAAGTCCACCAAAATCTTTGGAGAGAAGGTTGGACATGTTATGACATTTGATATTTATATCTCTTACCATCAAGTCTACCAAAATCCATCAAAATCCATGACATAAGAAAATCCTTTAAAATCTAGTCCTAATTAAATACACCTTGATTTTTACAGACATTTTTAAAGTGCTAATTCAATACATCCGGATTTGAAATGATTCTTTAAAAGTCCATAGAAATCTATATTGAATACCACTGGATTAATATAGACTCTTTTAAAATCTTTAAATATCCGAATTGAATACACTGAGATTTATAATGTCTTTAAATGTCATCAACAATCCTAATTGAATACACCCCGCTAAATAGTTTGTAAATACCCCACAAATAACTATTAATTAGTTTCTTATTTTAATTTTTTGTGAAAAAAAAAAAAGTTTCCTATTAATGATTAGATATTAACATATATCATTAATGACTCTTTTCAATTTCTTAAAACTTAGATTTTATTTTAAATATTAATTTCAAATATATTTTCAATTTTATTTAAGGAAATACAAATTGATTGCTAAGCATGGAGAATGAATCAAAATCATCCAAAATTGGTTGTGAAAGTTTGAATTAATTATTATTAGTTTCAAAATCAAAATCTCTTTAGATTTTTATTTTATCAATATCAGTTATTCTTCAGTTTCATCAAAAAACTTTTCTACTTTCAAATCAATTGGGACATGACACAAACCTTGCATCCTTACCACTTTGACAAACAGAAAATGGATCTCCAACCAGAAAACCTCAAATTGTAGTGATTTTGTGGACATAAGACAATCAATAAGAAATTGAGGAGTTGTTTGGTATGACAAGAGAGAAAAAAAGAAAGAAAAATAAAGTCTAATTTTTATGAAATGAAAACATAAAAGAGAAAAAGTGAAGGAAGAGAAAAAACCGTGATAGAATTAAAGATAATAATAAAATTGATTAAATAACATAATACAGTAATAGGTGTAAGTGGTGTGTACTTATAAAAGCATAATATAATATAATTTATAAAATGATATTTTTAGTATTAAGTGGGTTTATTTATAAATTATAAATAATTTTTTTTTTATTTTTTTATTTTTTATGAATATAATTACGAAACGGGTGTATATGCATACGGTTTTTAAAGGATGCGATTATAGCCACTCAATTTGAAATTTCACACTCTAATAATCGGTCATGAAAGTTGACTCATGATTCCTTCTCTACCGGGTCAGGAGATTGACAAAATAACAGAAAATGTGTATATAGGTAATTAGGTATGAAACAAAGAAATATTGGACCTGAGGGCTCCAATCTGCTACAAAAATTGTTATTTGATTCAAATCAATATTATCATTCTGCCACGTCTTCTCTGGAATTTCTTCCCTAGCTTTGCTCTCGAATAAGTGAGTAGGCTTGTTCGTTGGGTGGTAATATAATACTAATTTGTATGAAAGTGTAGTTTGATATTATCAAAAGCCTTTTTAATTAGTCAAGTTACACCTTAATTTGTGAATCAAAAAATACATCTATACTTTCAAAAAAAAAAAAAAAAGAACATCTATGTTATTGATCATATAGTATGTATACATTAACATTGTATTATTAATTAGTTTAATGTAAATTTGATGAATCTCAAAACCAGTACCACAAAGGTTTTGTAGAAAATTATTTAGATTAATGTTACATTGCCATAAGACTTGTTTAATTTTTAAATTTTTTATTTTATCTAAATGATATGGGAAAGTTATTAATAATATCAACTGATAATCCAGATGGAATGTACAAATTACCACCTCCTAGCCCGTGTCATTTAAAAATAATTTTTTTTACAACTTAGTAATACTCAACTTTAAATGCTTTCTAAAAAGACAACTTAAAAGACACTTTTATTTTGTTTTGTTTTGTTTTGGAGACAGAAGAAGGATTAAATTTTTATCTAAGTAAATCAGAAAGAACCAAGGAGCAAATAATGTAAGAAATTTGATAATGCAGACTTCTTCAAAACTCCCTTTCAATGATTTCTTCCAAAAATGCTTTTAGTTACAATTATTCTAAAAGGCAGTTTAGTTTTATATTCTAAGAAGGAAAAAATGGGTGAAAATAAAAAGGTAGAAGATCAAGACTCAAGAGTAGTTGGAGTCAAGACAGTAAAAAAAGGTCCACCAATCCACCGTATGAATCCTAGGACATAATTACGAGGTATTGTGCTTTCAAGATGATTAATTTACGCAATTGATTGATCCATTTTCCAAACTCCAAAGAATGAGTCAAAGAGGGAAACTTCGCCTCACTTGGAACCGTGCGATACTCATGATGACTTTTAAGTTGAAATATACTCATGAGACCTTTCTTCGTCAGTCTTTCAAATTCACCCTTTGTTTTATACCTGTACTCTAATTTATTCGAGATACTTTCGTACCGTACAAACTATATATATACGGTCTCCTTTCTATTAGAGAGTATTCTTATATAACTTTAGCAGGATATTGAATGTGAGCCACTCATTTATAAAAGTGATTTGATAAGTGTATACATACCAAGTCAAAGTATGTAAAACGAATGACTCATATTCAATGTCCTTATATAATTCTATCGGTGCATCCTTATAGGAAAATTTCCGTATATATATATATATATATAAGTTATAAAATAATTTAGCTTTGTAGCATTAAGAGTACTTTTTTTTAGAAATGATTAATAGACAATTTTAGACATAAAACAAAAAATCATCATAATCATAATATTAGTTTAAATTATTTTTATGTCATAAATTAGGGAGAGCATATTTTAAGGGGAGTTTAATTTGTAGTTAAATGTAGAATCTGATTTACCTGGTAGTTAAAAGATTGAAATGGTAGAGCACTGTTCCTTTCGCGACAAATGTCAATTGTCAAGCATGGAAATAAAGGAAACACGTTAAAAACAAGTCTTGACGTCAACTAAACGGCCATAAAGATTCAAAGTCTTTGTATCATCTTCCTCGAATTTTCCATGCTCATTACTTTGATGTTAACACTTTAATCAATCTATAATATTCCCAACACCAACTAAACCCGCTTCACTCAGAAGAATTCATTTTCCCTGTATACTCTGGTTTCACCGGAAATGAATTCCCATCTCTTCTCTTCTTCTCCTTTTCTTTCTCTTGTATGTTTCTTACTTGTCGTTTTTGCGAAGATTCAGTCATCTTCAAGCAATCCTAATTACCTGTACGAATCCTGTAAGATTCCATTCCAATGCGGGAACATCACAGCCGGTTATCCTTTCTGGGGAGAATCTCCCCAGGGACTGCCCCGGTGGGAGGGTTGTGGTCATCCTGAGTTGAAGCTCAATTGCGAACATAACGGTGAGGGTGATGTACCTACCATGATGATCAATGAAGTCAATTACATGGTTTTAGATATCAAATTGGAAGACCAAACTCTGATGATTGCAAGAATGGACTACTTGAAGCCAGAGGGAATCTGCTCACCCGTATCTCATAACACCACCATCAACCATGAGATATTCGATTATTCAGATGGGTATGAGAATGTTACATTGCTATATGATTGCCCATCAAATGATAATCAAGCTCCTCCTCTACCGTACAAACATTGCTCTTATAAGAATTGGTCAGTAAAAGCAGGAGATCATGATTCTGGGATTTGTGATGCCAGTGTCTTTTTTCCTGTTCCTAAGAATTTACTTCCGCGAGAAGGAGCTGGTCCGTCGGATTTCAGACAAGTCCTGGGCAAAGGATTTGAGTTGAAATGGAAGCTTGGAACATGTGCTTTGGACTTTAACAATGAAAAAATCTGCTTCTGCCCAAATCAACAACATGGTTTGTACCATGCATGTCCAGGTACGCGAACCTCTAATTTAATTTTATAAGCACAACCGATTGCTATAAAAAATGATGAGGTTTTGATTTAAAATCTAAAGATTTAACTGGTTGCTGTTAACACCTCAAGTTCGATCGTTCCGTATAAACTGTTTTTTCTTTAGAAAGTGGGTAGCTAATTAACATCTGAAGAGAAATTCCAAGGGAAACATTTATTTCTTAGGAAGCTTGAAAATTCCACGGATTAAACTTGCGATCCCTTGTTATTCTTTTCTTATTCGTATCATTTTACCTCTTCATCATCCCTTTAGTTCTAAATATATATATATATATATATATATATATATATGCAGCAACCTGCTCTTCAAGTTCAACCACCCCCTCATAATAACTCTAATTTGTCAATTTAGATCAATTTTACATTATTATTATATTTTTATTCAACGAAATAATCAATAAAATAATTTGTTTCATAGCATATTTTAGGGTATATTCAGCTTAGCTGTAAAAGTTGGTCACTTGGTCCCCACACTAAATGAATCAAATGATCTCTTCCATATGTATGTGTATAGGACCTCTGTATTTTTCCTTTGAAATATTTTCAAACCACGGAATTATGTGTTATCAGGGCAAATTAGAACTATAATTTGGAGAGCATTTTTAGTTTTCTTTAAATGATTTTCATAAATCAATTTTATCTTCCTGCTATAAGCAATCAAAATTTCTTAAAAAGTTCAAATGGAAATTGATATTTCACCGAAAATTGTATTTAGATAATAAATCAAACATGCTTAAGTACTTTTGGTTATGCTTATTAGAATAATTGCCTTCTTAATTAGACCTTCTCAAATCATAAACACTCCAAAAGGCAAAAGACTCAAAAGGTAAATTATTCCTTCTACAACTTCCAAAACCAAATATTCCCAAATTAAAACAACAAAATGCAAACCAACAAACAAACATATAAAAATGGAATCACGTGAAAAAGAGGTTTTGAGGTCAACTAAACAGATAAAAATATTTTTTTAATCCTCTTTACCTTCTTAGATTTTCTTCATAGAATTGTGATGTTAACACTTGAATATTCAATCTATAATTTTCTAACACAACTATTATAAACTCATCACGAGTTCACTCCAATCATTCTTCTCTTGTACTCTTGTTTCTCCGAAAATGAATTCCAATCTTTTCTTTTTATCATCTTTTTGTTCTCTTCTATGTTTCCAACTGGTCATTCTTGCCAAGATTCGGTCATCTTTAAACGATGATGATGATTATGATGATCATGTCATGTCCTAATCTTGTGATGTTCTGTTCCATTGCGGGAACATCACAGCTTGTTATCCTTTCTGGGGAGAACCTCGACCGCAGCCTTGTGCTGCTCACCAAGAGTTGAAGCTCAATTGCAATGAAGATGATGATCTAACTGCCATGGAGATCAATGGTGTATATTATTGGTTTTTAGATATCAACCCGAATGCTCGAACGCCCAGGATTGCACGGAAGGACTACCAGAATGGAATATGCTCTCCTGAATTTCCTAACACTACCATCAATCCTGAGATATTCGATTATTCAGATGGGTATGAGAATATGACATTCCTATATGATTGTTCAAAACCAACTCCAGGTCTTGTTGTACACTTCAATTGCCCTAGTAGTAACAATGTCAAATATAAGGATTGGTCCATACTAGCAGGAGCTGTGTAATGCTAGTGTCATTGTTCCTTTCCCTAGGAAATTAAATTGGAAAACCATGGATAATCCGTCGGATATGGGAAAATTTCTGAAAGAAGGGTTTGTGTTGAAATGGAAGTTTGGAGGCGTACCATGTGTGGATTGCACCAAGCGTGAGGGAAGTTGTGGTCCTGATCACTCTGGTTCTAATGGCACAATTGGGGTATGTCCTCCGTCGTCTTCCCTCCCTGACCAAGCCCCAAAAGAGTCTCCCTCATCAGCCCTCCATGACCAAGCCTCAACAGGGTCTCCAGATTCAACAGGTACACAACCTTAGTTAGACTGATTAATTCTTAAGTACGTCTGAACGTATATATATGGTATATACGTCCATGTGACTGCTTCAAAAAAAAAAAAAAAAATCATACCATGCAATCAACCTAGATTATAAGTGATCGATTATATTAAACGTGAACGCCCAAACTTATTGAAACAGTTTCACCTTATTTAGAGCATGGTAATTGAATTTATTAACACAAGAACCTTTTCCCGAATTGACTAAATTCAATTCTTTAACTATCAACCATTAAATTTATCTACTTCTCTTCAATCAACACTTCACATATCTCGTCCAGATTTTATAATCTTAGGATGGTACGTGCTTACAATATGTTTTTTGTTAGATCATATTTGAACTTACAATATTGTAGACTAACTAACTGGTCTTTAGGTAAATAAGTCTGCAGGCCAATATCGCTCTATTCTAGCATTAGACTGATTTTACATTATATATCGAATGGTTAAACTTGACAGGGTCTATGCTAAAGCAAAATTAGTATTCATACAAAAGTTTAGATGTGAATATCATTCTTTGTATTTAAATTCTTTTATAATATTTAAATTGATAATATTAGATAGTGATCTTTTGTTGGTATATTTTTAGTGGGACACCCATTCACTATGTTAAACAAATTTTTGTTTAAATATTAGGTTGGTAGTAGGCTCTACTTCAATGAAATAATTGACTAACTAATCTTCATTTCTTGCCATTCTAAGTGGATGGCACTATAAAAACATTAACACACTATTAGTTTATGAGAAAATTGCACTAACTTATCCCGAATTTTATGTAATTACAAGCATTCTCAATTTATTTTTAGAATTGTATAGACCTTTCTACCCGTTAGTTGACTTTTGTTAAATATATTGAGTTCATTTTTGCTCACCCCTTAAATGGGGGTGAACATTACCCTCTCCTCATATCCCGTCGAGTGTCCAAAAATTAACTCAAGGTTAATAGGAAAATAATCACAAGGGTAAACATGTAAATTGAAATAAAAAATTAAATAAAAAATTATTTAATAAATATTACAATAAAAAAAATTCAGATTTAATAATTAAAAAAAAAAAATTAACTAATATAGACTCAAAGAACCCTAATCCCATCTTCATCTTCTTTAACATCCAAACCCTAACAGCAACACTCACACATCATCTCCATTCTCAAAACCACAAATCAATTACCAGCTTGGTCCAATTCCAATATCACTCGATCTATTCGAGTACTCCAATTGAAAAAATTCAAGCACACTAGACTTATTTACATTACATAGCGAATGGTTAAACTTGACAGGGGTCTATGCTAATGAAAATTTTGTTTTCATATATTGATATAAAAGTTTGGATGTGAATATCTTTCTTTGTATTTTAATTCTTTTATAATATTTAAGTTGATCATATTCGATAGTAGATCTTTTGTTGGTGCATTTTTAATTTAGTGGGATACCCATTCACTATGTTAAACAATTTTTTTAATATTAGGTTAGTAGTAGGTACTTCTTCAATGAAATAATTGACTAATCTTCAATTTTCATTTCTTACCATTCTAAGTGGATGGCAGCGGTGACGGCACTATAAAAACATTAGCACACTAAGGGTGTGTTTGTTTGATGGGATGAGACTAGGATTGGACTATTTTTAATCCATTTTCCATGTTTGGTTGGGTAGTGGGATGCGATAAATTAGTCCCGTTTGACACTTTTATCTCACTGGACGTGGGATAATTTAGTCACATCCAAAGCAATGGGATTCAAATGAATCACATCTCTTCTTCTCTTATCTAACATCATTATCTTCTTTAGTAACAACCAAACCACAGAACGAAAAAATTATTTAAAATCATAAAATCAAAACCTTCAATCACACAATCACAAAAGCAAAACCTTTTTTAGATCAACTACTTCTTCATTTGGTTGAGTAGAAAACGTTTCCATTTCAAAAAAAAATTCGAAATCCATAATCCCAAAATCAAAACCTTCAATTGCAAAATCAAGTATGGACATGAATAAAAAATGCCAAGAAAAACGCCTAGATTAATTAAAATAATTAAAATACGAATAGAGTTAACTAGAACAACTAGTAGTAATAGTAAACCAGAATTTTGTCCGGATATTGCTCAAAGCTTCCTTAGCAGCTTCCCCGATAATCAATATGAAAAAAATTTATATGTGTTTATTGTTCATAGAATTCTTTAAATCATGTGTCGTTTTTAATTATTCAATTTAAAACTCTCTTAATTATGAGGGTACATAGTTCCATCTTCTATCCGTTGTTATTTTATTTGTTTTTTTTACTACTCTTCTTATGAATTTTGATTACAGTTTGAATTTTGATTTCTTAACTTATATACTACTGCTATGGCTGTTTTTTTTTAAAAATAAGAACTTACCGATGACACTATGGGTGAGCGTTTAATGAATCGGTTCACTCGAAACATTAACACACTATTAGTTTATGAGAAAATTGCACTAACTTATTCCGAATTTTTATGTAATTATAAGCATTCTCAATTTATTTTTAGAAATGCATAGGCCTTCCTACCTGTTAGTTGATTTTTGTTAAAAATATATTGAAGGGTTTATTTTTGCTTGCCCCCTTAAATGGGGTGATCAGCATTACCCCCTCTCATATTCTGCTGAATGTCCAAAAGTTAACTCAAGGTTAACAAGAAAATAATCAAAAGGTTAAACATGTAAATTGAAATAAAAAATTATTTAATAAATATTACAATAAAAAAAATCAGATTTAATGATTAAAAATAATATCTAAACAAAAAGAACCCTCTTCTTTAACATCCAAATCCTAACAGCCACACTCACACACTCACACATCATCTCTATTCTCAAAACCATAAATCACCGGCCACACCAGTACAATCATCTCTGGGAATCAACACTCACACCATTATCTATAAAAAAAAAAAAAAAAATTGAAAAACAATATCTTTTGCAGAAAATAAAACTCGAAATTTAAACAAATTTTTTTTTTATTTTTTTATTTTTTGAAATTGGAATCATCATCAACACCCACATCATCTGTTCATCATCATTAACACCCACCAGAAATCAAACCCACTCCAACTCCCACACCCACATGACCACCGCAACATCTTCTCTCTATCTTCCCTCTCTTCCTCCTTCTATCTCTTTCTTTCCATCTCGCTCTCTCTCCCTTCACAACGGGTCGAACTCGGTTATCTAGTTCGAACCCAGATCTGGTTCGATTCCAGTTATGGGCAGAACCCAGCTGTATGCGAGAGCGTGAGAGGGATGTTGCTTCGGTGGTGGTGGTTGTGTGTGAGAGATGTCAGTTTGTTGTATGAGAGAGAGTCATGGAGATTATTTTTAGAAGATGGTTGTTTCTGGATTCTAGTGTTGATCTGGAAAACTATTTCAAGCTTTTGTTTTTTTATATGATTTTCTATTTTATTTTATTTTTTCCAATTGAATTTCAATTTCTTTTTTTCTTTTTTATAAGTTTCGGTTTGGATTATGGTGTTGTTGTTTTGTTTTTGTTTTTGGTTATTTATTTTTTTGAATTCGAGTGTTGTTAAGAAAAAAAAAAAAAAAAAAAAAAAAGGGTAAAACAACCCCTGAAATATATAAGAGTTAAAATAATAAATGATTGAGAAAAATAAAATAATATGAATAATTTATTAGAAGTACGTACATAATGTTAAAGACCTACACCTAACTGTCAATGTTGCAATGAAGTATATTCTTCACTTGATGGAAGAGAGATCTCTTCCACCAAGTGAAGAATATACTTCATTGCAACATTAATGCACATTAATGTTGGAGTATTTCCACAAGTCGGCGGAAATACTCCAACACTAGTTTAGAGATCCTTCTTCAGCTTAGACCACCACATTAATGCACCAATCTTTGTCTTATCGCGTTTTCTCTTGATCTTGGATGATTATTTTGCAATGGACATTTTAGAATCCTATGCACTGATTAGATGCATCTCTACTAATGTAGCAGTGTTCTTTGAAATATCACTTTCTTTGGATGTATGAAAATTCCCCTGATTAAATTTTCCAATGTTCAAATCTTTCTCATAAATATTGAGACAAGCTTTGGAATTTAACCACCTCTGTCTCTGTAATTTTGCAACCATTGGACGTAGTTGCATCCTTCTTCTTCCTCGTTTCTTTCCTTCTTCCCAAAATATGCAACAACGTACCCCATATTCAGCCATCCTCTCTCTTACCCGAACATCTTTATGTGCCGATGATCGTCAATACACAAACTGCCGTATAAATTGATCAACCAAGTAAAACTGATCATCAAGTGTTCAACCAAGCCAGGTATAATTTAGGCCGTCAGATCATCGGCGCACCTTAACCAATCTAATTTGTATTGCATCTTTATATGACCCCTCCGCAGATGGAATACCACCTAATTATTTGACCATTTAATTGTTTTTGAAATAGAAGATTGAAAAGTGGATGCCTTTTGTTGACTTTGACTTGGTTCACAGAAGAGAAACTTGTTCTGTCATGCAATTATTTTACAAGTTCAGGTAGTAATAAGTTTGACAATATAGATTTCGTATGCATCATCACAACATTAGACTAAAAGTTACAAATATTTGAATATAGTTTTCTAGGCTGCCAAAAATTGAAAAATTTGACCGGCATTTAATAATTTAACCCCACACTTGGTCAAAAGTAAACTATTGGTATTATTATGATGGCAGACGTAATATGCATACCAATTCATCTCCATCATCTCAATATAATTTCCAATTCTCTCTCTGTCTCTGCAAGAATGGATCTCCTTCTTAGCTTCTTCTTCATTATCATAACCCTCCTCTTCGTTCATGTTCCGCCCTCTGTATTGGCCATCGATGATAAATATGAAAAATGCAGCGCCCCATTTCGGTGCGGAAACATGGATATTAGTTATCCTTTCTGGGGAGGGGATCGGGAAGAATATTGTGGCTATCCAGGATTCAAGGTGGACTGCAACAGTGGTGTCCCGGAGATTACCATCGCCGACAGAATTTATCGAATCCTTGAAATCATTAGCCCTTCAAAGAAAGTGATTGTTGCTATACAAGATTACTGGGACAACAATTGTCCCAGTAACCCTGGTAACAGTCCATTGAATTTCACTATTTTCGATTATAGTTTAGATACTCGAAACATCACTCTGTATTATGGATGCCCAAAGCCAAGTGCGAATGAGCAGCTTCAGGTGCTTCTTTTGTATCAATTTAATTGCAGCACAGATGAAACAAACACAGACACTGTTAATTACTTTTTCACAAACAATGTCATCTTATCAGCCCCTATTGCTTATTTAGAAACATGTACTGGTAGAAACGTCCAAGTTTCAGTGTTTGGATCAACAGTTGAGTACATAAACAGAGATCCAGTTTCAGCAAATGCGAATCGGTTTCTTCGTTATGGTTTTGGGTTGCAATGGAAGGCAAATAACGACATGTGTGTTAGATGTGAAGAGTCGAATGGAGTGTGTGGATATGATAGTGATACTAGTGAATTCACTTGTTATTGCCCTGATCAGCCTTATCCCTATACTTGTCCATATTCAAAAGGTACGTCCAATGTTTTTATTGTTTTACAATATATAGTTCTTAGTTCATCGGAGTTCAAAACCGGAGATTATTGTCTGACGAAACTCGTGGAAGGTGAACCACTAAATACACTCTTTAGGTAGTTGTATTAGGTTCTACGTTATTGTTTCCTTGATGATTGTTGGACTGGTGTGGTGTTAGTTTTGGTAGATGCGTTGGGTACTCCTACTACTCTGTCTCATGCTGCACGATAATTTAAACTTTCTTTCTAGTCATGTCATGTTTATCTTGTATAAATTTGAAATTTGAAGGTGGGGAATATGATTTTAACCATAAAGATGAGGTGGGTGTGAGATAGGGATGTCTGAAAAACCGGAGGGGTTTTACCTAAATATATGGGGTCAGGGCAGGTTTGGGAACGATTCCTACGTCGCTGTTTTTGACCAACTTTTAGTGGCTATAGGAGTGGGCAAAAACCAGTTCGATCGACTTTGGGGTAAACTGAATCGAATCAAAATCTGACAAGTTCTTACATTTATAAAACTGAATTAAGATATGAAATCTAACCAAACCAGCCGGTTTAGGTACCCTAGATAAGAGTATAAAATATCAGTAATGTTACACATCCCACCTTAAATCTCATATTTTTCATCCCATTACATGTGGCATGTGAGGTGTCAAATGATGAGTGGATACAAGGGGTAGGTGATTTAAATCATCATTAATGTATATCCACTCACAATTTGACACCTCATATGCCACATATAGTGGGATGAAAAAAGTGGAATTTTAGATAAGATGTTTAGCATTATTGATAAAATATTAGTCGTAGGCCTGTGGCAAAGACAGAAGAAACGTTCAAACTCCTAACTATTTAAGAGCAGTTTCCTAATTAACATATTTTATTTTTAAAATTTCAACTTGACAACTCTGTTTTCAAGTTTGCCATACCAACTCCAAATTATATGTTTTAGTGACCTTCTTTGATATATTGAAAATAGGAAACCGTCAAACAAGTACGTCTAGTATGTGATGCTGTTGGCTGTCTATAAAAATATCATTTCTCTGCTTTGTACTTTGTAGGGATTTAAGTATTGGTTAGTTGAGTTAGGGTAGAGGTGGCCATGGTTTCGGTTAAACCGACGGTTTTGCCCGCGGTTTAACCGAAACCGTATTTCCAAAAACCGCCCCAAAACCGAAACCGAAACCGAAACCGGCGGTTTCAAAACCGGTCGGAAACCGGTTGAACCGGTTGGTTACGGTTTCGGTTTGGGTACTTCCAAAAACCGCCAAAAACCGGTGGTTTTTATAAAAAAAAAAAAATTAAAAAAAATCGACTAATCAGAAGCTGACACGTGGCATTTTTTTTGAATTTTTTTTTGAAAAACCGAAACCGAACCGAAACCGAACCCAAAACCGTCGGTTTTTAAACCGAAACCGAAACCGAAACCATAAAACCGCCAGTTAGAAACCGTGTACCAAACCGGTTTTCCGGTTACGGTTTCGGTTTTGGGTGGCCACGGAACCGAAACCGCCGGTTTCAAACCGAAACCGAACCGTGGCCACCACTAAGTTAGGGCACTTTACTTGTTTGTCAGGGCGGCTCATTAGTATATTACAATGAGGTCTCTTTATCTTGTCTGACCGTCTGCTTTTTTCTTCACCGTTGTTGCAACAACACATCCAATTTTATGTGCAGCTGAACTGATTTTTATATATGGTTCGGAGAAAAGTCTCAATGTGTCTAGAGTACATTGCGTTTTTTACTCGTATCATATTATATGTGGACAAGTAAATAATCACATTTAATCTTCTACCATACGTTGTGATATGATAGAGTGGAAAGTACACATGGCGACACCACAAAAGCTTCTCTCCTACCCTACTGTTCATCTTTTTATCTCATTATTTAAATAGAAATTATAATCAACATTATGGCTAATGCATATATGAGTATTAAGGAACATATCTATTCTCTACTAATTGGAATCATCATTCTGTTAGATCTGAATAGAAAAGTGACGTTTTACACTTGACTGACATTTATCTTGGTCTCATGATTTTTTGCAGGGAACAGAAAAATATCACGTATTAAATGTAAGATCCCAGTTTCATTACCAATAAATCCAATAACATTACTAATATAGTAGAAAAGAAAATCTGAAGCAACCAATATTTTTTTTTTTTTTTTATCTTTGTTAGTGGTTGCTATAGTAGCTGGATCTGCTATTGCTGGGATTGTTGTGATAGTCTTGTTGCTTTTGATCATAAGAAAGAGAAGGAAAATTGCTGCTCAGACAAAAACAAGAGACCTGCAAACTCTTCCTACAAGTAATGGCATCACTAGTACTACAACAACTAGTTTCTCTCAAAGCATCCCTTCTTATCCCTCCTCAAAGTTAGATCTTGAAAGGGGAATGACGAGCTCCTACTTTGGAGCTCATGTTTTCAGCTATGATGAACTCGAACAAGCTACCCATAATTTTCACCCTTCTAAAGAACTTGGAGATGGAGGCTTTGGAATTGTTTATTATGGTAACATTTTTGTTTATATCTATCTATTTTTTTTAATATGATTAGTGTGTTAATATCTTAGAATTCTTTTTCAATTGTTTGATCAGGTGAACTCAAAGATGGGCGTTTAGTAGCAGTCAAACGCTTGTATGAGAATAGTTTTAAACGTGTTGAGCAGTTCATGACTGAAATTGAGATACTTAATAAATTACGACATCCCAACCTTGTGACTCTCTATGGATGCACCTCCAGACATAGTCGCGAGCTCCTCCTTGTTTATGAATATATACCTAATGGAACTGTGGCTGATCATCTCCATGGACGGAATTCAAACTCTGGTCTTCTCTCTTGGCCTATTCGATTGAGCATTGCTGTCGAAACAGCCGAAGCATTGGCTTTCCTACATTCTTCTGATGTCATACACCGTGATGTCAAAACCAATAACATTCTCCTTGAAAACAACTTCCGAGTAAAAGTTGCAGATTTTGGCCTGTCAAGATTGTTCCCCACTAACGTTACCCACGTTTCGACTGCTCCACAGGGAACACCAGGCTATGTCGATCCCGAGTATTACCAGTGCTACCAGCTCACCGACAAGAGTGATGTTTTCAGTTTCGGTGTGGTCTTAATCGAGCTGATTTCATCCTTAGAAGCTGTGGACACAAACAGGCACAGGCACGATATTAACTTGGCTACCATGGCTGTAAACAAAATTCAGAATCAAGCATTGAGTGAGTTGGTCGATCAATCTCTTGGGTTTGAAAGGGACTATGCAGTAAGAAGTATGGTGACATCCGTGGCAGAATTGGCTTTCCGTTGTCTGCAACAAGATAGAGAGATAAGACCTTCAATGCAAGAGGTGGTAGAAGTTTTGAAAGGAATCCAAGATGAACACTTTCGAACACAGAAACCAGAGGTTGTGGACATCACCACAGATGATGCTGCGCTTTTGAAAAATGCTCCTCCCCCAATTTCACCAAACTCTGCTTCCTTCTAGTGGTTTCTTCAGATATGTTTTTGTTGTTGATACTAGATAAATGAAACATCATTATAAAGATGCATCTACTGCTTAGGCCATGTATATAGTCAATTACTTTAATTATATTTGAGATGTATTTTATACAAATGCTTTGATGCTTTGATAATGTTTTATAATCAATTTGATATTTTGCTGTGAATGTTTCAAGTTAGAAGTAATTACCGGAAACCTACCTGAGGTTTGCTAATTGACACTCAAAAACAACTTTATCAACGTTTGACACTCACTTCCCCTGCTGTTAGTGTTGAACGTTATATTTAACTGTTGACTTTTTAAAAAGCCTAAAAATATGAAACTATCCTTCACACCTATAATATAAAAAATAAAAATAAAAAAAAAAACTAATTTTTGATACCTAAACTTCTATTGGATACCGATCCCACTAATAGAAGTTTAGCACGTACTTTAATTTTTAAGATAAATGTAAAAAATAAAAGAAAAAAAGTCATATGCTAAATACCATGGGGCTACAAGTTCATTTTCCCTAGATTTGGACAAGTGTCCAAAAGTTAACGTAAATTATTTATTATATATTTTAAGGTTTGTTCTTCCAATTTTACCCTTTTTAATATAATTTTTCTTAACACAAGAATTAGGAGAAAAAAAAAAAACAATAATCCAATTAAGAAATTATAAATCTTTAAAAAAAATAAGAAATTCAAAATCAATTGAAAAATAAAAAATTCGAGATCAACACTTTCAAAACCTAAAAACTCAATATAAACACCTATTTTTCACCGGAGACACAAAAAATTAAAAATAAATAAATAAATAACACACAAGAACACAGCAAAATACCAACCCAGACTCTGAGCTAACTTGTTACTCTGGTTTTTTATACAGGGAAAGTGAGAGGCCAGACACCCAACTCCCAAGGTCGCCAAGCAAGACAAGAAGAATTAAGGAGCCAATAATTATAAATTAGATACGGCTAGTTTGCCAATTATTATAAATTATACTTCCTTTTGCAGAGATTCAATCTCTAAATAAACATCGATACAAGCTTCCAGTTGAAGCTCAAACGAACAAAACAAATTCATTAAAAAAAAAATTTATAGACCCAGCGGCCACAACTGCATATATATTTTTTCCATTAAAAAATCCAACATCAACCCCACCCATACCCAAACCTAGCCACCTAAACTAGCAACCAACCAAACCCCCCCATCAACGGTTCATTTTTTGATTAGGAGTTCATTGTGCCAAGCGAAATTGAAGAAGAAGAAGAAGCCGGAGTTCGTGTCGCTGGAGGAGACCGCCGGAATAGGGAGAGAGAGAAAGAAAATAATACATTTTGGTTAGGGTTAAGGTTTGGTGTTTGCTGTTTGGGAGTTAGAGAAGATGATGATGGGACGATGATGAAGATGGAGATTTTAGTATTGTTAAATCGGTCTCGTTTCTATCAGGACATTCTTATATAACTTTATCAGGATATTGAATGTGAGTCATTCATTTATAAAAATGATTTGACAAGTGCATACATACCAAGTCAAAGTATGTAAAACGAGTGACTCACATTCATTGTCCTTATATAATTCTATTAGGGCACCCTCATAAGAAAATTTTCGTTATTAAATAATTATATATATATATTTAATAATTTACTCATTTACCCTTATAATTGTTATCTTGTTAACCTATGGTTAATTTTTAGACACTTGTCCAAATTTAAAGAGGGAGGTAATGCTCACCCCAAAGAGGGGTGCAAAATATATGGACCTCAAATTAGTATGTATTTTTAAAATACCATTGACTAAAATTACCAAAAAGACTAAATAGTTTGTAAGTATCCCACAAATAATTATTAATTAGTTTCCTATTTTAATTTTTTGTGAAAAAAAAAAAGTTTCCGATTAATGATTAAATATTAACATATATCATTAATAACTTTTTCTATTTTTTTAAACTCTAGATTCTCTTTTAAATATTAATTTCAAATATATTTCAATTTCGTTTAAGGAAATACAAATTGATTGCTAAGTATGGAGAAAGAATCAAAATCATCCAAAATTGGTTGTGAAAATTTTGAATTAATTATTATTAGTTTCAAAATCAAAATCTCTTTAGATTTTTATTTTATTTTATCAATATCAATTATTTTTTAACTTTATCAAAAACTTTTCTACTTCCAAATCAATTGGGACATGACACAAACTTTACATCCCTACCACTCTCACAAGCAGAAAATGGATCTTCAACCAGAAAACCTCAAATCGTAATGATTTTGTGGACATAAAACAATCAATAAGAAATTGAGAGAGTTGTTTGACATGACAAGAGAGAAAAAAATAAAGAAAAATAAAGTATGATTTTATGGAATAAAAACATAAAAGAGAAAAGGTGACTGAAGAGAAAGAACCGTGATAGAATTAAAGATAATAATAAAATTAATTAAATAACATAATAATAGATGTAAGTAGTGTGTACTTACAAAAATATAATACAGTATAATTTTGAAAATCATATTTTTGGTATTAAGTGGGGTTCATTTACAAATTATAAAAATTTTGATGTGTGTGATTACGAAATTAGTGTATATACAGATTTAAGGGGTGCGATTATAACAACTCAATTTGAAATTAATTCAAATTGTAATAATCAGTCATGAAAGTTGACTCATGATTCCTTCTCTACCAGGGCAGGAAATTGACAAAAAAACAGAAAATGTGTATATAGGTGTAGGGGGGGTCACTCTATAGTTATTGTAGTCGGGCTCTTACGACTTGTTGCTAGAACTTTTTCGAATCAAATTTGTCGGTTACTTTACCAACCTAAAAAGGAAAAGAAGAAAAAAAGTGAACAAAAATCTACCAACCGTAAAAAAAGCAATTCGAGCCTTAGTTTGTGCTATTTTGTGGCCTTATTTTGTTTGGACTAAGCGTTGATATGGATTAGAAATAAAAGGCTTCAAAAATATAGATGATTCATGAATGATTGAGCTTTCTAGGTTAAGTGATGGGTCTCCGATGATCAGAAAATATGTTGCCAACGTTTTGGCATGCAAGTGAGCTTTTTTAAGTTGAGAGAAAAGCATGATCCCTTCTTTGTGGCAGGAGGGGGGGTATTTATAGGCCTCACTAGAGGTGAATTGGCCGTTCCTGAGATCCAGGGCGAAATTTGCGGAAACATAATTTGATTTGAAATTCAAATTATGTTTATGTTTTTATATGATAATAGTGGAGTAACCAAGTCAAAACAAGATGAATCAATGGATCTTCGGGTCGACTCACCACGAGTGGGTTTGAATTGAGTTGTTTTGCCATTATCGTCCATGGGTTTAAGGACTAGGCTTAAAGCCATGGACATAACCATGATTGAACACTAGGGTAGGCTAGAATTTTTTTTTTTTTTTTTAACTGAACATTGACGTCATCTAGTTATGAGAACATAGTGAGACGTTTCTGTAAAATGTATATTCTAAATAAATACGTTACAAAATTTTATTTTATTTTTTAAAAATCAAATTAAATTATAGTAGAAACATGAAATGCAAATGCAAACACAAATTAAATTATACAATATTTTTATATTAGTTTGATTCATTCGAAATATACTAAAACAATGTTCTGAGAAATTTAATAAAATTCATTTAACAAAATCATTACTTTATAAATTTAAAATTGGATTACTCCTAAAATCCCATTATCTATATTTAACAATAACCCTAAAATTTCAACAACATTTTTTTTTTTTTTTAAGTAACAAAATAAAATATTTAAAGTCATAATATCCACTCAAACATATATAAATGTTGATGTTGATGAATGGATTGAAACAATTTTGAAAAATGGGGAGAAATAATTGTTATTATAAAAAGAAGAAAAAGAAAAGAAAATTTATTTATTTTTTACTCTAATTAGGAATTAAAATCAATTATTTAATTAATTAAATTTTTTTCTTTACTTTTTTTTTTTTTAAGTGGGGCAGGGTGGGCTTGAGACCACCCTAACCCCCACAGTGGTCTGTACCTGCTTAAAATCCATTTTTGGCTACCACATGCATACATTAAAATTTGTTTATTAAGTTTAATGTAAATTAGATGAATCTCAAAACCAGTACCACAAAGGTTTTGTAGAAAATTATTTAGATTAATGTTACATTGCCATAAGGCTAGCTTAAATTATTTTATTTTTAATTTTAATTTTTTATATAATCTAAATGATATGAGAAAGTGATTAATAATATTAATCCAGATGGAATGTAAAAATTACCACCTCCTGGCCCGTGTCATTTAAAAATAAATTTTTTTACAAAGCTTTGGACAACTTACTAATACTCAACTTTAAATGCTTTCTAAAAAGACAACTTAAAAGACACTTTTATTTTGTTTAGTTTTGGAGACAGAAGAAGGATTAAATTTAATCTTAAGTAAATCAGAAAGAACCAAGGAGCAAATAATGTAAGAAAATTGATAATGCAGACTTCTTCAAAATTCCCTTTCAATGATTTCTTCCAAAAATGCTTTTAGTTACAATTATTCTAAAAAGCAGTTTAGTTTTAAGCTCTAAGAAGGAAAAAATTGGTGAAAATGAAAAGGTGACAGATCAGTTGTTGGAGAAAAGTAGTTGAAGTCAAGACTGAAAAAAAAGGCCCACCAATCCACGACCGTATGAATCCACGCAGTTGATTGATCCATTTTCCAACCTCCAAAGAAAGAATCAAACTTCAAGTTGATTGATCACTTGGAACTATGCAAAACTCATGATGACTTTTAAGTTGAAAAATACTCGTGAGGACTTTCTTCCTCGGTCTTTCACCCCTACCTATGCTCTAATTTATTCGAGATATTTTCGTACCATACAAACTACATATATATTTTCTTTATAAATGATTTATGGACAATTTTATACATATTAAAAGAAAAAATCATCATATTAGTTTAAATTCATAAATTAGGGAGAGCATATTTTTAAGGGAGTTTTGGAATTAAACGTAGAATCAGAATTACCTGGTAGTTAATGCCCCTTATATTAGATATCAAAAGATTAAAATGGTAGAGCACTGTTCCTTTTGCAACAAAATGTCAATTGTCAAGCATGGAAAAAAAGGAAACAGGTAAAAAACAAGTCTTGACGTCAACTAAACGGCCACAAAGATTCAAAGTCTTTTGTATATCTTCCTTGAATTTTCCATCCTGATCGAAAACTGTGATGTTAACACTTTAATCAATCTATAATTTCCCAACACCACTAAACTCACTTAACTCAGAACTCGTTTCCCCTGTACACTGGTTTCACCGGAAATGAATTCCCACCTCTTCTCTTTTTCTCCTTTTCTTTCTCTTGTATGTTTCATATGGGTCGTTTTTGTAAAGATTCATTCATCTTCAAGCAATCCTAATTACAACATGTACGAAGCCTGTAAAAGTCATCAATTCCACTGCGGGAACATCAAATCCGGTTATCCTTTCTGGGGAAAATCTCACCAGGGACCGCAACCGCAACCGTGGGGTTGTACCTACCATCCTGAGTTGAAGCTCAATTGCGAAGCTGGTGATGTAACTACCATGATGATCAATGAAGTCAATTACAGGGTTTTAGATATCAATTCGAAAGACCAAACTATGAGGATTGTAAGAATGGACTCCTTGAATGGATTATGCCCCGGATTTCACAACACAACAATCAACCATGAGATATTCAATTATTCATATGGGTATCAGAATGTGACATTCATGTACGATTGCCCATCAAATAAAAATCAAGCTCTTCCTCTATCGCACATGCGTTGCTCTTTTAGTGAAGGTGTGGAACATAGGAATTTGTCCATAAAAGAAGGAGATCATGGTCCTGGGAATTGTAATACTAGTGTCTTTTTTCCTGTTCCTAAGTATTTACTTCCGCGAGTAAGAGATGATCCGTTGGATTTGAGACAAGTCCTGAACCAAGGATTTGAGTTGAAATGGAAGCTTGGAGGCATCTCATGCGAGGACTGCACCAATTCTAAGGGAACTTGTGGTTGGGATCCTGATAACAATAAAACAAATTGCTTCTGCCCAAATCAGCCAGCTGTTGACTTCCCCAATGCATGTCCAGCTCCAGGTACGCAAACCTCTAATTTATTTTTATAAGCAGAGATAATCAGGTTTTAATTTACAATCTAAAGATTTAATTGATTGCTGTTAACACCTCAAGATCGTTTCGTGGTTTTAGATGTCAACCTTCTTAGTTTAGTTGAACAATTTTTCAGTGACACTCATTAAATATACGAGTGACAGGATTAGGCTGCAACGCGGCTTGTGGTATCCACTGTTATACAAGTTAACTCTGCCGCCTTGTAATGTCAATGTGGTAGAGTTGGGAATCTTAGATGACAAAAATATTTACCTTATGAAAAATAAATTTTTTTTATTTAAAAATATTATCATATATAAAAAAATTGTGTTGATCCAAAATTGAGACAATGAATGATTAGGAAAAAAAAAAACTTAGAATTCAGATTTTACTTCATCGCATACGGGGTGGTGTTGGATTTTAACTTTATTACCACCAGGCACGTGGAGCCGTGGATGGCATTCAATCTGAATACCACGTAACGTACTGTGCTCGGACCCAACCTCTGGTTCTGTTGTTTCTAGGGTGGGCGCGCGCTGAGTTCTAGTATAAACTGTTTTTTTTTTTATTTTTAGAAACATTTATTATTTGGAAGCCTGAAAATTCCACCGATTAAACTTGCCATTGTTATTCTTTTCTTATTCGTATCATTCTACCTCTTCCTCATCCCTTTAGTTCTAAAAATATATATACAGCAACCTGCTCTTCAACGACTACCTTTTTGTAAAGATTTTGTGTCTTAATAATATTTCCCTCAATGACTTTTCTTTCTTTCAGAGTAGTTCGGCAGTATGTCAGTAACTCTAATTTGTCAATTTAGATCAATTTTAATAGCTAGATAGAGTCATTGTTTTAATATATTATTATTATCTTTTTATTCAACAAAATAATCAATAAAATAATTTGTTTTATATCATATTTTAGGGTATATTCAGCTTAGCTGCAAAAGTTGGTCCCCACGACCCCACCCCACACCAAGTGAATCAAATGATCTCATCCAGGTTTATATCTAGACTAGAGATGACAGTAATCCCCGTGAGGCAGGGGCTTTGTAGGGTTTTTTCGGGGACGGGAATGAAAATAAAGTCTTATCATATCACCAAGGTGAAGCGATGTAGGGACGGAGGAAGCACTCCCCCGCCCTGATATCTATATATTATATATTATATATAATATAATATTCAGATTTTTAAAATCATTTAATATTAATTTTTTTTAATATAAATAAATTTTTTTTTTTTAAAACTAAACTTTAGAAGTTGGTTTGTTTTATAGAATCTTTGATTTTGGACTAAATATGAATTTCTATTTTATTCTTTGTTATAAGTTGTAATTTTTAAATAGTTATATTAGAGAGTGAATAGGGTGGGTATGGAGAAGGCCTCTCTAAAGGGGAATCCCCACCCCGACCTCGTTTTTGTTAATGCAGGGACTGGGACGGGGACGGGGACGGTTTGAAGGGGCAGGGAAGGAAAAGCATTCCCCGACCTCAACCCACCCCGTTGCCATCCCTAATCCAGACGTATGTGTATATGACCTTAGTTTGTTTGAGCTTTCTTTTGCTTTCAAGATGACTTATTTGGTACCTTTCACACGCAATTTATTGAATTTTTATCATTTTTAACCCTCAAAGAACTAGTCAATGAGGATGCTTCAACTAGGGATGGTGGCCAATAAGGGAATGGGGGTGGATGTAAGTCCTCCCCCCCATTTCCTCATTTGGGGGAAATGGGGATGGGGTAGTTAGTTTTAGGGGAGGTCTCCCATCCCCATCCTCATTTCTCTATTTCCCCCATTTTAATTTGGGGTTTTCTCATTTCCCTATTTCCCCGTGTCCCTTATTTCCTCATTCCCCATTTTCATTTTCCCTGTATCAGTAAAAAGCTTCCTTAAAGTAGTTTCCTTTCAAATTAAAAGCTCCTAACAAGGTCCCAAGTCCAAATTGCAAACTGCATACACAAAAAAGGCCCAATATATAAAAATCAGCAAGAAAACAAAAATTTGTACCAATAACAATAATCTATTGGGCAGGGCCACAACACACACCCACAACCGACCAGCCACTAAAAAAGAACAAGGACAGCAGCTGGGCAAATAGCACCAGAGCAGAACAAAGGGAAAAGAACTGAATTTTATAGCACCTGACCAACTGTTAGTGGCTATAGGAGTGGGCAAACACCAGTTCGATCGACTTTGGGCTAAACTGTATCGAATCAAAATCTTACAAGTTCTTAAATTTTATAGAACTGAATTATGATATGAAACCTAACCAAACCAGACAGTTCATGTACCCTAGAGAAGAGTATAATAGAATATGCATTTGATATTGTTTTTAAAATAGTGTTTTTGAAAAATATTTTTTTAAATGGAAATCATGTTTTAAAAATGATATTTTAAAAAATGTAATATGTTTGGTAGTATTTTTTAAAAGTAGTTTTCTAAAACGGAAAACGATGTAAAAGTGTTTGATTGTTGTTTTTAAAATGGATAAAGTAGTTGTTTGAAAATAAAAGTTGATTTGTTTTGAAATGATGTTTTTGAAAATGGTAAAAAACATTAGAAAGTTGTTTTTAACTTTTTAATTATATATTTTAAAAAGTTGTTTTTTATTTTCAAAAACAGTTTTATAAAACGGTAAACAAACAATATTAAAGTTGTTTTTTATTTTCAAAAATAGAAAACCATTATAAAAAATGGTTCCAAAGAGCAGCTAATATCCTGACAAACATGGAAACGTTCAAACTCCTAACTATTTCTGGGCAGTTTCCTATTTCACATATTTTATTTTTATGTATTCCATCCAACGAGAAAAAACAATGATAAAGCATTGATTTTTGTGTGGGAAAATTCCAACTTGACAACTCTGTTTTCAAGTTTGCCATACCAACTCCGAATTATATATATATATATACACACACGCGTGTGTATATATATATACGGTCGTGTTTTTATCAGGACATCCTTATATAACTTTATCAGAATATATATATATATATACGGAAATTTTCCTACGAGGATGCCCTGATAGAATTATATAAGGACATTGAATGTGAGTCACTCGTTTTACATACTTTGACTTGGTATGTATACACTTGTCAAATCACTTTTATAAATGAGTGGCTCACATTCAATATCCTGATAAAATTATATAAGGATATCCTGATAGGAACGGGACTGTATATATATATATATATATATCCAACATGTTTTAGTGACCTTCTTTGATATATTGAAAATAGGAAGCCGTCAAACAAGTACGTCTAATATGTGATGCTGTTGGCACATATTGGTAAACTTGTTTATCATGGCGGCTCATTAGATATCTCTTTATTTTTCACAAAACTAATCATAAGATTTGTAGACGATTACGTTATGATACTTTCATAATCGATAGACGTCACAAGATATTTATATTGATATAATTGATTTGTATCCATGGTTTTCGTTCAATGTACCTTTTTTCACTCGCATTACACTATATATGTGGTATACTGGTATTATTAAAAAATCTCATGTAATCTTCCAAAATTTTTCTTTAAAATGTAGGAACTGTAACATTATGCCTAATGCATTTAGAGGATTAAGGAAGATATCGGTACTCTACTAATTGGAATCATCATTGTGTTTAATCTAGAAGATTTTAGATCCAAAAAAGAAAGTGAAGTCCATTAAATTTGTCCGATCCGATTAGAATTTTATTTTTGTGTTTAATTCATTTGTTTGACGTGACATTTATCTTGGTCTCATGGTTTTTGCAGGGAACAAAGGTTTACCGCCTGCTGCAGGTAAAATCCCAATTTCATTAAAATATATATATATATATATATATTTATATATATATGAAATTTTCCAATAACATAATGCAGAAAAGAAAATCTGAAGAAACCAATTTTTTTTAATTTTTTTTATTTTTAGTGGGTGGTATAGCAGCCGGATCTGCTGCTGTTGTGATTTTTGTGGTAGTCTTCTTGCTTTTGAACATAAGAAAGAGAAGGAAAATTGCTGCTCAGACAAAAACAAGAGACCTGCAAACTGCTCCTACAATTAATGGCACCACTAGTACTACTACTACAACTAGTCTCTCTCAAAGCATCCCTTCTTATCCCTCCTCAAAGTTAGACCTTGAAAGCGGAATGACGAGCACCTACTTTGGAGCTCATGTTTTCAGCTACAGTGAACTCAAACAAGCTACCCTTAATTTTCACCCTTCTAAACAACTTGGAGATGGAGGCTTTGGAATTGTTTATTACGGTAAATTTTTTTGTTTATATCTTATAATTCATTTTATATGATTAGTGTGTTAATATCTTAATTAGAATTCATTTTCAATTCTTTGATCAGGTGAACTCAAAGATGGGCGTCCAGTAGCAGTCAAACGCCTATACGAGAACAGTCTTAAATGTGTTGAGCAGTTCATGACTGAAATTGAGATACTTACTAAATTACGACATCTGAACCTTGTGACTCTGTACGGGTGCACCTCCAGACATAGTCGCGAGCTCCTCCTTGTTTATGAATATATACCTAATGGAACTGTGGCTGATCATCTCCATGGACGGAATTCAAACTCTGTTCTCCTCCCTTGGCCTGTTCGATTGAGCATTGCCGTCGAAACAGCCGAAGCACTGGCTTTCCTCCATACTTCAGATGTCATACACCGTGATGTCAAGACCAATAACATTCTCCTTGAAAACAACTTCCGAGTAAAAGTTGCAGATTTCGGCCTCTCAAGATTGTTCCCCACTAACGTTACCCACATTTCGACTGCTCCACAGGGAACACCAGGCTATGTCGATCCTGAGTATTACCAGTGTTACAAGCTCACCGACAAGAGTGATGTTTTCAGTTTCGGTGTGGTCTTAATCGAGCTGATTTCATCCTTAGAAGCTGTGGACACAAACAGGCACAGACAAGATATTAACTTGGCTAACATGGCCATAAACAAAATTCAGAATCAAGCATTGAGTGAGTTGGTCGATCAGTCTCTTGGGTTCGAAAGGGACTATGCAGTAAGAAGTATGGTGACATCCGTGGCAGAATTGGCTTTCCGTTGTCTTCAGCAAGATAGAGAGATAAGGCCTTCAATGCAAGAAGTGGTACAAGTTTTGAAAGGAATCCAGGATGAACACTTTCAAACATAGAAACCAGAGGTTGTGGATGATGTTGTGCTTTTGAAGAATGCTCCTCCCCTAATTTCACCAAAATCTTCTTCCTCTTAGTGGTTTCTTTAGATATGCTCATCTGCTTTTGTTGTTAATACACCTACTACTTAGGCCATGTATATAGTTATCAATTACTTTAATCATATTTAAGATGTATTTTATACAAATGCTTTGACGCTTTGATAATGTTTTATAATTAATTTCAAAATTTGCTGTGAATGTTTCAAGTTATAAAAAGTACATTTAAATAGAAATGGTGGTAGAGATAACTCTAAACCTCAAGAAGTGGAAAGTCCTAATATATGATCATTTTTGTCTATTGCAGATGAAGGTAACAACATTGTAATCAAAGTGGTGCAGAAGAGCTCATGTTATTGACAAAATTTAGAGCAGACTATAGAGAATGAATATAATTTTGGTATTATTCTTCTATGAGCTGATCAGGTTACATATATAGGAAGATTAGAGAAGCTTAGTTCAATTGAACTTATAAATCCTAGTATGAGAAGGAATTATACTACAAGATAAGTACAACAGTTTAACTAAGAGATAATTACAAGAGATACAATCCTTACTAAACATAGTCATCCTTTACACGCCTCTACAAGATAGTGGGCATGTCAGAAACACTAATATTGGACCGTAGTAAACAAAATCTTGTCCTGGATAGGGGTTTGGTTAGTGAATCTACAAGTTGATCAGCTAACAAAACATGAGATATCATGAGTTGATTCCTTTAAACCTTTACCCTAACAAACTGGAAGTCAATGGCAATGTGTTTCATCCGAGAGTGAAAAACTGGATTGGAGCACAGGTAGGTAGCTCTGATGTTATCACAGTAGATTGTTGGTGGGTTTTTGATAGGAATAAGCAATTCTCGCAAGAGAGAGGACAGCCAGATCATTTCAAAGGCAGTGGTTGCAATGGCTCTGTATTCAACTTCAGTTAAGGACCTAGCGACTGATTGTTGCTTGCGAGAGCACCAGAATATGACATTTGACCAAAGAAAGACAATATAAGTACTCGTGGAGGTCCTGTCATCTAGATTGCCTACCCAATTCGTGTCTAAAAACGCATGAAGTGAAATTAGTGAGTCTCGGCGCAGCACCAAACTATGCCCAAGTGTGCCGCGTAGGTATTGAAGAAGTCTTTTGGCGAGCGACCAATGGCCTGAAGTAGGACGATGCATGAACTGAGCTACTTTATTCACGACGAATGCAATATCAGGCCAAGTGAAAGATAGGTACTGTAGGGCACCAATCACTTGGTGAAATCGGTAGTATCAGTTAAATAGGTGCCATCAAGAAGGTTAGATTTTGGTCTGTAGGAAGCAGCGTGGACACTGGTTTGGCCTCTTCTATCTTAGTTCGTGTGAGTAGGTCAGTGATGTATTTTTGTTGAGAGAGAAAGGGCTAGCGAAGCAACGTAAAACCTAAATTCCAAGAAAGTAGAATAGCCCTCCAAGGTCTTTGATGGAGAAACGTCGAGCAAGCGTTGAGATGAAGTCATTAACAAGTGCATCATCACTTCTAGTTACTTTGATGACATCAATATACACCAATAAAAAAATCACACACCTATTGGCATTAAAGATGAACAAGGAGCTATCGGAGTGAGAGTTAACAAACTCATTTTGAAGCAGGAATTGTCGAAGTTCGTTGTACCATGCCCAAGGGGCTTGTTTGAGTCCGTAGATGGCTTTCTTGAGGTGACATACATGTAATGGGAGAGCAGAATCAGTAAATCTCAGTGGTTTTTCCATAAACACATTCTTAGTTAAGTGACCCTGAAGGAATGCGTTGTTCACATCCAGTTAGTGAAGATACCACCCTCTTGATACCGCAATGCTTAGTAAAATTAGGATTGTGGTAGTCTTGACAACAGGACTGAAAGTGTTAGTGTAATCTATACCTGGTCCCCGGTGAAACCCTTTGGCCATCAAGCGAGCTTTGTATTTAGAGACGGCCATCCAAAGACATTTTGATGTGAAATACCGACTTGTACCCAACTGTGTTATGGCATGATTGTGATGGAACTAAGTCCCAAGTTTCATTCTGAACAAGTGCATTGAATTCTTCAGACATCGTTCATCTCCATTTCGGGGATTTCAGGGCTTGAGAGACACATGTGGGTTCAGATTGAGTGGACAAAAGAACACCTGTGAGTGGCTTGTGAATGTTATTTTTGAACCATGTTACCATGGGATGGTTGCCGATTGAAGCGGTGACAGGTGCGGGTACAAAGGGTATTGGATGCATGGCTGGTGCAAGGGTTGACGATGCAGCTGAGTTGACTGTGGAAGCAACACCAGTTGGTGTGACCAGTGTAAGTGTAGGTGTAGGTAGGGAGAATGCGGAAGGGATGCCAACTAGTGTAACTGGTTTGAGAACAGGTAGAGCTGGTGCTGAAGTAGGAGCTGGTGTGGCCGTGGGAGCTAATTCGGTGGTGGGTGGCTGTGAGAAGGTTAGGACCGCAACTTGTGCTCGAGAATCAAGGAGAGTTGTCTAACCAAGTGTCTCATGCATGGCCGGTCTTAGTGAAGAGTGTGTGTGTGAGATTAGGATGGCTATAGACAGAGGGACATTCGGCGACCATGACGAGTATATGGTATGGTGTGGTGTGGTCTGGTAGGAAGAGGTTGTTGTGGAGTGATTTGTAAGGAAATACGGACTCAATGAAGTTGACATGACGAGACAATAACAGACAATAAGTTTTGTGGTCTAGACAGTGATAAGCATTTTGGGAGAGGGAGTACCTGATGAAGATGCATGTCTTGGACCAAGGTTCTAACTTGTGATTATTGTACGGGTTAACCTATAGGTAACAAAGACAACCAAAGACACACAATTTAGCGTACGACGGACTAATACCAAAAAAATATTTAAAAGGCGTTAGCATTTTTAACAAAGGTGTAGACATTCTATTAATTAGGTACACGACGATGATGAATGCTTGTGACCAGAATGTAAGAGGGAGTGAGGAATGTGTGAGGAGAGATAGACCAGTCTCAATAATGTGTTTGTGATGACACTCAGAGATACCATTGTGTTCCGGCGTGTGAGGTGTTGTGGTGAAGTGGGAGATGCCATGACTTGCAAGGGTTTGCCTTAGTGCAATATATTCTCCACCATTGTCATTATAGAGCGAGATGATAGAGTGATTAAAAAAAAATTCCACAAGGGTTTTAAAAAGAATAAAAATGTCATGAACATCATATTTATTTTTTAAAGGATAGATCTACATGTATTTTATAAAGTGATCAATAAATAGAACATAGTACTTGTAACCACCTCTAGAGATAATTGAAGAATTCCAAACATCTGAATAGATGACTTCAAGTGGTTTAAATTAAATACAGTTGAAACTGAAAACGGCAATTTGTGAGTTTTATTAATTTGACACACTACATGGAATGCTATAATTATTAGACGAAGCAACAGACAATGCTTGAGATGACACTAACTTAGAGATAATTTTTGATGATGAGTGACCTAGACGGTGATGCCGGTTAGAGATGGAGGCTTTGACACTGGAGAAGGCAATGATTGGTGGTGGCATTTCTAGCCGAGCATGAAATGGCCATTCATAGACTCCATTCCTAGTTCGTTCTCGCATGAGCTGCACCCCCGTAAGGAGATCCTTCATAATAAAAAAAGAGGGTGAAAATTCCACATTGACTTTGTTCGAGATACAAAATTTTGAAACAGAGATCAAATTTTGTTTCATGTTAGGCACATATAACACATTAGATAATAAAAAAGGTGAGGGTTTGAATGGTAGAGTAAGAGAACCAGTGTGTGTAATATGCAAACCTGAGCCATCGCCAATCATAATATCATCAGACCCATTATATGGAGAGTGCAAAGAGAGGCTTTGAAGGTCTGCAGTTACATGGTGGGAAGCACCCGAGTCAAAGAGCCATTCAACCGAGTTGGTCATTGGAGAGGCAAAGTGTGCGCGCGGTTGCTAGTGCCGTGGTGGTTGATTTTTGACAGTGGGTAGGGGCTGATTTCCAGCAGGTCATGCACCAATTGGAGTAAAGCTGAAAGCTGTGCATTTTTTAGCTGTGTGTCCTTGCTCTTTGCATAGCTGATAGAAGCCACAGTAAGGTCTATAATTGTTTTGCTGATTCGGAGTATTGGGATACCTTTGATTCACGGTCGCAGAGGTAGAATCAGCCTGTTTGTATGAGTTTGGCGTATAAGACCTGTTATTGTTGTTATTATTGCTTCGGTTTTGGTTTGATTGATGACCAGAGAACGGTTTTGCAGCATAGTTAGTAGTAATGGGAAGTCTTTGACTCTTTGTGACCTCTTATTTCAGAACGACTTCAAAGTTGAGAAGTTTTTTATGAAGTTCCTCAAACGAGATTGGTGTGTCATGAGCACGTATAGCTTACGATATGTCTTTGAATTCATCTCCCAATCTATTGAGAATTTTTACAGTGAGGTTTTTGAAATTTTCCGGAGCGTCAAGCATAACGAGTTCATCAACAATACTTTTTGCATGTTGCATATATTCAGTGATTGATTGAGTGCCTTTCGAGATGTTGGTGAGAACTCCTTTAAGGTGCATGATGTGGCCTTTAGAGGGTTTAGCATAGGTGTTGGCTAGGGCAGTCTATACATCATGAGAGGTTTTAGCGGAAGCAATAAAAGGGATGATAGATGAAGATATGGAGCCAAGTATAACATTGAGTAGCAGCTGATCTTGTCTTACCCAGATGTTGTAGGCGGGATTGGAATAATGATGTCGTTGGTTGTAACTGTTGCGGGTGGACATTAGTGGTGGCCATCTACGAAACCCATTAGATCAAAGCGAATAAGAAGGGTGTGAAACTGGAGTTTCTAGAAGTGATAGTTGGTTGCGGTGAGTTTTAGTGGTGCTTGGGTTGAAACGTTAATGGAGATGATGGTGTTGGAAGAGGCGGACGTGATGTTATAGGAAAAGGAAGAGGAGGAAGAGGAAATCACGGTGACCGCATATGAAGGAGTAGTGTTGGCCATTGTTGGATCGTGGACTCTTTTGAGTTTATTGTGGCTCTGATACCATATAGAGAATGAATATAATTTTGGTATTATTCTTTTATAAGCTGATCGGGTTACATATATAGGAAGCTTAGAGAAGCTTAGTGCAATTGAACTTATAAATCCTAGTATGAGAAGGAATTATACTACAAGTACAACAATTTAGCTAAGAGATAATTACAAGAAATACAATCCTAACTAAACACAATCATCCTTTACATAAACTTTAAGGATAGTTTTACAAGATCTCAAAAATAATTTTGAACCCAAAAGAGTGAAAATTATCAAGTGCGTGTACTTATGGGATTGCACCTGTGCAATTCGGGGTCACATAAAAAAAAAAAAAAAAAAAAAAAAGCTTGAGAAATCTCATACCTGAAAATTGTTGAGGATATTAAATCCAACTACAACTCTGACTTGAAATCCAACTCCACTACAAACTTGAAATCCAACTCTACTACAGACTTGAAGTCTCACATCAATCCATCTCCGTCTCATACTTGAAGTCTTTGTTATTATCTTATATTACTTTACTTTATTCTTTATCATATATTGTATTTATTCTTTAGGTGATAGTTATTAGTTCAAGTAGTTTAATAGTTTTAAATTTCCTATATCGTGATGCACAACCTGTGTAATTATATATACTTGTAAATCAAGTTCATTAATATCAAGTAGCATTAATTAATCTACACAGAATTATTTCATTCTCTATATGGTATTAGAGCTACTCCAAACCTCAAACGATTCATCTGATCCAGCCATGGCCATCATCAACTCAAACGAGTCCAGCACCATCATCATCTCATCGTCTTCTTTTTCTTATAGCATCACCACCTCCTCGAACACAATAATCTCCATTAACGTTGCAACTCAAGCTCCTCTAAAACTCACGGCAACAAATTACAAGTCATGGAAACTATAATTTCACACACTCCATGTGGGCTTCGATCTCATGGGTTTCATTGACGGTCGAAATCCATGTCTACCAACAACAATCATGGCCGGCGATACCACTACACCAAATCCGGTGCACCACCTATGGACCAGGCAAGACCAATTGCTATTAAATGCAATCCTTGGATCCATATTCCCATCAATTGTGCCATTTATTGCTTCCGCTCAAACCGCTCGTGATGCATGGACTGCACTAGCCAACACATATGCAAAACCTTCTAAAGGACATATATCATGCATCTTAACGGTGTGTTCACTAACATCACCAAATGTATTCATTCCATTACCGAATACATGCAACACGCAAAGAGTATCGCAGATGAACTGGTTAAACTAGATGCACTTGAAAATTTTGAAGACTTGACTGTAAAAATCCTAAATGGCTTTGGTGATAAATTCAGAGACATATCATCAGCCGTACGTGCCCATGACTCACCAATCTCATTTGAAGAACTCAATGAAAGACTACTCAATTATGAAGTTGTTCTAAAACAAGAAATTACAAGGAATCAGAAACTACCCATCACTGCCAACTATGTTGTCAAACCCTTGTCAAGTGGTTACCAATCCAGCTATAACCGATCAAACCCCAACACCAGAGCATTCGGGCCAACATACTCTAACAAGCCAGCAGATTCCTCTTCCTCAAATCATAGAACCACCACTGCCCGAAACCAATCAAATGAACTTATACCACATCGCGGCTTCTGTCAATTTTGTGGAGAACAGGGATATACAGCAAAATGGTGCCCCACATTCACTTTCACACCAGCTCGGTCACCCGTGAGCCAGCCAATTCAACCTATCCAGCTACCAAAACAGTGGCAGCCTAAGCACATTATGCTACTCCTCCGTCGACCACCACGCCTAATTGGCTCATTGATTTCGGTGCATCTCATCACATCACCGTAGTTCTTTAAAATATCTCTATGCACTCTCCGTATGATGGTTTAAATGATATCATAATTGGAGACGGCTCAGGTTTGGCTACTACACACACAAGTTCCTTAAAATTGCCTACTAAAACCTCATCTTTTTTGTTAACTGATGTATTATGTGTACCCACCATGAAACAAAATTTGGTATCTGTCTCAAAGTTTTGTGTTTCTAACCAAGTCACCATGGAATTTTCGCTCTCTTTTTTGTTAAGAAGGATCTTTGTATGGGGGCACGACTTATGTAAGGATGAACTAGGAATGGAGTCTACCAGTGACCATCTCATGCTAAGCTGGAAAAATCGCCCATTATCGCTTTCTCCATTGTCAAAGCCCCTCTCCTAGATTGACATCATCGCTTAGGTCACCCATTTTCAAAAGTAGTGTCTAAGTTAGTGTCCTCTCAATTATTGTCTTTTGCTTCATCTAGAAATTCTAGCAATCCATCTATTGCATGTCATATTAATAAAACTCACCAATTGTTTTTTTCAGTTTCAACTGTTATCAATTCTAAACCACTTGAAACCATCTATTCAGATGTTTGGAGCTCTCTAATTATCTCAAAAGATGGTTACAAGTATTACGTGCTATTTTTTGATCATTTTACAAAATACATGTGGATGTATTCTTTGAAAAATAAATCCGATATCCATGATATTTTCAGTCGTTTTAAAACCTTAGTTGAAATTTTTTTAAAACACACTATCATCTCACTTTATAGTGACAATGATGGTGAATACATAGCCTTACGAAAACCCCTTGTACATCATGGCATCTCTCACTTCACTATACCACCACATAAACCAGAACACAATGGTGTCTCTGAGCGTCGTCATTGTCACATTGTCGAGACAGGATTGTCTCTCCCCACTCATGCATCAATGCCCCTCACATTCTGGTCTTTTGCATTTACCACAGCTTTGTATTTGATTAATAGGATGCCTACTCCTCTATTAGACATGTTGTCACCATTTGAAAAAAAAAATGGTATGTGTCCGTCATATTCTAAATTACGCATATTTGGGTGTTTGTGCTATCCCTGGATTAGACCATACAACAAGCACAAACTAGAGTCATGGTCTAAAACATGTATTTTCACAGGGTACTCACAATCACAAAGTGAATATCATTGTCTGGATCCGGAAACTAATTGTGTGTTTGTATCCAAACACGTTAATTTTGTTGAGTCAATGTTTCCATACAGTACCTTACATGCCAATCTTCATAGGTCCAGTAATAACACATGCACATCATGGCTATCTCATACCTCATCGCATGTTACCATACCAATCTCATATGCTCACTCATAGTCACCTCAGGCTATGCATGAGATCCCTTAAAGGCATGAGTTCCCTGAATCCCGAGCAGCAGCTGCAACCTCGTCGCCTTCACAGTCACCCACTGCAGCCATTGCACCAGTCCCAACTCCCATACACACCAGCTTGCCCACACACCAGCAACTCACTTCACCAACCCAGCCCAGACAGCTATCGAACTAGCCCACAATGCCACCACATCATCTACAACCCATAGCAACTGAAAACTCCACCATTACCACACCTGACTCCACTGAAAAAGTAGCTCTAGAAGATGGTCAGCACATGGTAACCTGATCAAAGAACAACATACATAAACCGATCTCCAAATTGTCTCTCACAGGTATTCTTTCTCCCACTAATGTTGAGCCTACCTGTGTTTCCTAAGCTCTGAAATTTTAGGAATGGAGAAGTGCTATGTCAGAGGAGTTTGATGCACTTGTCAATGACGAAACGTGGGACTTGGTTCCTTTAAATTCATCACACAATGTGGTAGGGTGTAAGTGGGTGTTCCGCATAAAATAGTCTTTGGATGGCTCTATTTCATGATATAAAACTCGCCTAGTGGCAAAAGATTTTATCAGCGGTCGGGTCTTGATTATATCGAAACCTTTAGTTTAGTTGTTAAAACTACCACAATCCGTGTAATCCTGAGCATCGCAGTGTCACGTAGCTAGACCCTCCGTCAACTTGATGTTAACAATGTGTGTTCGTGTGAACAAGTTTGTCAAAACCCTCGTTTAGCGGTTTTCATTCAAGGATCTTGGAAATCTATCCTATTTTCTCGGTGTTGAGGTCCTACTCTACTCCACCGGTTTATTCCTTTCTTAGCAAAAATATGTGATAGATCTCCTATCTCGCTCTAAGATGCTTGATGCCAAGCCAGTCACCACACCTCTTCCTAACGATCATGATCTCAAACTAATTGATGGCACCTCTCTCACAGATGCCACTGAGTTTCAACAGGTAATTGATGCCCTAAAATATCTGTCATTTACTCGTCCTGAAATTGCATTTGCAATTAACAAACTTGCACAATTTATGCATCGTCCGACAACTGGTCACTAGTCCCTCGCAAAGCGTCTCATACGATACATGCGAGGTACGATTGGTCACGGCTTACTCCTAAGATGCGACTCCCCTATTTCACTCCATGCATTCTCTGATACGGACTGGGCTGGCAACCAGGATGATCGCACCTCCACTAGTGTATATGTCATCTTTCTTGGGTCCAATGCAATCTCATAGTGCTCTTGCATAATTTATGCATCGTCCGACAACTGGTCACTGGTCCCTCGCAAAGCGTCTCATGCGATACCTGCGAGGTACGATTGGTCACGACTTACTCCTAAGACGCAACTCCCCTATTTCGCTCCATGCATTCTCTGATGCGGATTGGGCTGGCAACTAGGATGATCGCACCTCCACTAGTGCCTATGTCATCTTTCTTGGGTCCAGTGCAATCTCATAGTGCTCTCGCAAGCAATGCTCTGTTGCTAGATCCTCAATTGAAGCTGAATACAGAGTTGTGGCTCACACAACCTCTGAATTGGTATGACTGTCCTCTCTCTTGCAAGAACTACTCATTCCGTCCACCACTCCACCAATAATCTACTGTGACAACATTGGTGCCACCTATCTATGTTCCAACTCGGTATTCCACTCCCGAATGAAGCACATAGCCATTAATTTTCACTTTGTTAAGGAAAAGGTCCAAAGTGGATAACTTCGCGTGTCACATGTTGCCTCTATCAATCAACTAGCCGACTCACTTACAAAGCCATTGTCCAGGATACGGTTCTGTCTATTACGGTCTAAGATTGGTGTCTCTGAAATGCCCACTATCTTGCGGGGGCGTGTTAAGGATATTAAATCCAACTCCAACTTTGACTTAGAATCCAACTCCACTACAGACTTGAAATCCAACCCTACTACAGACTTGAAGTCTCACATCAATCCATCTCCGTCTCATACTTGAAGTCTTTGTTATTATCTTATATTGCTTTACTTTATTCTTATCACTTGTTGTACTTATTCTTTAGCTGATAGTTATTAGTTTAAGTAGTTTAATAGATTTAGATTTCCTATATTGTGATGCACGACCGGTGTAATTAAAGAGTGCATTTTTGTTCACCCACATTTTTGTAAGTAAGCATTATCTCCCTCTCCAGCACTTGACATGTGTCCAGGGAGGGGGTGTTTTTGTTAATATATTTTAACAAAAGCACCCCCTCCCTAGACACATGTTAAGTGATGGGGAGGGAGGTAATGCTTACCCACAAAAAGTGTGGGTGAGCAAATTCATTCTCGTAATTATATATACTTGTAAATCAAGTTCATTAATATCAAGCAGCATTAATTAAACTGCACAGAATTATTTCATTCTCTATAAAAATTAGTATCTAAAGAGAGTCTCGGCTTGACGATAATCATGGCTTAAAGCCCCAAGTTATACGCTAAGATATATTTTCCCTTTTCGGGGGGCTTTGATTTTGGATTCTTGGCATACTTGGCCCATACAGTAGTATATGTGATTAGCACCCTAATACAATTTCAATTGCATTTTAGTAAGAATTGTAAATCTAAAAGTAGGTATATGTACAATACTTCTCTAATTAGGACCGTCTTGACTTTATAATTTCAAGACGTCCAATTACAACCGTATATTCACAGTAGGCCCACAACCTTACATTAACAAATTCGCACACCTAATATGAATGTGTGATTGTGGTTGGACATCATTAATTTATAATTTTAGAACGTTCTTACTAGAGAACCATCCGTTATATATATATATATATATATATTATAAAATGATTCTACTAAATTTATTGTAGTTAAAAAAAATGGCCGTACAGAAATAATTTTGTTATTGTATGAAATGAGAAGGAATAAAGAAAAAAATAGTATAACTATACATTAATAAAATAATTGTTATGAATCATAAAATCATGCAAAGCTTAGGTAAAATCCAAATTAATAGAGAATAAAAAATATAAATTTCTAACCTAAAATCCACATGACATGAAAACCAAAGTCATTTTACTAAATAAATAAACATCAATGTCAAAAAATTCATTATATTTTAATTATAAAGTTGTAATTCCACGCCATTGCATATAAGACATGAAAGAGAACAAATAAAAGTAGTAAAATAATAATCAAATACATTCATACCTATTATTTTCCTAAGTTAAAATTAAGAAACAACAAATACAAGAATCCAATTCTAGAATCTAGTCACCTAACCTCTTTTTTATATCTCTAATTATTTAAATTTCATAGCTAGGATATCATATCACCAACATTTTATATTTTTGTACTTATTTATATGTTATATCTTTCATAAATAAATACAAATTCTCATGTAAGCATCAAATTCCAAATCTCCCATAACCCACCACGTGTCGGCCCAACGCTTTATCTCCCATTATAACATTAAAATCTAAAAAAAAAAAAAAATAACAAAAAACAAAAACTGACCCTATAAACCCCTCTCTCTCTCTAAAAAAATGTTCACTAAAAATATCCAAAATCGAAATTTTGTGTTTCATTTTTATATATTTTTCATATTTTAATTTTTAGAGTATATGAAAATAGATTTTTTGGAGGAAAAAAAAGATGCAAAAAGTGGTTATAATTGTTGCAAACATAAATATTGAAAATTTTATTATGTTTCTAGTCAATTTATTATTTTTTGAATGGGCTATAAATTTATTATTAATTTTTTATTTTAGTTCGTATGTTCAATGTAATTTAAAATTAATAACAGGTCTTACAATACATTTAGGTCGTATTGATTAGTTGCGTAACGGACAACCCGGTGTGCAATTAGTGTGCGTTTGGTACACCAGACGGGACAACTTTCTTCTGTCCAATGTTTGACACGTTTTAAGTAAGAGACGGGATAGGATACCGTGGCATAAAAAACAAAAAGCCATAGTTGTCCCATGCATCATGGGATAAATCTTAAAAAGATCTTTTACACTCAATACTTCCAAATATTACAAACATGTCCAACTTGACTCCCTTTCCCTTTCTCAGTCTCTTTCGCTTGTCTCTCTCTCTTCTTTCTCTCAACCGTTGCTTGGCCGCCGGCGAGGAGCCGCGATATCTCTTTCAGTCTCTCCTGCTTGTCTCTCTCTGTCTCTCTCTGTCTCTCAGAGTTCGACTTCCTTCGATTCGAGCCGATCTGGTTGTTTCGGTTTCTAGTTTTGGTTTCTTTCTCTCTTTCTCTCTGTGTTTGGGGTATTGGATTTTGGGTTTTGGGATTTCGATTTAGGGTTTTCGATTTTGAATTTTGGATTTTGGGATTTCAGATCACAATAATTAGCATGAATTTTTTATTTATGGACCTTTGATTCGTTTACCTTGATTGGCTGTTGAAATCAGTTTGGAAATCGATTAGAGCCTGTAAAAAATTATAATTCTTGCTTCTCTGATATCGCCTCTTATAATTCTTGCTTCATTTTTCACTTATCGAATTTTGTTATAACTTTAAAATATGCATTTCTAATTATTTTTATAATTAATACGAATAAATCTAATACAATGCAAATGGCCAGATTTAATAATTACAAGACAGTTGTAGCTAACTAAGTTGAATTCATATATTTTTAATTTGTAATGTGTTGAAATATTGATTTTATTTCAAGGATTCTGGTGGATTTGAGGCCTTAGTAGCATGAAAGATGTCAGAGATTCAGGGGATTGAGTGGGTCGATGGAATTTTATAGTTTTTGCTTCTAGAACGAGACTTTCATTTGTTAATTTGTTCTTATAGCATTCCAGGTTTTAGTTTTTTGAAGGTTGATGGAATTTTGAGTGGGTTGGATTTGGAAGCCTTAGATTATCTGCTTCTAGATTTTTATTTGAGTGATCGAGTTGCTTAAAATGATCAACTATAACTTGTATGCTGTGAATATATGCTTAATGGTCTTGAATCAATTGTAAACTTACCATGGGCTTGCATCTATATTTACAATTTGCTGAATTGACTGGATACTAATCTTGTTGAAGTAATGAACTAATGATTGTATGTTTTGTTGTTCAGAAGAGTTAGATAGAGAAAAAAAAAAATGTATTTTAGGTTTATAGTTGTTGATTTAAGGAATATTTTTGTTGAAAGGTTATGCTAGTGTCTTTGATTCTGCAGATTTGATGAGTGTGGGATATCTTCATCGACAATAAAAGAACTAACAGCTGTTAGCTAGTAGTGGCTACATTCAAATGACAAGGGTACAGGAGTGAGGAGGCTACTCTTTCTGACTGTCTTGAGGGTATGATATTTACTTCTTTTGGCTTGCCAAGGGTTGAATGATTTGTTTCTATTGTTGTTTTCTTGCTGCAAGTTACTTGATTGACAATTCCAGGTTAACTTTATAAGAGTTGTTTTCGATGTTAAAGTTACCTGACATTTGGGTCAAATTGAGCCATTTTGCTTTTATTCATGGAAGTACAATTATATTACGTTAATGCATATCTAGTGCTTAAAAATTTTCCATTCAAAAGCTCAGTCTGGGTTATATTTAGGACAAGTGTATAAATGGGATGCTATGAGCTGCAAAACGCTTGAATATACTTGTTTTTGTAATGGGAAACAGGCAGTGTCCCCTGATATTGTAATGGTTAGGTATCGCGAACATAGTTTTTAAATGATGTGTAGTGAATAGATCGTCTCAAAATTGTAATTGCATTTGTTTTTGACAGATGATTACTTGTCTTCCAGAGTTTTGGACAGCATGGAAGGGAGCTTATTACATCTTGGTGTATGCCAATTTTCCTTTCAACTGTTGATGATGGCAATTGTTGTGTATACCAATTTTCTGGTCTTGGTCTTGGTCCGTTCGAATTGGAGGCCATGAGCACGCATGTTAAGGTTGGAAGCATCAAGAAGGAAGAAGTTCCAGTGGCGGATGGTGAATCTGCAGCAGAGAAGAACTAAGGAGATGTTGCAAAGCCAGTTGAAGATGGTCCATTGGAAAGTGCAGGAAACCCCATCTGGGGTTGATGCTGCGAAGGAGTAATATGCGGTGGTTATAATTCACAATCACAAATCATCAAGTATATTGTCTGGCTGCTTGTAATTTGTAAAATTATGTTGAAGTTTTACATTGCTAGTCTAGGAAACTCATGTTGCAGAGTTGCTTCAACGTTAATTTCAGTAGGAAAAATAAAACCGAGCAGTTATATATACTTTAGGGGTTCAAACAGCAACCCATGTGTTTATGTGGTTGGGATATTTGGCCAGATTTTCCTGTACTGTGATCAATTTACTCATGAGATTAATATAAGAATTGCAAGCATTTTCCTTGAAGCAGATTTTTTTCCCACATTGACAGAATTTTTATACAGGCATTGATATCAGCCACACAAAAAAACAAAAATGGGTTATATGGATTTTTTTTTAACAAAAAAATATATAATAAGGAAATTGTCAAAAATAATTCTGTAAAATTATTAATTAAGAATATTTTTTGTTAAATATAATATATAAATATATTTATTTAATAAAATTATATACATAATGACCTGTCATGTTCCATTAGTCACTATTATACGGTAACACATATTAGATAGCGTAATATAGGCACTCTTCATTTGAACATCTTGTCTTGTCCTGTCCTGTCCCAGTTATACCAAACACATAACAATATAATTAACAGTTCTGTCCACATAACAATATAAATAACAGTTCTGTCACAAACATTCTAAACATATTATAGAACAACCTGTTATGTCCTGTCCTGTCCCGTCCCGACTACCGAGTAGGGAGGAATTTAGTTAGGACAATTAGTTGTTTAGATTGCACAAATTTTCATCCGGGCAAAAGATTTTAGTTTTAGTTTAGTGGAACTAGTTAGGAGTAACACACGAAAAATTTATAATTTATGTAAATCTGGACCTCCAATACATATATCGAAAAAATTTACTATCAGTGCGCACCGATAGAATTATATGAGGACATTGAATGTGAGCCACTTGTTTTACATAATTTGACTTGGTATGTATGCACTTGTTAAATCAGATTTTAGTTTTAGTTTAGTGGAACTAGTCAGGAGTAACACAAGAAAAATTTATAATTTATGTAAATCTGGACCTCCAATACATATATAGAAAAAATTTACTATCAGTGCGCACCGATATAATTATATGAGGACATTGAATGTGAGTCACTTGTTTTATATAATTTGACTTGGTATGTATGCACTTATTAAATCACTGTTATAAATGAGTGACTCACTTTCAATATCTTGATAAAGTTATATCATGATGCACTGATATGAACGAGACTGTATATATATATATATATATACATACATACATACAGTGAATTCATAAAGAGCCAAAAATTTTATTGGTTTATTGTTTTTAGCCACTAATTTATATTTTATTGTTTTTATTAGTTTTGACCACTTTTGGACAAAATTACCTTTAAATTTTACTTTACTTCACATGTAACTTGGTTACATGCCATTTGATTCCAAGTTACGTGCGAGTTGATTTTTCAAGTTACATGACAGTTAAGTTTTAAATTAAATACCAATTGATTTTTAACTTACATGTCAATGATTTTCAAGTTATATGCTAGTTGATTTCTAAATTATTAGGTGAGTGCAGTAAAGATAAAATAGAGGATAATCTTGTCTACTCAATGCTAAATGTGATAAGTATAATAAGATATAAATTTATGGCTCAAAACAATAAATCAATAAATTTTTTAATTACATCATGCAATTTCCTCTATATTATATATTTTGGGGTATATAATCCATTTTTTTTTTTTAATTATATACACTTTAAGTTTTTATTTATTTATTTGGATTAGCTTGTATAAATGGAAAACAAATTCCAACGGAACCAACTGTGTTTGTGTATAATCTAAACCTATAATTAGCCTGTATAAGTTAAATAAAATTGGATTGTACATGCCAATTTTATTGCTTATCTCCATCAATGGAGGTCGACAGACTTTTGACTGTTGGATGTCTACCTCCAATAAGTAAATTTTTTTTTCACTTTTTTTATAATTATTTTGTTTTTCAAAGATTTTAAATTCATTAAAGTCATTTTTGTCAAAAATGAAAAATTGATTAAAACAATAAAAAAAAAATTTAATTAATAAATTTAAAATCTAATATGTTTATACCGCTATTTTTGAAAAAAGGTTGTTTAGTTTAATTAAAATGTAATTTAATGATTTTCAAAAAAAAATTGTACTTTAAAATTATGTTTAATGAATTTTTTGTAGGTGCGTATTCCCTTATCAATCTAATTTTAGGAAAGAAATAAGATTGTATTATTATTCAATGTGTTGTAGAATAATTAAATTTTAGATTGAATAGTTGGGTGGGCAGAGACAACCAAGACAAACTAATGAAGATCGTGAAGGCAAGGACAAGACAAACTAATGAAGAAATTAATAATTTTTAATTAAAGTCTGTCTCTCTTGCAGATTCCATGTGTTACTTCCGTCATGTTTGAGAGTGTAGAATGGTAAACCAATTGTCTACTTAAATACATTATAACTATTGTTAAATAGCAATGTAGTACGGATACGGATGTAGATACTGATACAGATATGGGTACAGGATACGGATACAGATATGGGTACAGGATACGGATACAGATATAGGTATGAGATACGGATACGGTTACCGATATAGGATATAGATACATGTACGGATACGGATACGGATACGTATACGGGTACAAGATATGGATACATGGTATGGGTACGGGATACGGGTACGGTACTGAGATACGGTAAATTTTCAAAAACTAGAATAGAGATACAGCAGGATATGTCAATTAAAATAATATATATTTATATTTAAATAATAATAATAATAATATATGAAAACACATTTAATAATTCAATCAAAATAAAAACATATCATAATCCAAATAAAACATGCCATATAACTACATAAGTCATAACAATGTAACATATTACAGGATAAAAAAAAACATGTCACATAAGTCAAACATATTACACAATCCAAATAATACATACGTTACATAAGTCATAACATAATACAAAATCCAAATAATACATATAAAAACTCATAAAACATATTTTAAATTCCTAATTAACTTCATTATCATCATTCATATTGTTAAAGAATCTAAATAATTCGGCCTCTAACTCTGGTTCTACAAAAGAAAGGTTTGTAATCTCAAGTATCTCGGTATTCTTCGTGTCAATGGAATCAAAACCAAAATTTCCTTACAATTTCATTTTGACTCCTAAAATTTTGAAATTATAATTTGACCCCGTTTTATACTAAAATAATTATAATATTGTCCCAAACGTATCCTTCAAGTATCCTCTAGTCAAACTTGTGAAAAAGTCAACAGATACGCCATTTGGCGTATCAAATACTTATCCTGGAGTATCTGAACCGGATATGAGTTGGATATGAGTTACTTCAACCAAATGGAGTATTCGTGCTTCCTAGTTAAATAGTAGTAGAATCCTATGATAGTTTTTTTGGAATACAGTACATATTAGGGATAAATACACTGAAATCCCTCTACTATCTCCTAAGTACGAGCAGAGGCAACAATCGTTTGTTTTTTACTTCGACCTTCCATACATTAGGGCATAACAATGGAAGGGCTTTATTGTCATTTTATACAAAAATAAACCATAAATAAGGACAAATATAAAATAAAAAGCAATTTGACAGCTCTGCAGACTGTAGGGGCCTTTTTTCTAGTTTTGATGGTAGAATTGCATAAAATTGTAATAAGTTGATGATGTGAAGGTTCGTACCAGCCTCCTCACTATTTTGCATGTGAGGCTCATACAAGTAAGTCACTCTACGGTTTTAATTAGGAGGCTTTGTGTGAACTTTCTGCTTTTGGTTTTGTAAGAGGCAACTTGTCTCCTTATAGAGGTGACCACGATTTGGTTTGAACCAGCGGTTCGAACCGGAGCTGTGGACTTGAAGAACCAATCCGGAATCGGAACCAAGACCTATCTAAATATTTTGGAGCTGGTCTAGAGCTGTCGGTTCCAGCCGATTCCGTTAAAAAAAAAAAAAACAAATTTTAGCCTTTGGGTTTCCAACGGTTAGTTTTTTATTTTTATTTAGTTAATTTTAGTTTTATTTCAATTTTTATTTGAGTTTTTCATATATTTATTTTATTTTAATTTCTGATTACCCAGCAAACTAATTTAACATATCTTTTAATTTTTATAATAATTATTTTAAAAAAAATGTTCGGAATCAAAACCAGAACCGGTTCCCCTGTGGTTCGGTTCCAATTCTTATTCCTTAAGGAACCGGAATCAAACCACAATCACCTCTACCTCTTTATAGTGGTGATGGGAGGAGGTTCCCTTCACATGAACCTCCTCCCTCAACTAGCATTAGTGGTGGGGTAGGATTGTTCTGAAACATGTTGAAGGATGTCCGTAGTAGTTGTCCAATTATTTTGGATAATTTTACATTTTATAATTTTTTTAATATTTAATATATATATTAAATATTACAATAATTTGGGGTTTTATAGGGGAGAGGAAGAGATTCGAACACATAATCTCATGATGTGAGTGTGATAGATTTTACCACAAGACTAACCTCATATTGTCTTTTTTAATATTTAATATTTAATATTTATAAGTCTATTTTAGACTTTTCATTAATAAGTCAAAATCGGCTAATAAATCAGTTTGTCAATGCTAATGAAAAGGATATCATATATCATATATAATAGACTTTTTCTATTTTTGATGTGGTTACGACATATGACATTCATAAATGTTAATAATGTTTTTATTTATTTTTTATTTTTTTAAATTATTGTATATCATATATATATATTAATAGAGTTTCACCAGCGCCACATAGTGCCGTATGAGAGTTTTAAAATTAAATGTAATCAATTAACTAATTAAAAAATACATTATAAAGTAATTGAATGAAACTTATTTTCATATATATATATATATATAATAGAGTTTTACCAGCGCCACATGGCGCCGTATGAGAACTTTAGAATTAAATGTAATCAATTAAATAATTAAAAAATGCATTATAAAGTAATTGATTGAAACTTATTTAATTCAATTAAAATTATAGGTATATACATTGAACTTCTTAATTTTTCCATTAATTGAATCAGCTCAAAAACCATTCAAAAATGAAACGTATATACATTGAACTTCTTAATGTTCCCATTAATCGAATCCAGCTCAAAACCATTCAAATTCAATTAATCACATGACCATGTCCTCTCTTTCTCAATATTTCTATAAATAGCCACTCAAAGCTATCGTCTGATTATGTTTTTGATGTTAGAATTAGAATTATAAGACTAGAAGTAATCAAGACTGTTAGTTGTGCTTTGAGTTTTCGAAGATATATCTTACAAGCTTACAAAATTATATAGTTGTTAATGTTATTTTCACGTTTACATTTTACATGATTATATTAGCAAATTTTTGCATTATACATGATTTTACAGTGCATTCTAAACGAGCACTATATCATTATTTCTTACAAGCAGCCGACATTAAACTTCTTGAGTCTCTCAAAAGAGATGATTTGAAGAAAATATGTGGTGATAACTTCCTTGAATGGATATCATTCCCTATCTTTTTCAGGAGATAATCTGTAGTAAATCAAATGTTTATATTTCTTCGATTATTTTATTTATGATAATTTGTCTTTTGCAGCATTGCCTATATGTCTCCTAGGTTACTTTGAAGACATGAATTATGTATTTTTATTTTTTATTTTGAACATGAAGAAATTGAATTTTTTGTTGATTAGTTTTTGTTTCAAAATTTAGTGCAAATTATGTAAGGAAATTGTGTTCAAGCTTTAATCATACAATTCATGTGCTTTGTGCTTTACAATATGCATTTTGACGTTCCTTTGTTGTTAAAAGTGTAATTGCGTAATACTTTGATTGGCTCTTTCATATGAAATGGTTGAACAAAGAATTAAACAAATTATAGCCATTTGTTGCAGATGTAAGTTTATGTGTTGATTTAATTTAGCTTTTATGCGGATGTGTGTTTTGTGTACATTTTGATTTTGTTGTCAACATCTTTATGATTTTATTTATTTGTTAAGGTTTAGAGACTTTTCCTCTGAGATGAAATTTTCAAGTTTGTATGCATTCATTACGGTTTTTGATGAGTTTAGATTGTGTGCTTATACAGTTACGCTACTATTTAATTTGTTTGTTTTGGATTTTAAGTTTTGTAGGAGAAATCTTGGTACTTTCAAGTGCAAAAGGAACCGCGAAGCGCTATGACTGTTACAAGAATAATCATTCCCAAAGCAATATCATTTTTTTTATAATCAAAACCCGAGCATTATGCTTTATATTATTAGAGGTGAAAATACTCTCAAAGATTTACAAACAGTTGGAGTATAAGCATACATACAATCTAACAACAACCTATTGAGGTTAACATGACTTATATAACTAAAGGAAAATTCCTTTTTTATTTTTATTTTTAAACAAGTTTGTATCAAAAATTTCGGTATAAACAACACAATGTTTTATAGCAGTTTTTAATACAAAGCCCGTGCAACGCTCGAGTTGAAAAACTAGTAATAATATAATAATATATTTTTTTATACTTTTGATATGGTTGGGACACATGACAATCATAAATGTTAATAATATTTGTTATAGGGATTTTTCGATAGCATGACATGTCAGCAATGATAACGGATAATCCGAAATATATGGCAGGACACGTCATCAGAGAAGAAAAACAATTGCTAGTGATAAGCCTGGTCGGGTGTAGTCAACCAGTCAACATTAGTCACAGTTGATATTACTAGACGGGGCGGTCGGACTAAACCGATTGGCCAAGATAGGTTTAAACCCTGGAAATACAATCACTAGAGGGGGGTGTGAATAGGCTTTAATGCCTTTTTCGATCCCTTGTAATGAACAAAAGTTTGTCCCTCTAGATAGCTTATATAACACCACAATAAACGGAAATGAACATGCATAGACTATTAACAAGTATTTTCAACTTAGTTCAAACATAGCCTATGAACACATGTAGAGGGAATACCAAAGATATATATATATATTACCAAATAATTGTATTCAATATATATGTCTCAATAGTACAAGTACATACAAAAGATATCAATACAATCAAATATATTATCTCACAAGAAAGTAATCATTTACAATGTCTTCAAGATCAATTTGATTAAAGAATACAAATATCAAATTTACAATGAAAAAGAAACTTGACACATGATATTTTTTAACATGGTAAACCTCCAAAGAGGAAACGTCCACGGGTTGAATCCACAACCATCGGCAAAATATTTTTCACTAGTTAAACAATAGTACAACCTCAAATGTGACCAACTCTCATGTATCATAATCTATTGGATTTCTCTCTATCTATTCCCACTAGATAAGAACTTGCCTACTCTCTAACTGAGACACATCGCATGCCTCTAGAGAATATCCTTGCTCGGACCTATAAGAGCCTCGCACCCCTTGCCGAAACTTCCCTTGCTCTATGTTGAAGAATCACTCAGCAACAAGAGACTTTTTTTGCTCGGATCTATAAGAGCCTCACACCCCTTGCCAAGTCTTCCACACTTGTCTAATCGGAACCTCACACCCCTAGATAAGATTTCGCTCGGACTTATTTAGAGGCATTGCACCTATTAGCCAAGACTTCCACGCTTGGAATTTCTTAGAGCCTCACACTCTTAACCAAGTCTCCCACCTTTTACAAGGCTATGATCTATGTGATGCAAATGATGCAAGGACATTCAACATAGGACATATGATCAATATGAACTATGGAAACTAGAATTAAGCAATGAGCACACAATGTATGATATTCTAGTTTAACAATCCAAGTGATGCAATCTTACAAAAATGATGCATGAACATATGAAATGTATGGATTAAATACAAATCATATAGACATAGACTTAATCATGTGAGCACAAAAGTCAAATATTGTCTAGTCATAAAATCAATGAATTGAAACCTAGAATATGTGAAACACCTAACACATGTAATTTCTAGTTTCATTCACAAAGCTAATACTTGAATAAATCATATTCATGAAGCACAAATTTAAGATATTAGAAACATACACAAAAAATGCTAGATTCACAATATATGAACAATGAATATTCTAGCAGGGTCATTGATCTTAGAATATGTCAATCAAGTCACAAATAACCCTAGATATCAAGCTAAGCACAATACAACTCTTAAACATGTGAAATTCTAGAACCCTAGAAAACTAGTTCACATTTGTCTCTAATTAGACTTGATTAGCTTTGATATGAAGCTATTCTTCTCAATAGCTTTCATCAAACATACGTACACAAATATAAGAAGAAAACCAAAGGCAATTGAGGATCATCAAAGATGAAATCACAAAGTTTGACTTAATACGTTGAAATCCCGATTTTGTTCACTTTTGACAGTAGAACTACTCCAAAACTCGATCCAACAGCTGCAACTCTTTTGGAAAGGATAGGGACCTTTATTACAAAGATTCTCGAACTTGAATCACTCAATTTGGAGTCTGATTGAGAATGTTATAGTGTTTGAAAGTTAGGAAAGTTGGAGTGAAAAATTCTGCACATATATTTCAATTTTCTTTAGCATTTGAACAAGTGAAAGAGAGGGAGTATTTAAAAGAGAATAGGAGGAAAAACTAAAATAGTGTGGGACCCACTTGGGAGGGCCTTCTTGGTTGTCCCCGTGGTGGCCACGCGCCTCCATGGGAAGCTCCCAAGTTTGGGTGTTCAATCTTCCGTTCTTTTGCTTAAACACCCCTTACGTTTTTCGACTGTCCTTTGGCCTCCGAACTCGGAATTTGAATCCGTTTTTGGATTACGAACAGTAACTCATTTTCACATGAGGACTACTATGAAACTTTGACAATTGTATGTCAACTCGACTTGATATACGAAGACGAAAACAACACATTGTTAAGGAACGTAAAGTTTCATAACTTCCTAGTTTGAACTCGAAATCAGATGAGTGAGTAACCGAAACGACCGGAACTTAACAAGGAATCATTTAAGAAAATATTCAAGTTCAAATCACTTAGAATTAAACAAGTAAACACAAGATCATATGAGTATGCAATTTCCTTGACATAGTCCTAATACATGCACTTCTACAATGTATGGCAATATGAGTTCAATGCATGAGCATACTAAAGCATGTGAATGTGTTATACTAATTTGGCACAACTATGTAAGGACACTTATGAATGAATTATGTGTGTGTGCACCTAAGCCTTGTAAGAGGAAAGAGGTCTAATTACCTTTTTAGACATTTAGCATTTTCCTCGAACGAAGGCAACACTTTGCTTGAAACGTTGTCCGATTTCCTTGAAGCTTGATAAACCATGTAACTAAGGACAACAACATAATACAAAGAAAATATCGTTTTGATATAAAATAATGCCAACTAATACTCAAAATCCTAACAAACCTGATCGGGTAGCAAGACTGATCGGGGAAAGAAGACTTGGTCGGGTTGAGAAATGGTCGGCCAAGAGATGCTTAGTTAAGACAGTAACAAAAGTTCAACTACGACTCAAATATGAAGAAGAGAGAATCTTACTCAAACAAGGAATCTAGAAGCACATTTCGATAAGGAAATATTAATATTTCCTCCTATATAACAGAGAGTCCAGATCATGCAATAACTATGCTCTTCAAGAAGATTGCACACCAATCAGGAAATAAGTCCTAAAGACTACTCAACTTGAATCCTATGAAGATTCTAATTCAATGCACACGACCAACAAAACAGGAAAGGAGTTAAATACAACTTCAACAAGTAACAAGTTCTAATTAAACACAATCACCTTTCCTTACTTGTACACCAAGAATTAAGGTTCTATGTACATATAAATAGACCCTTAATACCACTATATAGACAACGTGGAAGAAGCATAACAATGGCTTGAGATATATATATATATATAAAGGCATAAGAACTACTCAAGAGAAGGAGAGATTGAATGTGTAATCCTTTTATTCATAGTGGATTTCTTCTCACCGTAACCGGCAACCGTGGATGTTTCCCCGCCTTGAGGTTTTACCACGTAAAACATGTGTTATGCTTTATTTATCATTTATTTCCTACTTTTATACATTATCATTCACAAATACGAGCAAATCGTTTCGCTTCCATGTGGAGAAAGAGGCTTTGATTATTCAACCCTAGACTGGTTAAAGCTTCGATCTGCCTACGTGTTAATATTTGGCAGTTGACTTTTCAATGATCCAAAAATCACCATCAACAATTGGCACTAGAAGCAGGGGGAGAACTCAACTTCGAGGAACCCTCATGAACAGACTACAGAGAAAATTTCGATGTGGATCCTACAACTGAAACACCATAGGAAATAGGAGTGCTAAGGTGTGGATCAACTACATCTAAGATACCCAAAACATGAGCCACGGTTGTGACCAAATTCAGAGGAAGAATGTTCACAAAGCATTAAAATGTCAAAAATCATCCAAGGAATTGCCTTCCCATTCCGACAGCTTACAAAAAAAAAAAAAAGATAGTTGTTGCGAATCGTGGAATTTCTGACCAATGGGCACTAAAATGACTATATCTCCCTCTATGGGACTCGGATTTGCAAAATGTAAAAACAAATAGAAACTAGACATCCGAAGCTTTCCAAACATATGTGGTTAGTATCCTAGTTCGATCCGAGTAACATTTGGAGGATTCTACAATATTGAAGAAAACAGATTGCGAATAGAACTCTGATCTAAACATTGAACATTGAAATGGTTATATCTCCCTCTAAAGAAGTTAAAATCATAAGCTGTAAAAACCATTGAAACCTAGACATCCGTACGTTTCTAGAAATATATGGTTCACAATCTGGTTCAACTTATGGAAGATTTTATGGCCCCCGAAACATTGAAGAAAGTGGTTTATAGAAAATTTTCTAATCCGACCACTAGTTTCTAAAACAGAGGTAACTTTCTCCAGAAAGCACAGAATCAAAAACCACGAATGTTTCTGTAAACTGGACCTATGGAGCTTTCCGAGGATATATGGTTCTCAACATAATTCATCCAGAGGAATATTTGACAACCTCCGGAACGTTGCGGATCAACTTAAAGTTTACCATGACACGTGTTAGAAACCGAGTCCATCTTGGTATAAAACACCCAATATCAATTCTCAACTGAACCCACTCGGATATTCGTCAACTTAACTACAAAGGATTCAAGAGCAAAACAACTAGACTCCAAGTTCGGTAAGTAGCCGAGGTAAGTTGATTTATACGCGTTTAATCCTATGGTTTTATCGATCTTTTTCGCAGACAAATAGATATACGCATATATACATATGTATATATATATATATATATTCATATATAACAAAAAAAAAATTAGCCAAACAATAATTTGATTGAATTTAATCGAAACTTTTATCTTGGTAAAAAGCACTTCTGAAAGCGTTTAAAAGCCATACGGAAATCGTTCGAATGTAGAGGTACGATTTCTCTTGATTATTATGTTAATTATTATCGCTGGCATCATATTGCATCTTAACCAATAATTTAGACGAATATCATTATGATTATTTCTATTTGGAATACTATGAATCTAGCATTAAAATTTTTGGAATTATAAATTATATAATCCATGTCTTCCTATCAAAATTCCTACTGATGTTAAAATAGTATATGAATCACATTTGATTCAGAGACGCATGTAACATATACATACCATGATGTTTTGTTACTTTTCAGCCAAATATGCCATAGTTATTGATGCTTAAATATTCATGATAGTAGTTAGACTCAACAATGTTGGGTTTGACCAATTCGTTCTTTAAATCAAATGAGCATGAGTGTCGAAAAACGTGACCCTCTCAAAATATTTGATATGTCTAACACTACTGTGATCTAGATATATTAAGTTATTTGGTACATTTGGTATGTCTGACACAAAGAAATATTTGGTATGCTTGAGACATTGAATTTATATAATCTAGATATATTAAATTATGTCTACATCTTCATATCGTTATACTTTCACATACAAATACACAACACACGTTGTGTAATTCTCTTTATGTTGCATTGCACTCACATGTTATCTATGCATGTTTCTCTCATACGCAATACATAATACGCGTGCATAAGTCTATGAACATGTAATGCACGCTTAATTAGTATGCCTGACAACTTTTATGTCTGCTCTTACACGCATGTCGTCTATCATAGATTTATAGGTATCGAATTTCGACACTAACCATTAACAGTACCACATATGAGTTAATCGCTTTCAATTATTTTTATTATTACTTGTGCGAACTTTACTCACATGCTTGGTATAGAAAACAAGTTAAAAACACTAGCTTAGGAATCGAGTCTTGCTTCGGTGCATGGTAATTGAATTTCATCTCGGTGTGCTTAAAGGTTTCAACAAATAAAAGACCATATGACCGTGGTGACTCAATCAGATATGGAAGAGTAGCATTGGCCTTACATTGCTAACAATTACCTTCATCAATCCGGGTTTGATCTCTCCTGTTAATATAAAGATTCTGCTTTATCAAATATGCTATGCCTTATACGAATTAAACTCGTTTATGACTAACCATTATCTTTTATTAACTTGAGCAAGCATATCTTATTATTTATACTCAACCGAAAATGGAGCTCGGCGAATGCTTTAAAAAATAATAATAATAATTTGAGCAAGGGTTACTCCTTAAAACGGTCAATAAATGTCATCTTTTCACTAACGATTTGCTGAGAATTTTTATAGTGAAAGGTTTATCAAGTTCGACTTAGATAAGGTTGCTTTCCGAAATCTTTTTGATTGGGCATGTCAATAAAACTCCAAACCGTGACTGCATTCGTCAATTACCAGATGGCACCACACCGTCAGCTGTCAAAGATGTTCGGCCAAGAACCGATGAAAGATTTAGGTGGACCACAGATGGAACTTGTTCGGCCAAAGATAGAATCTAGTTGGTTAGAGATTCTGGTCAGCTAAAGATAGAATTTGGTCGGCGAAAGATAGAACTTCTAGTCAGCCAAAGATAAAATCTAGTCTGTCAAAGGTTCTAGTAAAAAAAAGGGTTTGGTCTATGATAAAGATCAGTCGAGAAGAGAAGTCAGATCTTAATAGAGTCATTACAATGGGTCACATCCACAAAAATTAATAGCATCATAATGATTATGACATAAATAGACAAAACATCTAAGATACTCTAGCAAACCCTAATTAAAAAAAAAAAAGGTGCTAGGGGGTGGATTATCTATTGTATGAGCGTTAAGAGGTGCACAAGCAAGTGAATTCGTAAATAGAGTTTGGTAAAAAAAAAAAGAGCGAGATGCACTTGGAGAAAAGTTCATCTCGATGAGTGATGAAAACTAGGCCTAAGATGGTAGAGAACATCACGAGTCAATCATCAGCTGAGTCAAATAAGCTATCTGTTATCAGCTAAACAAATAACAACCGAAGAATTTACAAGCTAAGCAACTAGACTTTGGAGTCGTGGGAGGTTTAACATATTCAACTTGGAAAAGATAGCCTCTTAAAGGATTTTCGGGTTTAACATATCAATGAAGAATCCAAATTGTAATTACATCAAAGCAATGATCAACTGAACGGCAAGCCTTTGACCGTCAAAAGCTTAAAATGGCTTCACAGAAACCTCGCACTAGCTCCAGATCACTCAAATGGGTGGTAATATAGTTGATTAGGACCACATGTGCGATGATCAGAAGTTGACTGTATTCTAGTTCCACCACCTCACCATGATTATTCGGAAAGAACTCCACCACATACAATAGGCAAACAAAGCAACAAAATCTAAGTGTTATCCTATTTTGCTTGCCATAGCTATTTAGTTTGGTGGAATTACTCAGCTTATCACAGCTACTCGGTTCACCAGAGATATTCAAAAATTGTAGATATTTCAGCTCACTGTTATGTTAGATACTCCAACCGGCTACTCAGCAAAGCATTAAAAAAATATATATATATAAGAGAAAGGGATATGATGTTAAAAGCACTCCATCTGAATAAAACCTACTTTAACAACTGCTGGGGGGCTAGGGGGCAGCACAGTAAAAGAGCAGGCGACATGACAACAAAATTCACAGTTGCAAAAGTAGTTTTTAGCATTGCAAAGTAGTTTTAACAAAGTCACTTCTCCAACCAAGTGATTCGGCTGATATATGTATATATATATATATATATTCAAAAAAGGATAACTAATCAGTTTATACAAAGTTAACTTATCGGTCCAAAGTTGATCAGTGTACAAGATGACATATTAGTCAGAAGTAATCAATGTAATAAGATAACTGATACATGTAAAAAAGAAAAAGATGAATTAGAACGGAAGCTGGAGTATGTAAACAAAAGCTAAGGATCGGTCACCACCTTTCAGCACATGTAAGAAGTCGAATAACATCAGACCATCTCAATCTTAACGGTTTGATCAAAGGGTTGCCTGTAGCATCAAAATCCAGTCATCCCTTGCCAAAATAAAAAAGAATAAGATGGATTGTTGCAATTCACAGGAGGTCCTAAAGATCATTCACCCTAAGGAATGTTTGACGATATTCGGGACATCACAACTCCACCCTAGAGATGGAAACACCCAATACACATGTTATTAGTATTGATCACTAAATTGTCTTGTTTGCTTCCTTGTAGTGATCTAGGAAGGCACGAGTTAAATTATTATACGAAAGTATAAGAAGGGAACATCTCGTGATTTACCGACTCGAAGCAAAAAATATTATCAATTCCGAGTCTCCCATACAGTGAAGTTAAAGGAAAAATCCAGTTTATTGCCTGATTATTTGATAGATATTCGACGGATGAGCCAAAATTCTCTAAACTACACCACCGAATAATGATAATAAGAAGAGACGGAGCCTACTAAGACAGGTATATACACTCAAAGAAACATTAAAGATTGAACCTATTTTGGCTAAACATCCAAAAACACAAAAGACCAAGAAAAGTTTTTGAGAATTTGTCTCCGTTCATAGAGACAAGCCCGTAGCACCAAAGATTGCAAATGCGAAATAGGTGCTGGAAGGGCCAAGTGAGGTGGCAGAAAGCATAAGTCAAAAGACGATGCATACTCATCGAAACTAACCGGTTGCATAAGAAGCACTTTTAGCATGCCTTCAGGTATTAGAAACCTGATAGGATGTGTGAAGTTGAATCGGGCAATGAATTACTCAGACCTAAATGCTAGTTGATAAGATACTTGGCTGGGTTACATCGAATGAGATATAGAACATCCCTATTCAACGAGTCTTAAGTAACAGACTACTGGGAGATGTCCAGTGACTTAGTTGCCAGATAAAAGACAAGTGTCTATAAATTAGTTACCATGTAAATGGCATAAAGAACATTACTTGGCAAATGACAAGACCAATCGGAACCATTGACCAGAGCAAAGATAACTGATCGGCTTCAGGGTGATCAGTTCGATAAAGATAACTGATCAGATCTAAAACGATCAGCTTGTCAAGGTAACTGATTAGACCTTAAAGTTACCAGTTTAATAAAGATACTTAGTCAGATTGAGGTAATGAGATACTCAGTATAAAATCAATTGGAGAGATTCTTAGCTAAGAATTCGGTTATCACCAAGGAAAGATCTGAGCCTTAGTAAGAACCGCTCAAAGATGGATCCAAACTGATGCTGCAGCCTAGGCGTTAGATTACATGGAGGAGTTGGATTGGAAAAAGACCAAGGAAAATGGGCAAATCATTCCTACTAGTCCAGGCGACAGAGTCGGAATGAAGTGAAACTTTTATAGTTGAAGCGTTTCGGCGAGATCTTCAATATTCACGACCTTTAGTCATGAGTCATACACTTTTTTTGTCGAATTCCATCATTTAGGCCCCGAAAAGGCTGTTTTTGCCGTTTTATGAAAGTTTCGTTTTCGTAATAAATTTTGTTTTCGAAGTTCAAATCGACTTCCGTCAATTCTGGCTTGCTTAGGATTGTTAGCATTATTTGTTTCCGCTTTTAACTCAAATTTGCCACTTTTGGTAATTTACGTTATTTAGGGTGTTTAGGCCATTTCCTTGCTCAACAAGATTTCAGATTAGGGTTAGGGTTTGTTTGCTTTAAATAGACCTGTAAGCCGTTTTATTTCATAGTTTTTCAAATTAATAAAATTTCAAAGAATTGTTTCTCAATTTCCAGTTACTTTATCTTTGCGAAGATTGTCATAATTGAAGCCTGTTAAAAATCCTTCATGCACTTGGGAAAATGCTCCATAATAAGGTTGAATCCACGACTGGATTAAGGTTACCAATGACTACTGAAACCAGCCCTTCTCTAAAATCCTTATTACCGTCGAAATGCTTGTCCTCCGAAGACCTCACTCTTCCTCTGCCAAGAACTTGGGAGTATCTCTCTCTAGGATTCTCTCTCATGATTTTTTTTTGTGTCAATGCGAAATATCGTGTATTGTTGCTGTCTCTCAATAATATAGATATATTCTCAAAGCAATATATTATTTCTCTCGTCTCTTTCATCTCTCTTCTCTTTTGTTTCATTTGTTCTTCAATTAATGTTTATTCATCTGTTCTTCATTTCTTTTACAACACGTTATCAACACGATTGTATGTAAATAAAAATGATCCCCTGATGGGGGATTTACTTACATCCCAATATTCTGGATCTATATATATTTTCGTATTCTATATGGATTATGCTGTCAAAGAAACATATATATATATATATAGTTCTAGATTTATTTTTATGCACATAACAGGTAAGCTCAGCCTCCTGGAACTGTTTATTTATAGGACATATATACTGTTCTGGAACTGTTTATTTACAAGACATATATACCGTCCTTGAACTGTTTATTTGCAAGACATATATACCGTCTTGGAACTGTTTATTTACGGAACATATATACCATTCTGGAACTGTTTATTTACAAGACATATATACCGTCCTAGAACTGTTTATTTACGGAACATATATACTGTTCCGGAACTATTTATTTACGGGACATATATACCGTTCTGGAACTGTTTATTTACGGAACATATGCAATATATGAGACTGGTTTATGCTGTGTCTTCAGAAAACTTGTTAAAAAAATATGTATTTATTTTTACGCAATATATAAGATTGGCTAGACCGACTAACCAGAACTTAAAGTTTATGAAATTATGATATTTAAGTTCGCATGGTTTTGAAAACCGATGAGAATATGGAGTTCTGGATCCAATATTATATTCATGAATGTCATACGACACGGTATTGAAAACCGCTGAGAACCTTGAGTTCTGGATTTAGTGTTATATTCATAAATGACATACTTCATTATTTGGAACCTGGGGTTTTAAATCCAATCAGAATATGAAGTTTTCTGGATTTTATATATGAAATTACAGTTCATGTTCGAACCGAAAGTTCGAAAAATCATTATGATCCATGATTTTATTTTATCTCATATATATGAAGTGATATGTTTACATATCATTCATATGAGAAAAAGGATTTACACATCCAACAGGATGTTGTGAGTGTCGTAAAAAGGATTTAAGATCCTAACGTATAATGAAATTGGAAATAATATTTTATCCATTTCATACAAATCCAACAGGATGATGTGAGTATCACAAAAGGAATTTAAGATCCTAACGTATAATGAAATTGAAAATAATATTTTATTCATTCCATACATGGTTGATGCTCATGAAGAGCAAATATTTAGATAATAATCTACACATCTAACAGGATGTTGTGAGTATCATAAAAGGGATTTAAGATCCTAACGTATCATTCATTTGAGAAAAGGGGGAGTGTTATAAATAAAATGGCTTTCCACCACCTCTCCTTTGTTGACTTGTTCCACTGCCTAAGTGCCAAAGTACTCTCTGCTTGATCTCCTTGCTTTTGTCATGATCATCACCCATGTGGGAGCTTGGTTTGATTTTGCTTAATGCTCAAGTAAATTCGGTGGAAAAATACAACACTACCCTCTCTTTATTGCCTTTATATATGGATGGATTTGGTTGTAAACTTGATGCAAATTGTTGTGATCTCTCTTAAATCAATAAAAGTCCCTCGTCTCACTCTCTCATTTTCTTTTCTTTATTTTGTTACTGATACTTCTACCAGCTCTCATCTCACTCATATTTCATTTAATTATTGTTACTTCATTTCATCTCATTTGCAACACGTGTTTGTGATTTTGACAAAATTTTGGGTCAAATTTCTAATTACCAAAACTTACTAGTCCAGTTTGCAATTTTCAAAGAGTTTTGAGGGCGATTTATAATTAATAAAAAACTTGAGGGCCCCTTTTTGTAATTTTACAATATCAGGGGCAGTTTTTTAATTTGTCTTAAATATATATAAATATATATAAATATATCAAGGGGGGATTATTATCATTTTAGATGAGATATAAAATGACATTATAAATAATATCCATAAAATTCCTAGAAGGGAAAATATGTCTTGCTGATAGTGCAACGACTCATACATTCTATGGAGTCAGAAATATTTTATGAATTTGACTTTACTGAGAGTAAATGTTACTTATGTATCAGGTCCAACTGATCTGATAGAAAGCTCTAAATGAGCCACGATATTGTTATCAAACAATACTAAATTATGTATAAATGATATTTGATATTATTCAAGAAGAACATAAAGAAATATTCTTAGTTCAAAAGCATATAAGGTTAATATCAGATCAGATCCAGCGGATCTGATTAAAGGCTCTAAAAGAGCCACAATCTTATTACTAGATGGTATTAAATTGTGTATAAATGATACTTTATATTATTCAAACATAACATAAGGAAATCTGCTTAGATCGAAAGATATAACTTTATTAATGTCATATTGAGACTATGAATAATAAGAGTGTTTAATATCTGTGCATAATACGGGCCAAAAACTCATTATAGAAAAGTTGTGTGATTTATCATATGAATTATATAACTGATCAAAAAAGGGGTGTATATGTATATATTCATCCACCAAATAAACTATCTTATTTTAAAGTTCGTATTGAATCCCTATCATTCAAGGGGGGTATATATGGATATATTCATCCACCAAATGAACCCTTCTATTATTTTATGGTACTGATTGATGCATCTACGTGATGGTCACATGTTTGTGTATTATCAAATTTTTCTAATTGAGATTGATATTCAACATCCAGTTTTCGCATGTACTCATAATCAGACTGGATTAGCGAAATCACTTATAAAACATCTACAGGTAATTACAAAAACTTTATTATTTTGATTTAGTTACCAATTTCTATATGGAACGTTCTATATTACCTGTTGATACATTCATCTATGACTCACTACTTATCACCATTTACCATTACAACTTGTAATTGATCATTGACTTACTTACTTTTTAAGATATTTGGTTGTGTAGTATATCTCCTTATTTCATCTCTGTCATAATCTAAGATAAGAATTCTATATCAATATGAGATTAATATTGATTTTGATTAATCTTCCAACTAGATTATTTAAACTTTTGATAGTTTATATTTTTACACACAATCTGTATATTATTATATTGATTAATTTCCAAATGGAAAGTTTCTCCGAAAAGAGTAAATGAAAAGTTACTCTTACACAAAATAGAAATATCAGTTCGGATATATATGTGTGTGTGTGTGTGTGTGTGTGTCTCATTTCAATCTTTGTATCACTCAAATACGAAAGAAATAGTTACTCTTACACAAAATAGAAATATCAGTTCGGTTATATATATATATATGTGTGTGTGTGTGTGTGTGTGTGTCTCATTTCAATCTTTGTATCACTCAAATACGAAAGATAATTAATCATCATATAATTATTAATTCGTTACTTGATATATTATAATAAGATTTTATAAGTTGTCATCTCATAAACCCCGGCCGGGTGATTATTCTTAAAGAATGATAGAGTAAATGACAACAAATAAATCATTTGATGCATATCATAAGCTTATGAACCTTTTTGAAAGGTATTGTTATCGAGATCTCAAAAGTAAACAAAACTCGAGTTATAAATAAATTCACTTTCTCTAAATTAACTCTGAAAGAGTCTGATATATCTAATGAGACACAAGTCTATGAAATGACTAAATCTATAAAAATGGAAAGAAATCTCAACAGAGATACAACTATATTGAAATTGAGAAAATTTCAATACAAGTCTATGAAATGACTAAATCCATTGAAATGGAAGAAATCTCAACAGAGATACAGGTATATTGAAATTGAAAAAATTTCTATACAAGTCTATGAAATGACTAAATCCATTGTAATGGAAGAAATCTCAACAGAGATACAAGAATATAGAAATTGAGAAAATTTCTATAAATCATATGAAAGAAATGTGGAATCATAAGGAAACAATCATTGATGATGTATTTTTATACACAGTAGAGCTACTGAAATTATAAATGATAATTATGATATTCATAATATCAATGATTGTATATAAAATGCATGATTGACCTAAGTGAAAAGAAGCAATTCAAGAAGAATTGACTTCATATGCTAAACATAAAGTATTTAGATCAATAGTACTCCAGACACCTGGAGATGTCAAACTAATTGGTTACTAATGGGTCTTTATATGGAAAACGTAATGAGAAAAACGAGATCGTGAGATATGAGTCACGACTCGTAGTACAAGGTTTCTTTCAAAAACTTGGTATTCACTAGTGATGAATACGATTACATTCTGAATTTTTAATAAATTTGGCTGCCTTTGAAAGGCTTGAAATGCGTTTTTAGACGTAGTAATCATTTATCAATATGGTTCACTCAATGCAGATATTTATAATCATAGAAGGATTTAAAATGCTAGAATCATGTAAATTGAGATCTCGTAATCAGTATTTGATGAATATACAAAAATCCTTATATGGATTAAAAACAATCTGGACGGATGTGGTATAACCGTCTCAGTGAATATTTGATAAAATAAGGGTATAATAATTATATTATATACCCAAGTGTCTTCGTAAAGAAATCAGAATCCAAATTTACTATATTCATAGCATATGTTGATGATATAAATTTAATTTGAGCTCCTGGAGGGCTCTTGAAAACTCTTAAATTTTTGGTAAATGAGTTTTAAAATGAAAGACATGGGAAATGAAATATTGTCTCGACCTGAAGGTTGAGCATAGATCAAATGAAATGTTTGTCCATCAATCAGAATATGTTGAAAAGATTCTAAAAAGATTTTAAATGGATATTACTCCATAAAGCAAGTCTTTGCTTATACTCCCTCCAATAATTTATGATGATATTTCATTCATGAAATAAACATATGTATACCCTAGTTTAGCAATCAAGACGATTGCTTTAAAAGAACCTTTACCAGAGGGAACGTCCCATTAGAGGAAGCATATCAAATGAAGTATATTAATTATATTAGGGCATATGTGCATTGTACTCCTTTTCCTTCCAATCAGGTTTTTGTCCCATTGAGTTTTCCTGATAAGTTTTTAATGAGACAATTCTCTAAGCACACCCAAAAATTATTTGATCCACAAAGATCATCTTAAATATTACACTAATCCAGCAGATCATCGTATATATGTTATCTTGATCAAAATATGATTGTAAATATTACTTTGATCTTGTTAATCATCGTATATATGTTACCTTGATCTAGAAGATCATCATAAATATTACTTTGATCCGACAGATCAATGAATATTTTTGCTCAGGTTTTTATCCCACCGGGTTTTTCCTAACGAAGTATAAATGTGAGAAATGTCTTAAAGAAAACATTAACTATTGACATATTTGTATTGTACTATTTTTCCCTTCGATCAGGTTTTGTCCCACTGGGTTTTCTTGACAATGTTTTTAACGAGACAATCAGGGGGGCAAAGTTCTGAACGGACATATGTGCACTATACTCTTTTTCCCTTTGATTAGGTTTTGTCCCACTAGGTTTTCCTAACAATGTTTTTAATGAGATAGTTTTAAGTACATCCAATACCACAAGATCCAAAAGACCATTGTATATATTTTGCGAAGGTTTTTGTCCCACTGGGTTTTTCCTAGTAAATTAAAATACAAACGATGGACATCCAAGGGGAAGTATTATAAATGATGTGGATCCCTACCACTTGCTAACACAACATTCCCACTGCCTATCTCCACACCCACTTGCTAAAATATCTCTTGACTTACTTCATGATTAAGTTAAACATATTTGCCTATACATGGCTTGGGCTTTCGATTGTAAAGATTAGTTAGTCTCTCAATAATACAAATATATTCTCTCTTCTTTGATATCAATACACAAAGTAATATATTATCTCTCTCATCTCTTTCATCTCTCATCTCTTTCATCTCTCATCTCTTTTGTTTCATTTGTTCTTCAATTAATTCTTATTCATCTGTTTCATCTGTTCTTCATTTCTTTTACAACATCTTTGTTTTATTGGTTAAAATTCTTTGATTTGTTGTTAAGCGAAGAAGAGAGTGAGATATGGGAAGAAATTAGGGAGACACAGACATTTTTATCTTCTTCATTTAACATTTTTTAGAGAGAGGGGTTTAGAGCATCCTCAATGCAAAAGTGGCTTGCATACCAATAATCCAATAATCGTTGACATAACAACAATGTCAACAAACTTGCTTTCAATGTGGTATAAAAATAGACTTGATAGACAATCAATTCAAAATTTGATCTCCAATGCTTCTGTCTAAAACACAACTTTTTTTAATGACATGTCCATTTTTTTTCCTATTTTATTTTTTATTTTATTTCCTTACCAAAAATATATGAAAAATTAATGTCAATTTTAAATATCTGATGAGTCAATCTAAAAAATAGATGTGCAACAGACCGTCTGAAAGTAGACGGTCATGCTGACAATCTCTAATACTTTTTTGGCCACGTCAGCTTAAGGTTGAATATGTACGGCTGCATTGGAGACAAAATTATTAACATAACGTCTATTTATCCTACATGGAGTCTCTTTTATTTACAAATCACACTTGTATTAGAGATGCTCTTATAGGGTCAGTTTTTGTTTTTTGTTTTTTGTTTTGGTTTTTTTTTTTTTTTTTTTAGATTTTAATTTTATAATGGGAGATAAAGTGATGGGCTGACACGTGGTGGGTTATGGGAGATTTGGAATTTGATGCTTTAATGAGAATTTGTATTTATTTATGAAAGATATAACATATAAACAAGTCCAAAAAGTTAAAATATTGGTGATATCCAAGCTATGAAATTTAAATAATTAGAGATATAAAAAAGAGGTTAGGTGTGTAGATTCTAGAATTGGATTCTTGTATTTGTTGTTTCTTATTTCTAGAATTGGATTCTAGAATTGGGTTATGGGGAAGTATTTTATTTATTTAATAAAATGACTTTGGTTTTCATGTCGTGTGGATTTTAGGTTAGAAATTTATATTTTTTTTATTCTCTATTAATTTGGATTTACCTAAGCTTTGCATGATTTTATGATTCATAACAATTATATTATTAATGTATAGTTAAACTATTTTTTTTCTTCATTCCTTTTCATTTAATACAATTACAAATTTATTTCTGTACGGCCATTTTTTTTAAGTGCAATAAATTTAGTAGAATCATTTTATACGATTCTTTTCTCCTAATTGCGTCCTGATATAACTCCATCAGTGCGTTGCATGTGGGACATAGATTATGGAAAATTTTTGACAAGTGCATACACTTTGAGTCAAGGCATGTAAATCTAATGGTCCATATCAGGACGCACTGACAGAGTTATATCAGGACGCACTGACTTGAAAATTTTCCTTATTTTATAATATATATATGTATATATAACAGGTGGTTCTCTAGTAAGGACATCTTGAAATCATTAGTTGATGATGTCCAACCACAACCAAAGCCACACATTCATATTGGGTGTGAGTATTTGTTAATATGGAGTTATGAGCCCACTGTGAATGTGTGACTATGGTTGGACATCATGAAATTATAAAGTCAGGACTGTCCTGATTAGAGAAGTATTATACATATACCTACTTTTAGATTTGCAATTCTTACTAAAATGCAATTGAAATTGTATTAGGTTGCTAATCACATATATTACTGTATGGGCCAAGTATGCCAGGAATCCAAAATCAAAGCCAACAAAAAAGGGAGAGTATATCTTAGCATATAACTTGGGGCTTTAAGCCCATGATAGTCTTCAGATAGAGACTCTCTTTAAGATAATTACTTTCAGGTATGAGATTTCTCACGTTTTTTTTACCCTGAATTGCACAGGTGCATAATCGGAATCCCACAAGTACACACACTTGATAATTTTCACTCTTTTGGGTTCGAAATTATTTTTGAGATCTTGTAAAACTATCCTTGAAGTCTGCTTTGAATCTTGTCAATAACATGAGGTCTTCTGCACCATCTTGATTACCATGTTGTTACCTTCATCTGCAATAGACAAAAATGATCATATATTAGGATTTTTCACTTCTTGAGGTTTATTATAATTATCTTTACCACCATTTTTATTTAAATGTACTTTTCATAACTCGAAACATTCACAGAAAAATCTGAAATTGATTATAAAACATTATCAAAGCATCAAAGAATTTGTATAAAATACATCTCAAATGTGATTAAAGTAACTGATAGCACCACTGACTATATACAAGGCCTATGTAGTAGATGCATCTCTATAGTGATGTCTCATTTATCTAGTATTAACAACAAAAACAGATGAGCATATCTGAAGAAACCACTAGAAGGAAGAAGAGTTTGGTGAAATTGGGGGAGCAGCATTCTTCAAAAGCACAGCATCATCCACAACCTCTGGTTTCTGTGTTCGAAAGTGTTCATCCTAGATTCCTTTCAAAACTTGTACCACTTCTTGCATTGAAAGCCTTATCTCTCTATCTTGCAGACAACGGAAAGCCAATTCTGCCACGGATGTCACCATACTTCTTACTGCATAGTCCCTTTCGAACCCAAGAGACTGATCGACCAACTCACTCAACGCTTGATTCTGAATTTTGTTTACGGCCATGGTAGCAAAGTTAATATCGTGCATGTGCCTGTTTGTGTCCACAGCTTCTAAGGATGAAATTAGCTCGATTAAGACCACCCCGAAGCTGAAAACATCACTCTTGTCTGTGAGCTTGTAGCACTGATAATACTCAGGATCGACATAGCCTGGTGTTCCCTGTGGAGCAGTCGAAACATGGGTAACATCAGTGGGGAACAATCTTGATAGGCCGAAATCTGCAACTTTTACTCGGAAGTTGTTTCCAAGGAGAATGTTATTAGTTTTGACATAACGGTGTATGACATCCGAAGTATGGAGGAAAGCCGGTGCTTCGGCTATTTTGACAGCAATGCTCAATCGAACAGGCCAACAGAGGAGACCAGAGTTTAAATTCCGTCCATGGAGATGATCAACCATAGTTCCATTAGGTATATATTCATAAACAAGGAGAAGTTCACGACTAAGTCTGGAGGTGCATCCGTACAGAGTCACAAGGTTTTGATGTTGTAATTTAGTAAGTATCTCAATTTCAGTGATGAACTGCTCAACATGTTTTAGACTGTTCTTATATAGGCGTTTGACAACTATTGGACGCCCATCTTTGAGTTCACATGATCAAACAATTGAAAATGAATTCTAATTAAGATATTAACACACTAATCATATATGAGTCTAAGATATTAACACACTATTGAAAAAGAATTCTAAGATATTAAAAGAAAATGTTACCATAATAAACAGTTCCATAGCCTCCATCTCCAAGTTCTTTAGAAGGGTGAAAATTATTGGTAGCTTGTTCGAGTTCATCGTAGCTGAAAACATGAGCTCCAAAGTAGGTGCTTGTCATTCCCCTTTCATGGTCTATCTTTGAGGAGGGATAAGAAGGGATGCCTTGAGAGAAATTATCTGTAGTAGTACTAGTGATGTCATTACTTGTAGGAGCAGTTTGCAGGTCCCTTGTTTTTGTCTGAGCAGCGATTTTCCTTCTCTTTCTTATGATCAAAAGCAACAAGACTAACACAATAATCCCAGCAACAGCAGATCCGGCTGCTATGCCAACCACTAACAAAGACAACAATAAAAAAAAAAATTAAAAATTTTTAAAAAAAATCTGGTTGCTTCAAATTTTCTTTTCTACAATATTAGTAACGTTATTGGATTTATTTGTAATGAAATTGGGATCTTACCTTTACCAAGTGATAATTTTCCATTCCCTGCAAAAAATCATGAGGCCAAGACAAATGTCAGTTCTAAAAAATCACTTTTCTTTTCTGCAATATTAGTAACGTTATTGGATTTATTTGTAATGAAATTGGGATCTTACATGCATTAGGTGATATTGTTTCGTTCCCTGCAAAAAATCATGAGACCAAGATAAATGTCAATCAAGTGTAGAACGTCACTTTTCTTTTTCAGATCTAATATCTTTTAGATTCCAATCAGTAGAGAATAGATATGTTCCTTAATGCTCATTCATGCATTAGCCATAATGTTACACTTCCAAACATCTTAAATAATGAGGAGACAGTTGATTATAATTTCTACTTAAATAATGAGATAGCAAGATGAACACAAGGGTAGGAGAGAAGCTTTTGTAGAAGTACAACAATTAGTTGATTCAAAGTAACCTAAAGGGTCGGTTTGATTCAAATCCAGAAATTACCCAAAACCAAACCGAACAAGTTTTTGGTCACCTCTAATTAACCTAAAGGGTCGGTTTGATTCAAATCCAGAAATTACCCAAAACCAAACCGAACAAGTTTTTGGTCACCTCTAATTAAATACTCAAACTGAATAAACCAGTTTGATTTGGTTTGATCACATAAGGTTTTGTGTTTTATGATGTTTGGTTCATGAACGTTTGAATAATGTCCCTAATACTAAAAGAAATGTTGCGTTTGCTTAGAAGCAATTAGTTGCAATTGTCCTGCATCAAATCATGGGACATAGTAGTAGGAATACCAACCCAACAATCTTTAAGTGAAGAGGCTGATCAGTGCAATAACAAATGAATTTAGACAGATAGAAGCATGAGGCTGATTAGTGCAATAACAAATGAATTCGGCTGATCAGTGCAATAACAAATGAATTTGGACAGACAGAAGCATGAGGCTGGTCAGTGCAATAACAAATGATTTCTTCACTATTATCATGTCCACACTGTTGGAAATTAAACTTGCCTCCAGCCAGCCACCTTCAGCAGAACCGAATTCTAGAAGCCAACATTGTTGACTTCTTCCACAGTCCAATGCTTATCAACAACCATCTTCTAGCTTCCACCTCCCAACTGCCATCTCCCAACCAAGTTTGAATTTGCTGTGTTTTGCATTTAATTGTAGCTCATATTAGTTCCCTATATAAAGGGACTCAGATTATGTTGTAATGCAGTGGAGTGGTGTAAGAAAATCTTACAGAGAAATAAAGTAAAGCTTCTCCGTTGTTTGAGTATCGAATCTCTCTCATAGATGCACCACCAGTGACCTCAAACATTCTCATTCCACCAACAGTGGTATCAGAGCCCAGGAGAGCCGAAAATTTGCAGAACAGAGGCCAAAACCAAATTGGCCCAGAAATCAAAGTGCTCAAAATAGATATTTGAGCATACCATTGTGTTCTAATCATCAATAGGAGTGCATCGGTGAAAATTTCATCGAAATCGGAGTTCTAGATCGCCTTCACAAGCTGTTTGAAGTAAGAGAGTAGATCCATGCGCCGTACACGCACAGAAAATCTTCTGGAGCGTCACCGTCACGGGCCGGTTGTCTTCCTCGCCCGGTTTTCAGGGTCCGACCTGTAACCTGGTCCGACCCCCGTTACCTGATCCGAACCGGTTATCCGACCCGAAGTCCGATCATCTAACCTGGTCCGTGAGTGCTGCTGACGTCACTAACGCCGTTAGACCGTCTGGAATATTCCGTCAGAAAAGGAATATTCCGTTATCGTGGTTGACTTTTGCCAAAAGGTTTGACCGCCCGTTTCGAACACTTCTAAACTCATTTTTTGACAATCCCGGACTGTTTTACAAGGTTTTAGACCATTCTGGACGCAACCGTGCACTCAGTTTTTGTAAATTCAGACTCCAGATCAGTGTTCTAAGTAGTTCAAGCTCGATGGCCAACAGAAACGCACAAGTTGTCATCCCGAAACTCACCAAAGACAACTATGACAATTGGTGCATAAAAATGAGAGCCCTACTAGGTTCTCAAGATGTTATGGACATTGTGGAAGATGGATATACAGAACCCGCATCCAAAGAAGCTGAAGGAACCATGACAAAAGTTCAGACTACAACTCTCAGAGCCGATCGAAAGAAGGATTGTAAAACAAAGTCCATAATCTATCAATGACTAGACGAACCCACGTTCGAGCTCATAGCTTCCTCTAAGTCGTCGAAAGAAGTCTGGGACACCCTTCACAAGACCTACAAAGGTGCTGACAAAGTGAAAAGAATCCGGCTTCAAACTCTACGAGGTGAGTTCGATTCTTTATGAATGAAATCTAATGAATCCATTGCAGAGTTCTATACACGAGTCATGGTTGTTGCAAATCAACTAAGAAGAAATGGAGAAACTCTCGTAGACATGAGAATTTCGGAGAAAATTTTACAATCAGTGGATCCAAAGTTTGACTTTATAGTTGTGGCCCTAGAAGAAACAAAAGATCTGGAGACGATGTCTACTGATGGGTTCATTGCAAGCCCATAAGCAAAAAGTCACAAGAAGAAGTGACGATAGAGTATTTGAGCAAGCTCTCCAGTTAAAGCTATCCCTCCATGAAAAAAGATATGAGCAAGGGGGGACCTCACAACAAGGAAGAAAACGAGGTAGAGGATCTCGTGGAAGAGGTTATGGAAATACTGAAACCAAAGGTAGAGGTAGAGGAGGAAGAGACGCAAGTAGAGGAGGTCGTGGACAACAAAACTATGTCTCACGAGGACGAGGACGAGGAAGAAGAGGCGGTTATAACTACCGTCCGAACGTTGACAAAAGAAACGTTCAATGCTATAATTGCCACAAATATGGGCACTATAACAACAAGTGCAGAGGTATCCCAAATGAAGTAAATAAAAGTTCTAACTTTGCAGAGAAAGAGCAGATTGAAGGAGAATCGTTGATGCTAATGGCATACAACTCAACCTATCAAAATCAAGAATTGTGGTTTCTTGATTCTGGAGCCAACAACCATATGACTGGCAGAAAAGACTTGTTCACTGAACTTGATGAGAAAGTTCATGGAGAAATCTCATTTGGCGACCTCTCTAAAATCTCTGTCCAAGGAAGAGGAGATGTCATGATAAAGCAAGAGAATGGAGATCATGCTTTCATCTCCAATGTTTATTATGTTCCAAACATGAAGACAAACATCCTAAGTCTCGGACAACTCTTGGAGAAAGGCTATTACATTAGCCTTCAAAATATGCAACTCACCATCACAGATGCTCAAGGAAAGCTGGTTACTCAAGTCTAGATGACGAAGAATAGGATGTTTCCTCTCGCAATTCATCATGATAAACCAAAGTGTCTGATAGCCATCATCAACAACAAAGACTGGTTGTGGCAGCTCAAGTATGGACATCTCAATTTTAAAAGTTTAAAGCAACTGGGAAGTAAGAAGGTGGTGAAAGGATTGCCAAACATCCATCACCCAAATGAGATGTATGAAAGCTGTGTTCTTAGCAAACAACACAGAAATAGCTTCAGAAAGGAGGCAAATGGACAGGATCAATACTTCCTTACCTTCATTGACGACTACAGTAGGAAGACTTGGGTCTATTTTCTAAAAAGGAAGTCTGAAGTGTTTGGCTACTTCAAAGAGTTCAAAACTCTTGTGGAGAAGCAAAGTGGCTATCATATCAAAGTATTGAGATCAGATCAAGGTGGAGAATACACTGCAGGTGTTTTCCATGAGTTCCTATAGCAGCAAGAAATCAGACATCAATTTACACCAACTTATACTCCTTAGTTAAACGATGTAGCTGAAAGGAAGAATCGAACAATCCTTAACATGGCCAGAAGCATGTTAAAGGATAAAAACATGCCTAAAATTTTTTGGGCTGAAGCAGTCTTGTGTACGGTATATCTACAAAACAGATGTCCTACGAAGAGTTTTGATACAAAGACACTGCATGAAGCATGGAGCACTCACAAACCAAATGTCAGCCACCTTAGAGTTTTTGGCTCTATTGCCTACATCAAAGTCCCAGAAGTGACAAGAACCAAGCTTGAAGATAAAGGAGAGAAGTGTATCCTTGTTGGATACGGTGACAGAATTATGGGTTACTGGCTATATAACCCCATCACCAAGAAAGTAATCTTCAGCAGAGATGTCATTTTTGAAGAAAATGAATCCTGGAATTGGGATCAAACTAAAGCTTCCAGAAGCGCAGAGTTGATACCTGTAGAAGAGATAAGAGAAGTGGCTACAGAGACACAAACACCCAGAGATCAGCAAACACCTCAACGTGGTTCCTCTTCACCACAAAGGTATGATACTCCATTACCAATTGATCGTGATTTCTCAGATATGAGGCCTAGAGGAACACGCAGTCTAGAAGATCTGTATGAATATACAGAATAGGTGGAAGAAGATCTTACTCTTTATTTTCTGCTAATGACAAGTGATCCAGTTAGCTTTGAAGAGGCTAACCAAGAAGGAAAATGGAGAAGTGCAATGGATGATGAGATTCGATCCATTGAGAAGAACGAGACGTGGGAGTTGACTAATCTCCCAAAAGGCAGGAAAGCTATCAGAGTGAAATGGGTCTACAAAACCAATAGGAATACGAAAGGAGAAGTCCAGAGATAGAAGGCAAGACTTGCAGCAAAAGGCTATAAACAAAAGGAAGGTGTTGACTACGGAGAAGTCTTTGCCCCAGTTGCCAGACTAGAGACCATCAGATTGCTAATATCATTAGCAGCCTAGAAAAGTTGGAAAATTTACCAACTTGACGTAAAGTCAGCATTCCTGAATGACTTTCTTGAAGAAGAAATCTATATGGAACAACCACCTGGATATGTGAAGAAAGGCAAAGAAGATAAAGTGTGCAGACTGAAGAAAGCCTTATATGGTTTGAAGCAAGCGCCTCGTGCATGGAACATAAGGATTGATGATTACTTCCAAAAGAACAGATTTGAGAAATGCCCATATGAGCATGCACTATATATGAAGAAGGAGACTGACGGAAGCTTGTTATATGCATGCCTATACGTTGATGATTTGATCTTCACCGGCAACAATCCAGCCATATTTGAAGATTTCAAGAGGAGGATGGTGAAAGAATTTGAGATGAATGACATTGGTCTAATGGCTCATTTTCTCGGTATTGAAGTTGTGCAAAGCGAAAAAGGTATCTTTATCTCTCAGTGTATCTATGCAAAAGAAATTCTGAAAAGATTTGGTATGGAAAAATGCAATCCTGTCACAACTCCAGTAGAAACAGGATTAGAGTTAAGAAAGAATGAAAAGGGAGATGTTGATCCAACCTATTTCAAGAGCTTGGTTGGAAGCCTGAGATACTTGAAGTGTACCAGGCCAGATATACTCTATGGAGTTGGACTAGTCAGCAGATACATGGAGACTTCTGACCAGTCTCACCTGAATGCAACAAAGAGGATACTCAAGTACATAAAAGGTACTATTAATGATGGTATTTTATATACCAAATGGGAAGATTGCAGGTTGATTGGCTATTCAGATAGTGATTGGGGAAGAGATCTGGATGAACGTAAAAGCACCACAGGTTTTATGTATTTTATGGGAGATACAGCGTTCACATGGTCATCCAAAAAGCAAGCCATTGTGAGATTGTCATCATGTGAAGCTGAGTATGTTGCTGCCTGCTCAGCTGTTTGTCATGGTATCTAGATCAGGAATGTGTTGCAGTACTTGGGATTTCCTCAAGTTAATCCCATAGAGGTCTACATTAACAATCGGTCAGCGATTACACTAGCAAAGAATCCAGTATTCCATGAAAGAAGCAAACATTTTGATATGCAGTATCATATCACCAGAGAGCATGTGAAGAATAAAGAGGTGGAACTAGTCTCTTGCATGGCATATGATCAAGCTGCTGATATTTTCACCAAGCTGCTTATACATGATGCGTTTTCAAGACTAAAGACAATGCTTGGTATGACGAAACATGGGGAGTCAAGTTTAAGGGAGGATGTTGGAAATTAAACTTGCCTCTAGCCAGCCACCTTCAGCAGAACCGAATTCTAGAAGCCAACATTGTTGACTTCTTCCACCATTCAAAGCTCATCAACAACCATCTTCCAGCTTCCACCTCCCAACTGCCATCTCCCAACCAAGTTTGAATTTGCTGTGTTTTGCATTTAATTGTAGCTCATATTTGTTCCCTATATAAAGGGACTCAGATTATGTTGTAATGCAGTGGACTGGTGTAAGAAAATCTTAGAGAGAAATAAAGTTTAAGCTTCTCCGTTTTTTGAGTATCAAATCTCTCTCAGAGGTGCACCACCAGTGACCTCAAACATTCCCATTCCACCAACACACACAGTCCATTCGACTGTCGACATCTATCACAAAAGCCGTTATTAGCATTCCATTGCAACTTAAAACCATTGCGAACAACTTCAGTCAGATATGCATAAATCGGATATCTCTCTATGAATTGAATTGTTGAACCCAACACTGAAACTAGGACGTTGCTAGCGTAGCTTCCAAAATATTCTCTGAAGACTAATGTCATACCAATATTTGTGATTAAGAAGTAATTGGCGGTGTTTGCATCAACTAGGCTGCAGTTAAACCGGTATGCCTGAATCTCATTTGCGCTGGACACCAGATAACCATAGTACAAAGTGATGTTTTGAGTATTGGGACTATAATCGAAAAGATTGTGATTCAAAGGACTGTTACCAGGGTTCTTGGGACAATTATTTGTAGGGGATTTTATGTATAGCAACGCTCACTTTCTTTTAAGGGCTATCGCTTTTAAGGACTCGATAAATTCTGTCGATGATGGTAATCTCCGGGACACCACTGTTGCAGTCCAACTTGAATCCGAGTCCGGGATGATACAGACCGGAATGGAACTCACACGCGTTCAAACACACAAGGGTTTCTTTGATCTATAATTCTGCAGAAAAACAGAAAAAAGAGAGATATTTGAGTTAACTACTCAAGAAGTTTTTTTTTTTTTTTTTTTTCATTCAAATCTCCATATCACAAAACGATTACAACCAAATAAATAGATAACATAATCTCTTTGACTCCTAAAACGACTCCTAAAAATCGGGAAACAATCCCGGATTATTTACGAAATTTAAAGTTTAAAAAAATACAACTGTTGCGCAAGAAACTTAAAGTGGCCGAATGACAAGCAAAACGGCCTTTTTATGGGCCTAAATTGAGCACATCCTAGGCTTTCCGAAAACATATTATAATAGACATTTGGAGCCCGTATGTGAAAGTTATGACCCAACAAAATCAAACCCTTTTTAGGTGCTCTAAGCAAGGTGGGAAAATGTGACAATATCTCCCCAGAAAGGATAACTAATATCCATGTTTCCGCACCGAAATGGGGCGCTGCATTTTTCATATTTATCATCGATGGCCAATACAGAGGGCGGAACATGAACGAAGAGGAGGGTTATGATAATGAAGAAGAAGCTAAGAAGGAGATCCATTCTTGCAGAGACAGAGAGAGAATTGGAAATTATATTGAGATGATGGAGATGAATTGGTATGCATATTACGTCTGCCATCATAATAATACCAATTGTTTACTTTTGACCAAGTGTGGGGTTAAATTATTCTAAGCGAAAGTTCTATTGCCAATTGTGAAGAAATTAAATGCCAAGCCAAGAGAAGGCATCAAGTCAAAAATTCCTGTAATAAAAGAGAAGGCAAAAGTAATGTCCAAGAAAGGCTTGACAGATTTTTAGCTGACAATCGCTAGAGGGATTATTTTGATTATATTAAAGTTGATCACTTGGGGCTTAACTCTTTGGATCATCATCCGATCCTTCTGAATTTTGACCATACTAGTCGTTTGCCGAGATATAGACAATGTTGTGAAAAATGCCTGGAATGAAAATGGTCCCTCTCATTTGGCTTCTGATTTTATTTGCAAACTAGATAATTGTGTGGCAAATCTTAAGAGTTGGAGTATGCTTCAGTTCAAAAATGTTATTAACCAAATCGCAGTTAAAAACAGAGAGATAGAACATCTTTATAATTCTTGTGAGCAAGCTGGTGTGATGAGTTATATTAAGTTGTTGGAACATTATGTTGAGGGTCTTCTTGAATGTGAAGAAATCTTCTGGAAACAACACTCCAGAGCTGAGTGGCTAAATGTGGGAGATGGAAATACAAAGTTCTTTCACGCTAGAGCTTCGGCCAGGAAAAACAAGAATTCTATCAATATGCTTCTGGACAAGGAGGGTAGAATTCATACTTCTAAACAAGGGTTGGATAAAGAATATTTTAAAGATTTTTTTTAGTTATCAAATCCTTCCTCTCATGATACCAATAGAGCTACGGAGTCTATTAGGACAGGTCTTTGTGATGAGAAGATAGATAGCTTGAATGTCGCTTTCACTATGGAAGAAATCATGTTAGCCATTTTTGCCATGAGTCCTACAAAAGCTCCCGACTCGGGCGGGTTTCATACTTTATTTTTTCAAAAATTCTGGAATGTGTTGGGTGAAGATTTCTCCAAAGTTTGTCTTTCGGTGCTTAATGGCAGCACCTTTATCGAAGATTTTAATAGCACAAATGTTGTTTTAATTACGAAAGTTAAAAGCCCCTCATTTCCTATGGATTTCCGGCCAATTTCTCTTTGTAGTGTGGTTTACAAGACAATAACAAAGGTTCTAGCCTCCAGATTAAAGCCCTATCTCCAGAAGATTATTTCCACAAATCTGTCTGTTTTCACACCAGGTAGACAGATTTTTGATAATGTTTTAGTTGATTTTGAGACTCTTCATTCTATCAACCAGAAAAAGAGTGGAAAAAAAGGGGTTTTATGGCACTCAAAATTGATATGAGCAAGGCATATGATAGAGTGGAATGTAGTTTTCTCAAAGCTATAATGATCAAAATGAACTTCCTTCCTGCTTGGATCGCTCTTATTGTGGACTGTGTTTCATCTTCTAAGTTTTCTTTCCTTCTAAATGGATGTGTGGTGTGTTCACTGTCGCCTTCTAGGGGGCTTAGGCAAGGTTGCCCTTTTTCCCCATATCTCTTTCTTCTTTATGTAGAGACACTTTCTTGTTTAATTTCTAAAGCTGAGGATAACGGTAAAGGTCTGGGTATCAAAGTTAGTGGAGGAGGCCCGCTGGTTAGTCATATGTTTTTTACCGACGATA